>VDFB02193867.1:650988728-651211262 GCA_007258455.2 Sequoia sempervirens | reverse complement strand
TAGTGGAACATGATGCGATTTCTTTAATCATATTTATTTTATATTTTATATTTTGTAAGGTTAATTTTTATTATTATGAATTTAATGTTTGAAATTGATATGAATTATGTGTAAATAATTTGACAAAAAAATGCATTTAAGAATTTGATTGTCTTTATATTTTAAATATTTGCATCTATTAAAATGGTCTAGAGATGAACTAAACATGTCTTCCAAGAGCTTCCCAATTTAAAAAGTGAATGATATCTCTTAAATCAAATTGAATATTGAAATAGATTAATAGTGACGAGAAAGATCAAATACAACATTCATGGACGTGTGGATATCTCATTTATTGCGTTGAAATCTAGGCCTTTTATATATTTGGAGAAAAAGTTACAAGAACCACTAACATATACAACTTGAGCTTTTGCATTCCTTAAGTTCGACCATGAAGTTATTTATTAGATTCGCGATGTAGACTTAACACTTTCTTATATGAAATTTGGTTTTTAAAATATTTTAATATCACCCATCATTCATATATATAATGTCTTAATTTTCTCTTCTTTTATAAAATTTAAATGTTAAATAGAGAAATTAATTTTTAAAGTTAAAAATAGGTTTAATGAATATGGCAAAGAATTAACTTTATTTCATATTATAATGATTGTATAATATAATTTTAAACTTTAGAAAAATAAAAATGTAAGTCTTTTATCATGAAATTTTGTGTTCACCTCGATGGACATGTCTTAATGCAATAATACATTGATGACTGGTGTACTCTTATGTTAGATTGGACTTATAGATTAATTCATATTCATCCATTTTTACCCTCATTTACATTGATTCTCATATACGTACTTACCATCTCAAAATTGGCATTTTATTATTATAAGTCATTACTATGGGGTGCAATATTAACAAAAGTCAACCACTTATTTTATTGGAATGATCCCCAAATTGTAGGACATCAAATTCAAACTTTTAAAATCATTTGCACTAGCCATTATGAGGTAGCTTATTGATTCCTGAAACCTCTAGTCATTGTTTTCTTGTTTTATGTTCTATATAAAATGGTCCAAGCTAAGGACCTCAAAACCTTTAGCAGCAAAGGAAAACTATTAAAAAGAGAGAAACATGAACACCAACAACCCAAAAAAGTAAAAAATGCTAACAAAAGATAAAGCTAGACAACCCATCAGCAAAACATCAGCATAGAAGGTTGGACAACCAAAAAAATAGCAAAAAACTATAACATATTATTGAGCACCTTGATAGAATCCATATTACAAGAGATGAACCTGCCATGCATCTCTACCACATCCTCAAGTTCCTAGAATGAAATTTCTACCATTTTCTTAGTCGTGCTCCTCGTATGCAAGCAGGGTCTAGCATCCACATTCTTCTCCATACATAGGCCGACATCCACAATCTTCTCTTCTAGGTTCATATGATTAACCTCAGCAATGGCCTCCTCATATTCACCCAAATCTAGGGACTTACTAATCCAATTGATGGCTTTATCATTCAAAAATACCAAGCTCTGAGCACTAGTCTTCAGGGACTGATTACTAATTATAACCATAGTATGCAAGTCATTGTTGATCTTGTTCATTCTTTCGTCCATACCCACTAACTACTCCTCATTAATCCTAAGAACAACATTTTTGAAAGAGGCCAACCTTTCCTCATGACTTTTACCAAGTCTATCAGCATTCATTTCTAATTTATTGAGGATCACATTCATAGTTTTGACCTTATCTCTCACTGACCATTCCCTTTGATTGTAATTCACCAAAGCCACAAGAACATCCTACCAATCTTTAAGCCTAATATTAAGGTCCTTCACTTCCAAAAAGAGCCATTTCATAAGGGAGAGTAGGTTTCTAATATCATCTTCTGCCATTCTGCAAAAGAGTTCCATATTGATCTCCTCCCAATTGACTGATGTAGTAGCAGGAACATCAACATTCTCATTGGGTTCCTTTTGATCCCCACCTTTTCCCTCCAAATCCTTCTCCATAGGAGAGTCTTCAATCTCAATTACCTCCACTTTCACCCATTTTTTTAGAGATAAGCTTCCCAGCCATATCTTCACATTGTTTTACCTGTATCTCATCGTTATTACCAATAGGCGACTTGAAATCATCATGGCTAGGAACAACCACCCTAGAATTCATAAATCCATCACCTTCCTACACATTATCCACCATTTCCTACTCATTGCCTTCTTGTACATCCCCCTAAAACCCTTTAACAAAAGGAACAAGGGTCTCCTCCTTTCCTTTCAACTCATCAACCCCCTACTTAAAAGCACACTTCTCCTTCTTAGGGCCCCTTTCTTTCCCCTTCAAATTATTTTTCACAAAAGGAGCAACAACCTCCCTCATTTCAACATCTATCTTTTAAACCTTAGATGAATACTTTGAGTCCTCGAAATCATCCTTAGACTTCCCCTCATCCTCTAACAATTCATCATCTTTAGAGTCTTCTTCCTCGTAGTCACTGTCCAACTCTTCCATTGACTCACCAATTTCATAGCCATAATTATTTCCTTCCCTTTTTCAAGCATAAGAGAGCTTAGGAATTACAGGTAACAACCTCATTTTAATGTGGTCAATTATAAGTTTCATAAGGCCCTCATGAAGAATAGCCTTCCTAGGGTTCTTTCTATGATCATCAATATTGGTTTCCATAGAAAAAAGCAAGTAATAGGGAGCGAAACCAAATTGTTGTGATGGAAATGATTAAGCAACATGAAGTGATAAGCATAAATTATAGAGTACCTTCCCTCCAATGTGAAGAATTACATAATTGCAAGGGTAACATCTCTCCAGAGTGGTTTGATAGATTTCCAAGCATACCCTCCACTACCAACATGCCTAAGCTTCTACTTCTCCATGCCTTTAAATAAATTAGCTAAGGAAGTCTTAGCTATAGCCCAGTCCCTATAAAACTTCTTTCCCTTAGTTGGAAGACCAGTAATCTCAGCAATGAACTCCTCAGTAATGTTGACCTCCACACCTTGATAACACAGAACTCTATTGTTCCATCCATTCACAAAAGCCTCAAAAAATAGGGGAAAACAGCACCCTTCTCCAAGTGTTCCCATATGGGCTCATTCCCATGGAATTCATCACAAGAAAGTGGCTCCACTCTACAACAAGCCCCTCCCATGGTGGATAGAAACAACCTACTCACAACCTGCACTTTGTTCTTCTGCACAAAAAGGGTTAAACGAACAATCCATAAGCAAATGTAAAAAACACCCACAATCTATGTGATCTTGACAATCCAAGTACCACAAGTCCTTAACTCCCACCCCATGATCTTAAAATCACCAGAAAAGCAATTATTAATCCAACAAGCACTAAACTTAAAGTTCAAAACCCAACCAAGGAGGAAATAAAATAACTTATCTCCCCATATATCTGCTACCATTACATGGCATTTGGTCATTATTAGAGATACATTGAAGGTTAAATGGTATGGTGTCATAAGTGTGCAAATAATTATGATTCGTCACTCCCAAATTTGCAAACCCATCAACAAGAGAGTTAGCCTCCCGAAAAACATGAGTAATTTTCACCTCAACAAAATAATCAATGATGGAAAGGGCATCATCAATTAAATTAGCAATGGACCATGACAATAGACTTAGCTTAAAGAGACAATTTATGATATTAAGGGAATCCCCTTCTAACAAAGCCTAGTAAACCCAGCTTCTTTAGCAAGTACAAGGCCATGATAGGTTGTTGTTGTTCTTTCATATGTTATTTCAAAAAATTCAATAAAATTATCTTGTAAAAATTAAAAACTTTTTATGGAAACAATACCTAGAGTAGTGATGACAATCTTAGCATCCTCCTCCAATTCAATGGCATGTTCAAATCCTATGTCTAGTAATCTCCCTAGAGGAATGTGGTTGAATACTTTATTGTTCTTATCCCTTTAACTAAAACTTTAGTTCCATAGTTTGGAATTTTTGTGTTTTGTATCCTAATGAGTGTAGCTACTAAACACCTAAGACCATATTTGTGTCTCCTATGCTAAAAAAATTAAAGGCCTACTCAATATTATATTTTCCCAAATTAAGATTCAATAGGGAAATCTTCCTGTTACATTGGATGGTGAAACTATTAGCCACCATAACATTGAATCCTTCAAAAATTCATCCATCTTGAGACCTCATTTCGCTACCAATCACTCATTAATGAAGTTATGAGTGGCATTGATGGTAATGAGTAAAATCATCCTTTGACCTTGCAAGACATCATAGATTTGATGGGGATTGCATTTTTAAGTACCAAAGAGCATGGAAAGAGTGCCTTCCAAGATGACATCTTTCTCTTTTGGTTGATATTCTTCTTCTCCCATCTCATATTCATGTTGTTCTTGACTCTATGGTTTGAGTTCCTCATATCCTAATTTATCATTAGACCTTACCTCAATGTAATGCACTTCTCATTTCCCAAGAAATCAATGTCTAGGTGATCATGGATCCTTGCAACTAAAACATAACTTATTCCTTCTCAACTAATTCCACACCTCAATGTTTGGTCTTGATGGAAAAATCTTGATCTATTGTACATTTGACTTATTCTACATTTTTTGTGAAATACTTTCTTCAAATGAAGGTTTTGTCTAGAAATTATTCTTCAACATGAAAGTCTCCAATGCTAAATATTGATTGATAGCATCTTTTAGGGTAGGTGGTTCAAAATATTTAACCAACCCATTAAGAGATTCAATTTACCCTTCAATAAATAGCATGATCAATCTTCTCTTTATGATGTCTAGCACTATCACCAATAGCTTTTGAAACTCTATTGCATAGATCTCCATTGAACCATATTGTCTAAGGTGAGTCAAATCTTTGAAATCAACTTTAGCATTCTTTTGATCAAACCTCTCAATCAAAATTGTGTATAATTCACCATATGAGATAATATATTCATGAATCTAAGTGATTATACCATGGTGCCACTACTCATGTGTAGTACACTCCAAATATAAGGTGGAAAATTTAATTCTTTCATCCTCAGTCATCAATCTATGGTACAAGTAGGGGTGGGGGGCCTAGCTCGATTGGCTAAAGCAACTTGTTGTAGGAAAGAGGTCATGAGGTATAGTCTACCCCCAAACCTATGGTACTATAGGGCATGTCATGCCAACACCATTGGTAACATGAAAAAAATTTACCAAGTGCATTGCAGTTTATAGGGGGATAGATACCCGATCGATTCCTACAATTTCTAAAATAAAAAAATCTACGGGACAAGTATGTTTCTAGATTCTATACCCATGCTCATGAGATGAGAATACATTAGATCCATCATAGGAAGAGTGTCAAATTCCTCAAATCTTTTCATGCATCTCTTCAAAAGGATTATGGGATAGGCTTAGGTCCATAACCATTATGGTACTTCTTCATGGTCATATAATTGATGAGTGAAATTTCACTTCAAATCTCCTCAATAATAGTTTTATGTTCCTCAAGAAAAACCCTAATATCATCAAATAGTGAGTTATGGGATTTAAGTTCTAGAGCCTCAACCTCATTTTTCATAAAGGTAGGTTGGGTGAGATTAGCCACTAGAATAAGAATAGTATTTTTTGTTTAGCTCCAAGTGGCATCCAAATTATTACTCTCAAAAGAAAATGCATAATCCATCAATTGTTGAGAAATGTTTATATTATTTTCCATTTTTTAATGAATAGGTTTCAACATTACCATTTATAAAGAAATAATAGTACACATTCACAAAAAAGGGTAATTATGACATCATTTCAATCATTAGATCAAGCTTTATTTTAACTCAATCATCTCGATTGTCATATAAATTTATTATCCTCTCTCTTTTTCTATTTTGTTATTCTATACAATAATTTTTGTAGGAGAAAATTGACTCTTTTCACTTTCTACAAATTATCCTTATTTTTTTATCTACATCAAGCAATATTTGATTGTTCTCTCATTATACTACATGATACTAAAATATACAAAGTTGAGCTCTAAATACACAAGTTGGAAAGATCATTGTCTTTGATACCATTGTATAGTATCGAATCAAAATAATAATACCCATCTAGTTCTAAATATTTCATAAACACTTATTATTTGAATAACATTATATGCCCTAACATTCACTAAAATATTAGTCAACTCATATATTTAAAGCTATTATTTATACATCATCAATATCATTAAATTTTTAATATGAAATAATAGTTATAAGTCCCCATCTCTTTCTTATTATGATAATGGTTGTATTGAATTCAAATAGTCCTACAATAGTAATAAATACAACATCAAATTCATACCAACAACAATCACTAGGGTTTTCATCCTAGGATTCCCATGCTTGAACAAAAGTTCTCAAAACATATTTTGAAATGAATTAATTTAGTGTAGATGATAATTATTGGTGAAAATATTTGCTCCTTTATATCCACCATAAATAGAATAGGTCAATCACCAAATACACAAGTAACTTCAAATGTAAAGACTAATCAATGTAAGGTAAGTTTCCTCTTTGAAAAAAATGACATAAAAAATATACTATTGAGAATAATATGCCATATGTTGGGGAGTTAGTATGGAAATAGAGACATGGGAATAAATATTGAGGATTGGGGGCCAAACATAACACAAGGCTCAGACTATAGGATGAGGCATTAGGGATCAAGCATAATGACAAGATGAATAATTCTAATACATATAAGGATGAAGTAGACAATAGAAAAAAGCATGACATGATGGAGGAGTGGAAAACTCAAACAAGTATAAGTAAAAAATGGATTTGGAAGAAAAATCCTACTTAAGAAGGGAAAACACCCAATAGACAGATGTAGAGAAGACATGGGGACAAACCCAGTATATACATACTTAGAATTAAATGAGACATCACATAAATAACCTCCAAAAAAAATAAAAAATTCAATACATATTATCCATACCCAAAATATCTTTTAAAAAATAGAACCATAAAAAGTAAATCAATTTATTATATAGTATGCAACTCACTATAAATGGAAATGATAAAACTGACTTATAGATCTCCCTATTTGCACTCATTCTCTTAGACCCCAAAAATATAAACAATTTCTAAGTTTGATACCCCTTTATTGCCTTGTTCCTATTTTTCCCATCAAGATATCTAATCAAATAATTCGTTAAATTAGCCCCCTTTTTTTCTCACTTCTCTTATGGGGAGATTTTCCTATGAAATTTCTATTTCTCTACATTTGTGCAAGGGTATCTAACATGGCTACACATTTTCATGACCCTTCTTTGCCTACCCTACCTAAGTTTCACTTAAGCATGAGAGTTAGAGCATTATTTATTTTTATATTTAGTTTATTACTGTATTTCTTTTATATGCACCTAGTCAAGATAATTGCACTTAAGTTGTGTCAATTAGTCACATCCCCATGTCTTACGATTGCCACTTATCTAGTTAGTGAGAAAATTAATTATGTTCCCATCTCTTTTTAATGTTATTGCCACTTATCAAGTCCTAGTTTATTTACACTCTTATCACTAGTCAACTCACCCTTTTAGATATGACTAACTTTAGTTAGCTCCATGGATATTTATCTATAGTCAATTACCACCCTTTATGTATTTCCGTACTCTATCTAATTATAGGTCTATTTGTATTTTGGTAGATCCATTATTCCTTGATTAAAATATGATTGTTATATCATATTAATTTTATGTGTTTTAATGCTTTCCTTTAACATTATTGTTATTAAATATCAATATTCTTACATATTAGTATCCCTTAGGATTAAACTTGCTCTTAATAAATTATATAAAAGTATATAGTGACAAATTATCTTATCAAAATTTGTAGATTTTATGATTCAAAAGCTTGTTATAAAAAAATTGATTAAATCCCTAATTTGTGAGAATGCATGGAGCAAAAAAAATAATTCAAATCCTTTGACTAATAGATATAATTACAAATAATGTATAATAGTAAGATATTTGAAACCTTTAGCTATCAATACTCCATTTAATATATTTAAATTTTTCCATAACCTCAATGGGGGCTACTCAATATTATAACTTATTGAAATTGTGAAACACACATAAAGAAGGATCAAAACAACAAACAAAAACACCTTAATCAAGCACAAGAGATGCAAACAATGTTGTTATTTCGTCAAAAATAAAAACTTACATAATTGAATAATATAAAGAAGGATAATTCTTATAAGATCAAACCCTAAATGAGAAAGGGATTAGATCATGACTAGTTTCGTCATCTTATGTGATGAGACATAATGATATACTAATAGCTCAATCTAATAAAAGAACAAAAAACTCCTAAATTTAGCTTAAGTGCATAAAGTAAAATTAGCCTAATAATTAAATAAATATTAGTTAATTATTAGCTAATAAATGATTTCTCTAACACCCCCCTTAAGTGTAACTTAGGGAGTAGCTTAAAAAATCAAAAAGAGAATGAATAAAAAACAAAGAATGCATGAATGGGTTCCAAAAACTAGGCATGATGAGGTGCCCATGTTCAAACAAATAAATTATATTTATTTAGTAATTTTATCATTTTCCTCTCCAGGTATGTGTAGGATCATCATGGAAAAAATAGGCCCTTAAGTGGCAAAAAAAAAAAAAAATCAGAGTTAGGAAACTTGATGTAAAAATTTGAATAAGTTATCTATATTATTTCAAAAATATGTAAGAATAGAATCTATAAAAAATTGAATGTAGTTTCTAAACTACTAGGTTTGTTTTAAAAAAAAATCTATTTGGTGAAAATTTGAAATTTCAATGCAGTAGTACTTAAATTTCAGGGAAAAAATAAGAAATAGGTGTTTGTCTAACCACCCTAACCACAATAAAATGATAATATTTTTTGATAAGATTTTAGATATAAGTAGAGGACTCATGTTCCAATGTGATACATATTTTTTTGTAATTTTTTTCCAAGTAAATAATTAATTATGAATTTTTTATTAGAAATTTTAAAAAATATATAAAACTCATATGTCTGACCACCTTAACTTGGTCAAAACTTCATGAATTTTTTTTTTTTAATCCTATATTATGCTAAGCATAGAATGTGATGCATGTTTTGGATTCAAAAAATGTGATACCGTTTGAAAGCTATAGATATTTTTCGATCAATCTATCAATCAGGACTTTAGTCATAATTTGAATAGAAAATGAACAATAATTACTTATTAAATTCAAAGTAAAGCATAATTTATATTGGTGGAAAGCTAAGAATCTCCTTTAACAACCCTTTTCATTTCATCATTTTTTTGTAAAAAGAAAGTCATTAGCCACATACACATCATATTGCCACTTTTTGGCCCATCATGATCTTGCACATACCCCTCCTTTATAATTAAATAATTATTTTATTATTGAATTATTCCTCATTTTCATCCATCCTCCATTAAATAATTATTTTTAATTATTTAATATTTAGCAACCCACCTCTTCTTCTATAATTAAATAATATTTGTTATTATTTAATTATTCACTCACCATTCCCTAAATTAAATAATTATTTCAATTATTTAATTTACCATTCCCTAGCTAAGCCCTAAATCTCAACTAATTTCTTTATTTTTGGTCCATCTTCCCATCCTTATCCTTTTCCCTCTCAATTAATCTCATCCATTGAACACTATAGATCATCTCTCAATCCTATCCCTTCATTTGAATTGGGATTTCTATAAAAGGAAACGATCACCTTCATTTCAACCTTACAACCAAAATCTTTGAAGTTTTGCTATCTTGAGGTCTAGAGCTATCTTGCATCAACATCAAGTGATGCAAGATCATCCAATAGTGTAGGGAAATCTTGCATCACCCAAAAAAAATGGTTTTTCTTTATTTTCTTTAGTTGTTTTGAGCCCCATGATGACACTTAAGAGGTATAAGATTGTCAGGAGTCATAAATAGCGAAAAATGAGAAATTACTATTTTTAACAAGTCAGCCTAAATGGGCTCATATGGGCATCCAAATATACCCCAAGGATCAAAGCTGGAAAAAAAATCGGTCATGAAAGAATCACCTCAATACCCTACACGGTTTGGGAGAAACTAAAGTTTTCATCTCAAGAAATTTCTCCAATGCAGCTTCAAATTCATATATAAAACTTTGGAGGCCCTCAAAACAGCTCAAAAGGTGGCCAAACCAACCTATGGAGGCTTCATGTGTTGTAGAGCTCATCTAGAGCTTTCTAATGATATGAAATAATAGAAAATCAAACACCCAAATCAAAAGTTATGGCCCCACGAAGTTGACCCTCTAAAAAATGAATTTTATTAAATTTTCTTCCTAGGCCAGAAATCATACAACAGGACTTTTCACACCAAAACAAAAGGGGAAATTTGAACTTTCTAGAACATTCTAGGGTGATTATTGGGGAAAATAAAAAGGGTTAAGTGGGATTTGTAGAAGGTGGCCTGATAGTGCAGATTATAGCTTTGAATAGTAGATTTTTTTCGTTTTAGAGCTGATTTGTTGTAATGAATCAAGCCTATGAGGCTATAGCATGTAAGCTTTGAATTTATATGAAAATAATTGAAAGTGAGTCATTTTTCTATCTTGCATCTTTTGTGTTGGTATTTGTTGTTGTGATTTTTGCAGGTTTTGGGTAGTGTGTCTCCCCCATCAAGTGGTATCAAAGTAGGAGTTCCTAAGCCTATAATAGAGCACCGAACGTGAGGTAGCTACAGTAGGACCTATGAGTGAGGGTTGAGTTCAAGATGGCTCCAAGACTTTCCTAGTATGGCAGAGGTAGAGGCTAAGGTCATGGAGGAAGAGATCCACCTAGAGATGAAATCAGAGCCCTTAGAAGCCAATTAGAAACCTTACAACAAGAGGTTCTAAGAAGAGATGTGCAATGAGGTAAAGATGAAAGTGAAGATGAAACAAAAGAGGAAATGGAAGAAGAAGAGTTTTAGGAATTTTTTGAGTTTGAGGAGATTGAAGATCCTCACAAAGTGAGATTTGCAAAGAGAAAATTAAAAGGCCACGCTAGTATATGGTGGAAAAAGGTCTAGTTAGAAAGTGGAAGACAAGGGAAAGATAAAATTTCTAGATGGGATAGAATGGTGTCAAAATTCAAGAAAAAATTTATTCCAAATGATTAAGAATGGGAGCTACTCAAGAAGATGTAGAGCTTGAGGCAAGGGACAAGGATGGTGAAAGAATACACAAAGTAATTTCAAAAGGTCTTGATTCGAACAAGACATTTTGAAGAAAATAAAGAGAAATTTGCTTGTTATATTAACGATTTGAAGCCAAGCATACAAGAAGAAATAGCACTGGTAATAATGACCACCATTGAGGATGCTTATCATTTTTCCCTAAAGGTTGAAGAATGATTGAATAAGAGGTTTGAGAATAGACAACATGGTGGAGGCGGTGGAGGAAAGACTAGTGGACAATCATATGGAGGTCAAAATGAAGATCAAAAGAAGGGTGAATACTCCAGTAGTGGCCAAAACCAGAAAGGAGATAACACCTATTTTCCTCATGATTAGAATAATGGAGACCAAAGAGGAAGGGGAAGATCTAGATGAGGACCGAGAAGAGGAGGCTTCCATGGAACCTATTTCCAGTGCGAAGAAGGAAATAGAGCCTAAGAGTGTCTTCAACATCAAGGAAGGACAAATAGAAGACCTAAGGGTAATGCATGAGTTGCACATGTTGATGAAGATGTTGAGTCTTCACGTTTTGAAGGTACAAAAAGAGGAGAGATTCTTGTTACTAGAAGAGCCTTGCTAAATGAGGAGAATAAGCCAACTCAAAGGAAGGATTTGTTTCACACCAAATGTAAGTGTGAAGGTAAAGTTTGCAATGTTATTATTAATGGAGGTAGTATTGATAACCTTGTTTCAAATGAAATGGTTAGTAAGTTATAGTTAGAGAAAAGAAGGAATTAGAACCCATATCAAATTGCTTGGTTGTAGAAGGACCATAAAGCCTTTGTAAATGAACAATGTCTGGTAAATTTCAAGATTGGAAATTACCATGATGAGGTATTATGTGATATTATTCCTATGGATATTTGGCATATGTTGTTAGGTAGACTATGGCAGTTTGATCGATGAGCAATACATGATGGGCATGCCAACACTTATTCTTTGATAATGGATGGAGTTCATCACAAGTTGAAGCCCTTTAAAGAGGTAGAGGAAAAGGTATGCAGTAATGCAAGAATTTGTTTGGTTGATGGAAGAAAGTTTCTAGAAGGTATGAAGCATGAGTATAAATTTCCTAGAAGGTATGAAGCATGAGCATATGTGTTTTGCATTGATCCCTAGAGTTGATAAAGAAGATACTACTAAGGTACCTATAGAGGTTTCAAATTTGTTGAATGTGTTTCAAGCTATTATCTCTAATAGTGTACCTAAAGGTTTGCCTCTAGTAAGAAAGATTAGTCATCAAATGGACCTGATTCATGGAGCTAGTTTTCCAAATAAGGCAGCTCATCAAATGACTCCAATAGAGAGTGAAGAGTTGAACAGACAAGAGCAAGAATTGTGAAAATGATTGATTAGGGAGAGTTTGAGTCCATGTGCAATACCTATAGTACTAGAAACAAAGAAGGATGGGGAATGGCATATGTGTACAAACTCTAGAGCCATCAACAAGATCACCATCAAGTATATATTTCCCTTGCCAAGAATGGATGACATTATGGATTGTTTAAGTGGAGCTAAGTACTTTATGAAGATAGATATGAAGATTGGATATTACCAAATCTGAATTAGAGGAGGTGATGAATGGAAGACATCCTTCAAAACAAAGTAGGGCTTGTGCAAGTGGTTAGTCATGCCTTTTGGGCTAACCAATGCACCAAGCACATTTATGGGGCTTATGAATGAGGTATTGAAAGAATTTTTAGGAAAATTTCTTATTTTTTACTTGGATGATACTTTTATTTTCAGTAAGACATTGGAGGAGCACTTGATGCATATCCGAAGATTTTTTGAGAAGCTAAGGGAAGAGAAGTTGTTGATTAATTTGAAGAAATGTAGTTTTGTGAAAGAGAGTTGGTGTATATAGGATTTGTTGTCTCAGTAGAGGGTCTTAAAATGGATCTAGAGAAGGTGAGAGTTATCATTGAATGGTATACCCCGAGAAGTGTTACAGAGCTAGGATCATTTCATGGTCTAGAAATTTTTTATAGAAGGTTTATCAAGAATTTTAGTAGTATTTGTGCACCTTTAATTGAAGCAATGAGAGGGGATAGAAAAGAGTTTAAGTGGAATACAAGAGCAACCAAATTTTTTGATATGTTGAAGAATAAAGTTACAGAGCAACCTTTTTTGGAACTTTTAAATTTCAATAAGGTATTTCAGGTGGATTGTGATGCTAGTGGCACTACCATAGGAGTTTTTTTTTCAGTCAAGAAGGTAAGCATGTTTCCTATTTTAGTGAGAAGTTAAATGATGCTAAGAAGAAATATTTTGTCTCTGATCAAGAGTTTTATGCTATGGTTCGGGCTTTGAAGAAATTGAGACACTATTTTTTTCCAAAAGAATTCATTTTATATATTGATCACCAGGATTTGTGGTATCTCAATAGTCAAGGAAAGTTGAATCAAAGACACTTAAAATGGGTTGAGTTTTTGTAGAGTTATAATTTTTTTTTTGAGGCACAAGAGTGGAAGGCCAAATAGAGTTGCAAATGCCTTAAGTAGAAGGAAAAATTTGTTGACAAAAATGAATATAGAGGTTGTTGGTTTCAATGAACTCAAGAGTTTGTATCCTGAAGATCCAAAATTTGCAAAGACTTGGAAAGATTGTTTGGAACTTGTTACATTGGACAGGACAAGATGGTTGGATTTCTTAATCCAAGATGGGATGTTGTTTAGAGGAATCCAATTGTGCATTCCAAGGAGTTCTATGAGAGAGAATCTAATCAAGGAGAAGCATAGTGGAGGATTGGCTAGACATTTTGGTTGAGATAAGACCATTGCTCTTATTAGTGAAAATTATTATTGGCCACAGTTATAGCAAGATGTGAAGAAGTTTGTACAAATTTGCAGGGTATGTAAAATGGAAAAAGGAACAAGATATAATACTAGATTATATCAGCCATTACAAGTACTTGAGAGGCTATGGGAGGATATTAGCATAGATTTTGTTCTTGGATTGCCAAGGACACAGAGAGGGCATGATTCCATATTTGTGGTGGTGGATAGATTTTCAAAGATGACACATTTCATTTTGTGTCATAAGAATAGTGATGTTGTTCATGTTGCAGAGTTGTTTTTTAGAGAGGTGGTGAGACTACATGGTCTACCAAAGAGTATAGTTTCAGATAGAGATACCAAGTTTGTTGGTTATTTCTAGAGGAGATTATGGAAGAAGTTGAAGAGAGATTTGAAGTTCAGTTTTTCACACCATCCACAAACTGATGGAAAAATAAAGGTAGTGAATAGGAGTTTGGGAAACCTGCTAAGTTCTTAGTTGGAGATAAGCCCAAGGGATAGGATTTGATTATACCACAGGAGGAATTTTCTTACAAAAAATATGTCAATAGGAGCAATGGTAAATCACCATTCCAAATTGTATATGGGAGTAGTCCAAGAACTACTTCTAAACTAAGAAAGATGGATAAGGGAGAGAAGAGTAGTGCTGAGGTTGAAGATTTTGCTGAGAACCTGAAGAATTTGCATGAAGAAGTGAAGAAACACATCAACACGATGAACTCACAATATAAGCCTTAGGAAGATGAAAAAAGGAGATATAAGGAGTTCTAGGTAGGAGATGAAGTCACGATTCATTGGTGAAAGGAAAGGTTTCTATTTGGTACATACAAAAAGTTAAAGATGAAGTTTGGACCATGCAAGATCCTGAAGAAGCATGATTGAGGAAATGCTTGAGGTACAATTGCCTAGTGGAATAAACATTTCTCATGTGTTCAAAATTGTTGATTTGAAAGGGTATCATGAAGGTGATATGGAGGAGGGGTCGATAAATGAGCAGTTGAAAATTCTAGCACCTGCTTTAGAGAAGGAGGAGATAGAAAAAATCTTGGATAGTCATGTGGGTAGAAGCACAAGAAACATGCAATATGTAGAGTACTTGATGAAATGGAGAGGAAGGTCTACTGAAGATTCATCATGGTTATTTGAGGTTGGGGTTAACCATCTTGGTTTCCCTTTACCTCCAGAGAAGTGACAAGGTCACTTTTCAAAATACCCTTGGTGTTTGATGTAGAAACATCCAGTGGTGTAGGCCAATCATGCATCAATCGAAAAAAAATATTTTCTTTATTTTTTTTAGTTGTTTTGAGTCCCATGATGGCACTTAAGGGGTATAAGACTGCCAGGCATCAAAAATAACAAAAAATGGGAACTTACTATTTTTATTAAGTTGGCCTAAATAGGCTCATATGGACATGAAAATTTACCCCAAGGAGTAGAGTTGAAAAAAATTTCTGGTTGTGAAAGAATCACCTCAATACCTTGCATGGTTTGGGAGAAATTAAAGTTTTTTTTCTTGGAAAATTTCTCCAATGCAACTTCAAATTCAAATATAAAAATTTGGAGGCCCTTAAACAACTCAAAAAGTGGATAAACTGACCAATGGTGGGTTTAAGTGTTGTAGAGCTCATTGAGAGCTGTCCAATGATATGCAATAATAGAAAATAAGACACCTAGATCAAAATTTATGGCCCCAAAAAGTTAACCCTCTAAAAAGTGAATTTCATTAAATTTTCTTCCTAGGCCAGAAATCAAACGACGATACTTTTGGCGCCAAAACAAAAGGGTAAATTTGAACTTTCTAGAGCATTATAGGGAGGTTATTGCGGAAAATAAAAAGGGTTAAGTGGGGGTTGTAGAAGGCCACCTGATAGTGTAGAATGTGGCTTTGAATAGTATATTTTTTCTTTTTAGAGTTGATTTGTTGTAATGAATCAAGCCCATGAGGCTGTAGCATGTAAGCTTTGAATCTGTATGAAAATAATTGAAAGTGAGTCATTTTTCTGCCTTGCATCTTCTGTGTTGCTATCTATCATCTTTTGTGTTGGTATCTATTGTGATTTATGTGGTTTTTGGGCAGTGTGTCCCCCCATCATCAAGCTTATCAAACATCTTGCATACTAAATATTTGAGAACAAATAAAGAAAAATGAAGAGCAATGGAGAGGAATCAACTTTGACATAGAGATTAAGTATTACTTTCTAGGAATCAACTTTCGATTTCTATGTTCATTTGTGCTTCATTCTTGTATTAGGGTCTTCATATAGCTTGAATTGGATAGTATTTGTGGTTTCTATTAATGATTCATGTTCATTTCCCCGAATTCTAACCCTATCCACATTTGGTGAACCCCAACATGAACTAATCAAATTTTTTGAATTTTTTGAGAAAATTTGATTTTTAGGAGTGTGCTACAATTGATCCTTTGAACACCATAATCATTAAACAGTGTGACACAGTCATTGATTGAAAAGCCACAATTGTCTCCCAGAACGACGTGTATAATAGTCATTTTGAAAAATTAATATTCTTCAATCATTATTATTTTATATCATTTTCTTGGTTGTCTCTTATCATTATGACATTCTAGTAGTATGCTTACATCATTTTACATCATTTATTTTTGTTGTTTCTTATCAAATATGTGTTTGTTTGTAGTTACAGGTATAGTGTCGCTATCGTTATATAGAACACCACAATTGTTTAGTCATACATCACAGTCTATTTTCCATTTGTTGTAGTCACAGTACCTTTCACTGAAATTTCTTGCTCTTGCAATGCATTATTGTGACACATCTAATTCTTTTTATGCTACAACTGAATATCAATAGAAAAAATAGCGTATAAATATGATATTTTTATTTTCCACTTTTTACAATCATTAGGGTAAAGGTTTTCTAGGTTACCGATATCTGACTTATAACTTGTGAAAATTGTTGGGAGAAGACCTTTTGATCTAAACTATTAATCCAATTTCTTATATGGTTCCATTGTGTGTTTACTATTTTTAAATTAAGAACATTTGGAATTGATTCAAAAAGAACAAGTGTCTTTCATGTCTTGTGCACTTGCATATTGTATTAAATATGAGATTGGTGTGTGTATCCTCTCTCCTTGTGATTTTTGTGATCTTGGTTGCATATGAAACACATAACGATCTCTTCTTTTAGCAAGTCCTACCTATAAGACATATCCAAACAATGAACTCAAGGGGTTGACCTCAAAGCGTGTGTTCAAGCAAGCTATATCAAAGCTGTGAAGGTGAAAGTTAGTATCCCTATCTAGTGAAGTTATACCTTGTGTGTCAATTCTAATGTGGGTGTATAGACCACAAATTTTTTGATTAGAGGCTTTAGTGTCTCATGTTTGATGCATATTTTTGGTGCTCACTGAGTCACTAGAAACCTCTTTTTTAGAGCCTAAGACTTGTTTGGTCATCTTCTATTGTTGGTGCATCAGGATAGCATCATCCCAAGAAGATACTTAACACATTTTCTTCTTGGTTGAGGTGGAAAGGTTCATGTTTTGGAGATAATCCTTTCAAGGTGAGAGGTGTCAAGGTGGTACATGAGATTGGCATACTCTAGCTTCACCTACTCCTCATTCACAGATTACATCACTCTCTTGGGGGTGAGGTAAGCCCCACTTTACTAGACAAACCCTATTACAACTAGCTAGGTTGTGCTTGTTTATATTGTTTGAGAACCAAGGCCAAGCGAGTTTTGTGGAAGAAAAATTGCAAACATACTCACCAAGAATTAAAAGAGTCAAAATCAGCCAAATTTATTTTGCAAGTGGTTTCTATTTTTTTTATGATCAAATCTAAACTTTCCAAATATGGAAAATAACCTCAAAAAAATCAAATTAGGGCCAAGAAGTAGAACATTGCAACTATTTACCATAACACCACAATCATCAAATAGTACACCGCAATATTTAGAAATCTTATGAAGCTAGAAACCCACATTTTTTTGTGCACCACAATTGATTGGTCTTGCACCACAATTGACTATCCTTGCACTATATCTATGCTTTGAAACACCACAATTGTTATAATAATTTTTTTTCAAGGGGAAATATCTATACATCCAACTTTCAATTTCCTTGCAAACTATGACTATACACTTAGATCAAAGACTTGTTTAGGATCAATCAATTCATTCACACCATTTCATCATTCACCTTAGGCCATCTTGTATAGTTCTCTAGTTTGCATCCATCTCATCTTAGCTTCATTTCAACATCATATTTGTTCCCATAAATTATAAGGCTTATCATACTATTGGGCAAACCATTAGTCTCATTTTTGGGTGTCTTGACCTTATCATACCTCTCATTTATATTATCTTTAGGTTGGGCCTATAACTCACATGTCTAGTTTAGGTTCTCCTTTTATCAATCATCATCATCATATCAGTGTATCCTCTTTAGGTCTTGACATTTAGAGTGGTTAATTTGGTTCATCATAGTTTTCTTAGCATCCTCTTTTAAGGTTCAAGGTTGCATATCCATTCCAAGCATATTTATAGCTCCACTGTCACTTAAGCATATTAAAGACTTGGTCATAATTTGAATTGTCATCCTTATAGTCCAAAAAACCCAAAAACATACCATAGTGTCATTATCATCTTCTATTTCCATCCTTAGTTTGCATCTTCATCTTATTGCCATACTTTCCAAAGCCTGAAGGTCACAAGTCTTATATGTTAGAAACCAAGATTAGATTTGCAAACTAGAATATCCTTCCACAAAAGAGAAAAACAGAAAAAGCAGAGAGATTGCAAAAAGATGTGCAACATATTATTATTCGAGAATTCAATAATAACATGATAATGATTCGATTTATAAATCAAAGATGCATAACCCTAATCTTATCTTGAGCAAAAAGACAGCTCAATAAGATAATGATGAGAATAATAAACATATGAATTAAATATTACCTAAGTAAATTTATGCAAGTGTAATTAAATATTAATTACACTAACACCCCCCCATAAGTGCAACTTAGGGAGACTGACAAATCATGCACCTAAAACTAAGATAAATGCAAGAAAGCATGAATGGGTCTCGACAACACAGCCTAATTAGGTACCCAAGTACAAATGCAATTAATGAAGTAGAGAAAGAAAACCTAGTGGGACAAAACCCCCTACAATGAGATGACTATGCAAAGAAGCACTCGTAGAACACTGTGGAGTAACACTGGAACCGCAATCTAACAAGCAAGGAAAGATAATTTTTTCTACAACTAAAACCAAAAATGGAATCATAATAATGTGACAGCAAACCCGATGCCATGAAACACTGGAGAACCCACAAACTGGAACAACCCTAGAATCTGTGAAGCAATAGTAGATGAGATGATGACATAATCTGGAAACTATGTATCTCAATGTTAATGCCAAATTGTGACTGAAACTCTTCCATGGGAAGGAGTACCAAAAAAGACTCTAGAACATTAACCATAAAAACATGGCCCTCAAACTGAGAAGGATCTAAGCCAATGTGGATCAAGAACCATAATCTCTCAACTGAAGTGTGAATCAATGAATCTGATATGTGTCAAGCAATAGCAAAAATGTGGCCAAAAGAAACTAGGAAACCAGATATACTCATGCAAGTTTCCATCAAAACAAGATGGATATGGAGATCAAAGTGAAAACTACACTCTAATCAAATTTATTATGCAAGAAACCCCCCTGATGGAACTTTATCTCAGTTCATTTATTACAATAACCCAATGATTGTAAAAGGAGAGAATTCTAAACTTGGATAAAGAAAAAATAACATGATATGGTACTGAAATGAAGTACAAATATTCAAGTTTCACCTTTCCAACTGCCAAAACATCCAAGTAATCTCCAAAACACCCAGTGGGACAAATATGGATTAATGATAAACTTGGGACAGATACAAAAAAAAGTGAATGGATAGCAAAATAGAGCTCCTCAATACCTTTCCAACACCTCAAAGAAGATGAAAATCAGAGATCATGGAAAAAAGTTATGAGCTCAGAATCCCAATCTAATCCAAAATGCCTCATGAATGAACTCAAGGCATGATACCCTTGAGGAATCCCGTATGAAGTCTACAATGATTTTCTAAAAAATCCGAGAAGGGGCTGCAAATCAAGGCTTTAATACCATGTTAGAAACCAAGATCAGATTTTCAAACCAGAATATCTTTCCACAAAAGAGAAAAACAAAAAAAGCAGAGAGGTTGCAAAAAGATGTGCAACATAATATTATTCAAGAATTCAATAATTACATGATAATGATTTTCTTTATAAAATAAAAGATGCATAACCCTAATCTATCTTGAGAAAAAAGACAACTCAATAAGATAATGATGAGAATAATAAACCTAGGAATTAAATATTACCTAAGTAAAGCTATGCAAGCGTAATTAAATATTAATTACACTAACATTAAGTATGGTCCTAACTACGTCATGAAGGAAATGAAAAGACATGGATAACTCATATGACCTCTATATCAATCCAACTAGCAACATGAAATTTGGGTCAACATAAAACTAACCTCAACCAACACAAATTGAAGTTTCAAATCCATTTGACAATTTTACATTAAAGGAGGTTAACCAAAATCTAACACCTAAGGAGATTGAAGAAGCTTCCCAAGATCCTAAGATAGTGTGAATTGTAGAAGAGCTAGTCAATGCAAATCCTGATAAATTTTTTCTTGCACTTGTTAAGAAAGGTGCTAAGCTTCCCTTTTATTTTTACACTTCTACAATTTTAGAAAAAAAAACTCAAGGTCTTGGCCATAACACATTTTCACAAGGTCCTTCATCCTCACAACAAATGCACACTAGTTTTCCCCTTGGAGGAACAACGTATAACACAAAACATTTTAACATACCTCCTACTCAAACATTTGAGATCAAGAGAATGCTTGCAATATCTCAAGGACCAAATCATACATTTAGTACCATGGGTATGACTTTTGCAAATCTATTTAGCACGAAATCCACTCAAAACACCACACCATCAACCAAAACAAATGCAAATCAAAACCCAAACCCACCAAGAAAATAAGAAGGATTCACATTGTCACATCGAGAGTACCAACCCAAATGATTAACACTACACCAAAAACTGGTCAACATGTCTTTTGGGTCAAACTTGAACACCAACCAACCTCCATCACAATAAATTGTCACTCCAAACACCAAATTCATACCACAATCTCAACTTATCAACCCAAATCCATCACAACTTCAAACCAATACCAATACCATGTTTACATCTCACTTCTAACAAGACAATCAAAATCCTTTTCAACAAAACACCAACCTAAATCCTACATTTACATCCAACTTCAAAACAACACCAACCCAAATCAAAAATTTACATCAAACTTTCAAAATTAGAACCCATCATACAACCACCTCAACACACTGAGCACCAACATCAACACCAAGCCTCTTGTGCAAATTCAACCAAACATACCACCATCACCCATGGACACTTCAATGCAACAAATGCAAGTGATACAACAACAAATTGAAAACATGCAAGTGGGTACAACAAAGAAAACATACTCGATGGAGTTATGTCCTTATACCTTTGATAGAAGCATATACATGTCACCTTTCCCACCACACTTCAACATTCCAAGATTTAACAAGTATAGGGGGAAAGGAGATCTAGTGGAACACATGAGGGATTTTAATACTGCATGTATGTACATTGCTTTTGAGCCTACATACTTGATGGGATTATTTTTTTGTATCCTTTCAAGGTGGGCTCTAGAGTGGTTCACACATCTTCCTCCTAGGATAAGAACATGGACTGACCTAGCTAGTAAATTTACAACACATTTTTCTTATAAAATTGAGAGTGACATGACCATAGAAAAATTATGTACAACCAAACAAAAGGAGGGAGATTCACTTACACCATTCTTTCAAAGATGGTGAACTATGTCCATCGAATGTCCATGTCACATACTAGAAAAATAATTGGTCCCCATCTTTGTAGAAAACCTCAACACATAATTGATGATTCAACTTCAAATCCATTGTTACAATACATTTGAGGATGCCATTGAAAAGGGAGATTCCATTGAGAAGATCTAATTGCAAAAGGACTAGTCAAAATCTTCAAAGAAAGCCAAAAAATCCCAATGACAGGAAAATTTTGCTCTAGAAACAAAATCATTGTCAATGAAGGGGATGCTAAAATGCTTAACAAGTTTCAGCCCACCATTCACCTCAATGGTCCTTCGACATAAAACAATCCAAAACCAAGCTAATATCAAACTATGAACACAATCCAAAACAATGAACAACATAGAGGTCCCTCATGAACAAACATGCCAAAACAAACATACACACCCTTAGGGGAACCAATTGAATTAGTGGACTCAAGAAACTCTTACAATCAAATTTCATTCAACTTCAAGATATCAAACCATATGAACCAACATATTCAAACTAGTTTGGTGGAATGATAATGAATTTTGTGAATACCATCATATGAAGGGACATGAAACATTGTCATGTTGGATACTTAAAGACCTCTTCTAGGACCTTATTAAACAAAGTGAAATATCATTATGCAATTCACAAGGAAAAAAAATGCTGACCATACCATGTTCAAGAATCCCCTACAAGACCATGGGAAGGTAAAAGGCTTTGTTTTAGGGGAAAATATTAATAACAATTCTGACTATACCATCAATCACATTCAGGTCTTTGATAACCATGTTGCTACCATTACCATCAATAAAAATTTAGAATTTTTTTCACCACTCAAAGAGCCAAAGCGACCTTGCAAGGGGTTGCTTCTAATCCACAATCAAAGCATCTATATAACCTTTTAGATCATCTAGGAAATGCTCTCACACAAATATCCATCCATTGGTTGCTTCACATATCCATTGAGCATAAGGCCATTCTAGATAAAGCTTTGCAAGAAACATATATTCCTACAAGCCTAAATGATAACCAATTTTAGGCCATGGTAGTATACTTAGCTACAAACCATCATGTCACATTTTTCAAGAAATATTTTCTTGCACAATGACCTAACCATAATGATCCATTGCACCTTGAGGTATACATTAATAAACACAAAGTTAAACGAGTCTTAGTAGATGGTGGAGAAGATTTTAATATATGCACCCTAAAATTGTTCATGGCATTGGGATTATTTGAATCTTATATAGATGAGTCTAAGAAGATCATTATCAAGGCTTATGACAATGTTGCTCATCCAAGGGTATAATCACACTTCCTGTAAGAGTTGGACCTGCTATTCAAAACACAATATTCCAAGTCTTGGATTAGCACATACCATACAATCTTCTCCTTGTTTTCCCATGAATTCATGCCAATAGGGTTGTAAATTCCACATACCATCAATGCCTAAAGTTTCCATACAATAGTACCAAAATCACTATTGCATGTGATCCCAATCCCTTTCAATATTGTAGCAATTTTAAAGGGACCGTTGAACATCAAGTCCCTATCAACCAAGATTAGCTTCATCTTTTGAATCATTTCTTTACATAGATCCATATTCATTATCGAAATCATCCATCCCATCCAATACACCTTCCAAATCCAAGGTTTGGATCCATGACACAAGATGTGGTGAGTATAGCATTGAGATCTTATTTTGTGTTGGGAATTTTCCCACATCACTAAAATATTTTGGGAAACCTAATCCTATCAAGAAGGAAACTAAAGTCATCATTCATAATCCCCCTACTACATTCAATAAGTGAGGAGAACTGAGCAAAGAGTCTATAAGTGAGGACATTTCTACATGGATCTACAAAGATGAAGAAGATACTAAGCCTAAACAAATATCAATTGAGCAATATTCATAAGGGTTTAAGATCATGAAACAACAAGGTTATGATGGACATAGTGGTCTTGGTTTGAATAAACTTGGAATGATAGAACCTATATTTCCTCCTCAGCAACCAAATAACATAGGTTTAGGGTATTTTCCACCAAAGGCAAGTCCTCATAATGAGTTTCCTTCAAGTGAAAATTTTAATGGTTCAAATGAAATCAAGACATCTAGCGATTATGACCTAGATGAGATCTTTCAAGATCTTGACTTTTCCTCATCCCAAACCAAACCTATGAGTGGCATGCCTAGATTGAAACCCTTTTGGATCCTTATGAAACCTTCATTTTTACCATATCCTCTCATTCCTTGAACTTTAACAATGCTTATGGTGAGTTACCCCTCATCTATCTACAACTCATAGATTGGGATCAACAAGGACCATTGATTTTATACATATTCAAGAATAATAAAGTGATATTTTAGTTCATGGGACTTCAAGAAGGGATACCAAGTGGGGATCATAAAGTTGGTTTTATCATAGAACTTGACAATGTAGTATACTTTAGAGATTCTTCTCCACCCTCTAGTCACAAAAATGAGAAAAAAAAGAATAGGTCTCTAGTTGAAAACTATAAGGTACCTTTAGACCAAGAAAAATTAAAAATAAAGGACTTATCCAAGATTGAAAAGCTCCCTGAGGTGCCCAAGGATGGAGGGTTGGATAGTCTCCCTATAAGTCAAGAGAGATCACCATTTCTTGTGGAAAAATAAGAATAGGTCAATCTTGGTACAAAAGATAATCCTATAATCATTCACCTTGCAACATCTTTGACAATCAAGGAAAAACCATAGTTTTCCACTTTCTTCTCAAAGAGACAAATTAACTTTGCATGGTCATACACTGATCTGCTCGAGCTAGTTCTCTATCATTTTCCATTGGTTCCAAATGCTAAACCAGTCAAATAGAAATTGAGAAAAATACAACCACAAATTGTGCTCCTAGTGAAAGTAGAGTTGAAGAAGCTTTTGGATGTTGGATTTTTCATCCTATAGACTACATAAAATGGATATCAAATCTGGTACCCATAACAAAACCAACTAGTGGAATCTGATTATGCATAGACTTTAGATATCTAAACAAATATTTTCCTAAACATGACTTCCTACTACCCAACATTGACATCACAGTAGACCTCACAGTGGGATATGAGATGCTATCACTTATGCATGATTTTTCAGGATATAATTACATAATAATTACTCTCAATGATCAACATTTAAAATAGCCTTCACAAGTGCTTGAGGTACCTTTTTTTAGAACGTCATGCCATTTGGTCTTAAGAACATTGGAGCAACATATTAGAGAGCTATGACCACTATTTTTCATGACTACATGCATACCCTTATGGAAGATTATGTTGATGGATTATTAGCAAAATACTTCTCAATAGATAGTCATCTAGCATTATTGGATAATATTTTCAAGAGATTAGAAGAATATAAAGTTAGGTCAAATTTGAAGAAGTGTGTCTTTAGGGTACAATCGGGTAAAATTATAAGATATATTGTCTCTCATAGAGGTATTGAAGTTGATCCTACAAAAGTGAAAGCTATCTTGGATATGCCTCCACCAACAAACATAAGTCAATTACACACTCTACAAGGAAGGTTTTAGTCTATCCAAAGGTTTATTTCTTAATTAACTGATAAATCTCAACCATTTCAACATCTACTCTACAAGGGAGTCTCATTCATATGGACCGATCATTTCCAAGAAGTATTCCAACAAATCAAGGACTATCTATTATCTCCTTTAGTTCTTACACCTCCTATCAATGGTAGACACCTCATATTATACCTATCAACAACCACATCAACATTTGGGGAATTGTTAGCACAAAATAACAATGATGGAAAAGAACAAGCTATTTTATTATATCAGTTGTACTCTTGTAGTGTATGATATTAATTATATCCCTATTGAACGAGCATGTCATGCAATTATTTTTTCCATGTAGAAGCTTAGACATTACATGTTGAACCATCAAACAAAACTAGTAGCTAAGATTGATCCCTTGAAATATCTATTGAGCAAAGCAACATTAATAGGTCGATTATCAAATGGGTCATGATCTTGAGTGAATATGACATAGAATATGTTGATTGTAAGGAAATGAAAGGACAAGTGATAGCAAATCAACTCATAGACTCACCAATAGTGATAGATCATCCTCTAGTGTTTGATTTCCCTAATGAATCCATCTTCATATTAGAGATTTCTACGACATGGAAATTATACTTTGATGGGTCTTATACAAATAATTGTTCAAGAGTTGGTATCCTCCTTGTCACACCTTAAGGGGATTCCATACCTAATTCACATAGAATAGTGTTCTCATGCTCAAATAATATGTCTAAATATGAAGCATTCATAATAGGACTACAAATGGTCATCAAATTAAAAATTAAGAATATTTAAGTATATGGTGACTCCTAGTTGATTATCAATCAAGTTAATAATGACTATGACACAAAAGATGAAAAGCGTACACCCTACAAGTGAATGGTCAATAGTTTTAAGTAATATTTTGATGTCATCATTTTACTTAAATCCCAAGGATTTAGAACAAGGAAGCTAATGGAATGGAAACCATTGAATCTCTTTTGGATATACCTAATAACATGGTATAATACAAGTTCTTGGTGGAACAACTATTGATCCTCATGTTTGATGTCCCAAAATTTGAACTCATGTGTAAACTTGTTAGTCATGATTATCCCTTGTGTAAATACTTTTACAATTACTTGCATGACTAAATTACCCCTATCGACTTTTTTGCTAATCAATGTAAGACCTTTATTCAACAAGCATCCAAATATGCCATCATCAATGATACCCTTTACTGTCATAGTATGGATAGCACCTTACTAAGATGTCTCAATTCAAATGAAGCAAAAATAGCTTTGCACAAGGTACATGATGGTATATGCGAAGCTCACTCTGCTATTCCTAACCTAGCCAAAAATATTATACAAATAGGATACTATTTTCCTACTATGGAACGTTATGCCTATCATTTTGTTAAGAAATATTGCTAATTTCAAATACATAGAGATCTTGTGCATGCACCTGCTCAAGAACTTCATCTAGTTACATCACCATGGCCATTCTCTCAATGGGTACTCAACCTCATGGTAAAGATCTATCCTACCTCTACCAATGATCATAATTTTGTCATCACTACAATCAAGTATTTTACCAAATGCATTGAAGCTATTCCAATGACCTACATCACCGTAAACAAATATCCAAGTTCATCCTTGATTACATCATATGTTAGTATGGTGTTCTCCAATCCATCATTATAGATAATGTTCATCCCTTCAAAAATTAGGATATTCATGAACTCTACAAGAGATTTCATATCCAACACCACTTTGTCACTCTATACTACCCCTAGGGTAATAGTTAGGCTAAGGCATCTAACAAGACTATCCTTAAAATCCTAAAAAATACTATCAATGAAGTTGGTCATGACTAGAATATCCAAATTAATCCTACATTATGGGCCTATCGTACTAGCATTCACAACCCTATAGGAGCCACTCCATATTCCCTCATCTTTTGATTTGAATCCATTATTCCCTTTAAGGTCAAGTTACCATCCTTGAGAGTATCTATCCAAAAATTCATTGATGAGGAAGAATATCATGTATCCTATTTGCATGAGCTAGGGTTTTTGGATGAGAAGCAACAAAATGCATTTACCCACTTACAATAATATCATAATCATCTTTGTGATAGCTACAATAAAATATTCTAAGTTAGGAATTTTGACATTGGTGACTTGGTCCTAAAAGAGAATCTAAAAAATCAAATGGATCAAGAAAAACCTAGAAATTTTGAGCCTAATTGGTTGGGTCCTTACATCATAATAGTAGCATATGGATTTGGTTCTTATCAACTCTCTAAAATTTTAGGTGAACCACTACTAGAGCCTATTAATGGCATGCACCTTTGTAAATACTATACCTAGATTTCAAAGAATCCCATTGAAAAAATATAAAAAATAATTTGTACCTTGATGAAACCTTGGCAAATAGGCATCTTGGTGAAAAAAAAAAATTAATTAAAAAAATAGTAGAGAAATAATCCATCCAATAGTGAAAACCACTTCGGTGGTGCTTTGGATAAGTATCATGGTGAAAGCCTAGCAAACAGGCACCATGTGTAGTCGGTCTTTGCTCCATCATCTACTATCATCCTATTTGATTTTCCACTCCATAATAAACTCTATCCTCTCCACCTTTCCCATAATAAAGCTTAGTCATCCCTCTCATGTTTTGAGAATCATTGATATTTTGCATCTTACACTCTTCATATCCATCCATAATAAAAAAATTTCCACCCATATTTTTCATCTATAATAAGTTGGTCCTATATCTAACTAGGGGAAATTCCTGGAATTGGGTTCCATATGGGATCCTAGACATGGTTCAACACTTCAAATTTTTTTTTTTTTTTTCTTAAATGGAAACATTAAAACTTCAAAAATAGAGTCTGTGTCAGTCCAAGTGGTTGAACTACATTGCCTTTGTGACTTCATATAGGCAAGGCCATCATCAATGATTCCTCGAGGCTTAGGTAAGTCCTTTAGGTTTTTTCATACTAAACTATCAGTCAATCCATATATGCATATTCATAATAAATTATCCATGGTTAGATTTAGTAAAACTACATTGTCTTTGTGCTTTATGTAGGAAAGGCCATCATTGATGAGCCACCAAGGAATTAGGTTAGTACCTTAAGGTTTTTCATAATAATTTTTTTCATCCATCTCAAATCATATCATAATAAATTTTCCCTTGCCAAGTTTGACATGTTGAATGTACACAAACAACAAATCATCAAACAAGAGAACTAATCTTATCCAAATGAAGAAACAACAAGCAAAATATCCAATGAATTTTTAGCTATCAATAGATCAATTTCCTAAACACGGGTTCCTATCAAAACATCAACAATCCTTATAAGCTATCAAATATTCTTATACAAAGTGTTGCATCATCAAAACCAAACTAAAAATCTTATACAACATGTCACATTTTTGAAACCAAACTTTAGCTATCCAACCTATCAATAGTCTTGCATAGGTTTTTGCATGCTTGAAACTAGACTCAATTCATCATTGGTCATATATTAGGTGTACCATTTATAAAAATAGACGCTATCATTAGATCCATAACTTGATCATACAAACAATCATTAGCAAATGATTTAAATGGATATTGACTTTGTTTTTCAAACTTTTTAAATATTTTTATCAATTTATCTTCTATCATGTTACTATGCCCCTCAAGGATGTCCCAAGAAGGATTTAGAGGAGCAATGATGGATCATGACCTTTTTTTCTTTGATTGTTGTTTGTGGTTTCCCTTGAAAATATGACTGGGGAAACTTGGTTCCTTGTGTGTGATCAAACTTCCATTGGGCATAATCAAACCATCCTATGTAAGAAAAATCTCAATCTAATGCTTCCTTGTGTTAAGATCAACATGATTTGTGGTTACTAGTCTACATCATGGAATTCCTTTGGCTATTCCAACAAGGTTTTGTGGTTACTAGTCTACATCATGGAATTCCTTTGGCTATTGCATGTCTATTTTTTGCAAGGTATAACATATCACGCCTTGGTCTATGTCATACCTTGGTTCTTGTTTTCCATTGCCATATTAAGTTTTATGATGATAACTATGCAATAAAAGAAGAGATTGATCATTTATTAGCAATATATCAAGATATCAAGGCCCAATTCATCCATTTTCTTCATTTCATTTCATTACTCATCATCCTTTTCTTTCCACACTAACATTCCCTCCATCCATCCTTCATACTCATCTTGATGGTGTGTTATGACACACAAAAAATAATGTATTAATAGTACCATCCTACATACACAACCATGTTAGCACATCATAGCTACCATTATCATATACGCATTAGGTCAACCACGTTGCATTAGAAAATATAGAAATATCCATAGTATTGCATCACATAGAACCATCATCCACATAAGCATCACATATAAAGCATGGCATAAGTATATATATATCCATCCACCATAACATACAGAAGTATAGGGAAATAGTTAGGTGCATCCATTCATACATCATAATCATGTATAAGCATAAACTGTCGATCAAATATCCATAGCATCATATCATAAGTCCATAATCCACAACATATAGGAACATCGCATAAATATAAAATGCATAATCATAAAATCACATCATAAATCCACAACATAGAAGCATGCACATAGGATCATAGACATGACATAGTCACTTCCAAAAACCATGTATCTCACATATATACTAAAAAATGGTGTTTCCTACTTACAATATCATAATACATCCCAAAAATGGAGCTCACAAGCTGGATAAAAAATATCAATTTCTAAAAACATATGAAAACAGGCCTAGCCTATGTTGCCCTTATCTCCTAACCCTGATGATCTATCCTCCCTCTGTTGCGATCTTGATAGTCTATCATAAGGACCAAATCATCTTTATGAGACTCCCCCATTGCTCTGAGTCATGTGTGAATGTGTCGTGGTCTTACTCTGACTTTGGAAGATGGGCTCTTAGGAAGCCTCTAGAATGACACACTCATATAGATCCCTATAATATTGAGCCTCTTTTGGCCTAATACATAGTATATGTGAATGTTGTGGCTGGCCCACTAATGGAAAAAATGAACTTAATGCATCTTTGATCAGCCCTTTATGCTCATATCATCGCCTAATGCCTCTTGGCTATCAATTATTGCACTTGATCCTATAGAGATAGAATATGTGCTACTTGCACCTATAATTCCAACACATGTGCCAACAATGCTTGTATCTAAGCCTAGGGATCCTTGATTTGTACATCATGCAGTCCTTCCACCATAATCATGACATCCCTAATAGCCTCCTTTGTGGAAATATCATCCTCACCAACTGCCTCATCTCTCTCCTATACATCCACCTTCATCTCTATCTGTTGATCCTTCTTCTCTCCCTCCTCTTTGATGGGTTGCATACTCTATGGTACCCTCTGTGTTGCTTGTGGTGGTAATATTACCCTCCCCCATAGACCTCAATCATCATGACCCCTACATCTCCCATCTCTACCTTTGTCATCCCATCATCTTGCCCTATCACCTCTATCCCTATCTCCTCACCCACCGCCTCCATCTCCACCATCCCCATCTCTCCCACATCATATCCCTTGGCCTCTAGCCCATAGTATCCCTTGTCGGCCCCTACCCATGCTCTCCACTGGCATTGGCTGATCTAGATCTGTGAAGGGTGTGGGTCTATGTGTCTCCCACTAAGCATCATACTATAGGGTCATATCTACATTAGTCACATCGGTTGCTACTCCCCACTTAATGGGATGTAGTCAGACTACAATCTCCTAGAAAGCCACCTAAATTTTGACCATAGCCTCCATTTTGAGACCTCTTTCATTGATTGAGAATGCTTAGCTATCTCTACTAGCACTCCCTACTACTCACTGAACTATCTCAACACCCTCTCCAACAAGTGCTTCTCTATAATGTGTTGTGTTTGAACCTTGCATCTAATCAAATTCCATGTGCTTCTATAGTAGGGTAGATGCTCTACATCCTCATCCAAACCTTAAAAATCTCTATAGGATCTCCAATTAAACCCATCCATCAAGTCAAGTGCATGCCTCCAATATTTGGCATCCCCCACCCTAATCTATGTCACTGCTCCTCCATAAATGTAAATATATGGAAATCTTAGAGCTATATATCTATCCATTGGTGGCCTAAACACTATTATGTGCTCCCATACCCATACCATCAAGAGAGTCATGCCATAGCTAATGCTTTGTCCATCCCTATATGCTATTTCATGTAGCTAAAAATATAGCATCACTAGTACGAAGGGTCCCCATGCATATATTGAAGCCTCCATCATCATGCCCTCAAGCATCTCCCCCCATCCTACAAGAAATCCATGTATGCACATGTCAAGGAAAATAACTTTGCTGATCACTAAACATAATACCACTATGAGTCTCTCATATCTATTCACTAGGGTATCCCATTAGATCCCATAATCCTCAACCCTTAGCTCCAAGAGGGAATCAGTACCAAATGCCCATTGTATCATTTTCAATCCCCTCTTTGCATCGTATACTACCCACTCTCTATGGATGGGAAGCTACAGAATGCTCTAGACATCCTCCAACTTCATGGTCACATTACTAATCAATATGTGGAACAAATTCATCTTCGAGTGCCACCTCTCTACCAATGCTATTAGTAGATCTTTATTAGCCCATACCATGAGCATAAAAGTCACATGATAGAGTCCCAACATATTCAAAGTGTCCAACTCCACAACTAGGTGAGTTCGAAGGGAAAAAGAGATCGGTTGGCTTTCTCGTGTAATTGTTGAATGCATAGGACAACTAAGAGGTGGGTGAATTAGTTGTACCTTAAAACTTAAAAACCCTCACAAACATTCAGATCCACATTCATTCAATTAATCCTTAATCTATTATAATGATTTAGCATGAAAATAAAATAATATAAACCAAAACTTAATTAAGACCATACACAGGAGAACACTAGATTTATGCAAAAAACCCAAGATGAGAAAAACCATGATGAGGGTTAGCTCACAATATAAAGTAATATCAACACTGAATACAATAGGGCTCACTGCCCAAAGAAAGAAGGGCTCACTTCCAAATTCTCATTGCCATAATAGAAAATAATATAGAGAAGAGTGTTATAATGAAATATCCATCTCAATGCAATATAGAAATCCATCACAATATCACCAACACCTTTGTAGCTTGACTAAATAATTGTAGACACCTTTTGCTCACTACATTCAACAATCTAACACATGAAAGCTCACACTAAACTTCTTAAATTCACATTCTAAAACTCTACAATTCACATCTTTCACATAATTCTTATCTGTCCTTTTATCCCTCAACAACTCAACTCATATTTATATCATCTTCAACCTTGAAAACATTCTCCAAGGTCAGCTATGCACCTCAACCATGCAAATTCAAATTAGGTCAGCACCAAAACATTCCTGTGATGGAAAGGAATGAAAGTGGACCACAAAACACCTTAGCTATGTCCTAAAAACACTCATGCATGCCACTCCACACTTTCAAAAAAATTGCAATTAGTGTAAACAACCAGATTGGTTGTTACCCATATAAACACCATTAACCTTTAAAGTGTGTGTGATTCCTTTGAATCAATAAAAACTTGCAGACAACAAATTTCACTTGAACACAATCTAGAATATTCCACAAACATCCTAAAATTCAACAAACTCCTTTGCAACAAATTTCACCTGAAGAATGTACACATCAAGTACATTCAAACAACTTGACCACATACTGTAATTTAAGAAAATAACTTCAAAAGAACTAAAGCTTGAAAAATTTTGAATAAAGAAAGATACCAACACTATTAGCACACCTTTAGGTCCACAAGACTTGAAACTAAACTATGGAGAAACATGGAGTAGAAACATTTATCCCAAACACCTCTACAAGACAAAAATTCACACACTAGTGAACACAACATCCTCTACATAGAAATCTAAAACACAAAATTCTAAATACAACACCTTTGAAAACCTATGATCAACAAATCTGAAACACATAGGAAAATCTTCAACCTAGAAGAAATGCAGAGCAACACCTAAACACTACTCTACAACTCAAAACAACACTGCAACTCACTATTTTCCTCTTCTTATCAAAATTTCTCAAAAGCACTTAGAAACCAAGCACTAGAAACACATCCTCATCATATTCATTGCTTCCTCAACCATATATCCATAGATAGAATCTTATCAAAGCAAAGTTAGAGGTTAACACCAATAGCTTACTAATGACAACATAATGTAACTAATCAAAGCATCATTAATGCAAATGCCATAGACAATACCAACAACTATACACACTCTTGCAACAATATTCTTCTCATACAGTTGACACCAATGACATCAATGACAATACAAATTTCGCATACTTGCAATATATATCAATTTCAATATCACCTAAATCCACCAATAAGTGCACCATGTTAATCATAGCATCTAAATTAGCCTATCTAATCTTATTGCATATAAAAAAAATCAAAAATTACCTAAATTAGCCTATCAATCAAATATGTTGTACTTTCATCCATATGCTTCATACATTGCAATTGTGGCCTCATTTTGTGGAATTATGTCATTTTTTCATACAATTATGTCACACCATTGCAATTATGTCATTCCATCCTTCATTTGTGTTGCACCATAACAGTCGTGGTGCATAAAACAATTGCAACCCAATTTTGCAAGTCAAAACTGTATCACATCTTTGTGATGCCATAAAATAGTTATTTTGCACTTTACAATTGTTGGGCATGATACCACAATTATGGTGAACATGATAACAATTGTGGTGTAGAAACTGCACCGCATCTATTTTCCCTTTTGTAAGAGAGGGGGACCAACCACATCAAGGCTCTAGGTCATGGAGAGATGAGAGTGAAAGGCTACCCTAACTTATCTCATTCTAAGGGATAAAGATCGAGAATGAAGAGTGATATGAAGTGCTTTTGTTACTCTACAAACCTAAATTTTAGGTTTGGGCTAGGCGAGCTAGTTTTTAGGATCAATACTACACCTCAAACAACTCTCTGTCTAAGGATGGTAGCACAGTTCTGGGACAACAATGTGGCGCACTAGCATTTCTATGGTACATTGGCATCTATATGGCTAGAAAACATAAGACACAATAAAAATTCCAATAAACTAACTAAACAACCTAGCTGGCTGATTTTAACGAAAAGGACAAAATAGTAAAGCACAAAAAGTAAATGCATAAATAATAGAGCAAGTACATAAGGACTAAGGTGATAAAAATAAACTCATAGAAGTGCTAGTTCATAAGCTAGCTCCACAAAAACATCCACCTACACACAAACAAGAAGGGGAAAGTTTTTGGGGATGTATAGGGGCCTGCCTCAGTCAGACCCCCGTTTTGGTGTTTCCACCTCCACAACCATCCAAAAAGCAATGAAGTTGAATATGTGATAAATAAAGTAGAAAGTAAACATTGTTGAACACTACAAAACAATACTATATGCTACTCTACCAAATAAAAAAGGAGAGGAGTGAAGCGTTACCACCTCCACCCAAAATATCACTAGCCAATGGAGGGAGAATGTAAGGTATGGACTTGGAAAAGTCACCATAGCCAGAGAGGTGATGAAGGTAGGTCTCACAAGACTCCAAGCCCATAAATTCTATGGCTATCTCACACTTGCAATATGGAATTGATGGAGTGTCAATGTTGCTACAATGCTCACAATGAAATGCTAGAATGTTGCTTAAGAGTGTGAAGAAGTGAATGAAATGCTAAGAGGATGTGAAAAGAGATTGCAAGAAGATGAAGTCAAAGTTAGATGAATGTTTTTGTAGGTGTGATGAGAAGGAATAATCATTTTCAGGAATCTACTAGGGACAATAGCACACACGCAGATGTTCACACACCACATATTCTTCCCCAACAAATATTCTCTCATTGACACACAAGAAAAATTCTAAGTGAATAGAAGGCAAGTGGGTGATGTGGAATTTCATGTTCAGACTTGATTTTATGAGGTGAGGGTATGTGAAAAGGGAATTTTATTAAGGGGTGTAAATTTGCTCCTATACATTTTTCCCCACTTTAGCGAGCATGAGTATCAACGAGTGTTCGGTAAAGTAGATCGAAGGGTTAGACATGTATACATGAACCATCAAGGAAGTAGACCATGATCTAGTGAACTTGGAAGCATAGGTTAGGTAAAGGACTCCATAAGTACTCTCCCTAGGGAGTTTCAAACAAAGGACTCCATAGCCCCATAGAACTATGAATTTGTACAAGGTACACCGAAGGTCCTCAGACCAATGATGGAAAAATCCCACAAGATTTGTCTCACAGGCCCACAGACCTATAAGAATCCAATCCCCAAGTTCTCTCTCATGAAGGAATCCTAGTGAAGTAAGCACCTTACAAGCCTGCCGATTTGCAAGAAGGCAACACCCAAGTTCTCTCTTGAAGGAATCTCAAATGTAAGGGGACCTGTAGAGTTGAACTAGAAAGTGGATTCATAGGCACACCTGCAAAGCAACGTGTTAATCCATAGATAAAACATGTCGGGAAACAACAAGCTGTCACACAAGAAAATAAGTAGACAGTCAAAAAATTAGAAGGTTTTCAAAGGGGTCTCTTGGGAACCCTTTAAAAGAAGAGGGGTCCACGCAAGGGATGTGCTATTTGAAAGTGTAAAAGAGACATTTTTTCTCAAATAAATTCATCACCAATGGATCCTTTTGAAATATGTTCACTTCATCAAGGAATTTGAAAGGAAGAAAATTCCCCCTCGTGAGGGGAAGGTTGAGGCTTCTCCCATAGGAAAAATTTTCTCCCTCTTTGGAGGAAAGTTATCAAGTTTATTTCTTTGTGAACCCATGATAAAGGAAATATGTTCCATTAGGGGTCCAAGTTGAGAATGTGATTTTTGAAAAAAGGTTTGTAATGGATTTTCAAGAAAGGATTCATAGACAACAAATTCACTTTTTACAAATCAGAGTTTGACATGGTAGCCTCTCTTAGGCTAGTGCATGCTAAATGTAGAGGCACACAACGTCTTAAGGAGAGAAAAGAAAGAATGGAAAAAGTGATGTTGTGGCCCATGGGACATAGAAATATTTCATAGTGGTGATGTTGTCACACACACAAGGGACAAAACATAGGCATCACAACATCATGAATCAAGCAAAGAAGAGAGAAAGATAAGAAAATCACAAAAGAAATAATCATAAATAGAGGACATAGGGGCGATCATATATTTTGGGGTTAGAGCTTCCTATAAATATATATAATTCTAGTAATAGTATATAAATGAATTTTCATCAACCCCCTAGTATATCATACCATATGAAGAATGCATGAGAAGGGAAAGTAAAAATAAAAAATTGGGTCAACATGGAAGGGAAGCCTAAATGCCCCCAACACTTTTCATTTTCCCCAATTTGTCAAAATTCAAAACACATAACAGAGGAAAAATGATGATACAAATAGAAGGTTCATGAAACAAAATCACTCCTATATCCAAGCATGATGAAAAGGGTCATCTAGGAACACATAACACAAGCATGGGGGAACACATCACAAAAAACAAAAACCTAATCTAAAGGTAAAGAAGAGACCTCCCCCTAACACTCATCAACCAAGAGGTTGTCCACTTCCCAATCTAGATCATTATAAGGAGAAAGCGGATGAGCCTATAGTGGTAGAATATTAAGGGGAGGAGCTTTCAACCCTCCCACAACAAGGGCTAAGGAAGAAGGCCCCGCAAGGTCTTCTCCACTTGGCTCTTGTAGAGCTATGGTGTGATTTTGTGAAGATCATAAAAAAGGCTAGGATCTCATCCAGAGAGTTGAACATGCACTTTATAGGAGTGCCATGTCATATCTGGAATGTCCATAGGTTTAGGGAATGGTGGGATGGTGGGATGTTCGGAAGTGACATCAAAAGGGGTGACCGAAGGAGCGATAAACACCTACATCCTTTTAGGGTCAAGCACACTCACACTCATAACACGACCTGAGAATGAGACTGAACTTGCTTGAACAAAAGCAAAGGGGGGAGAGATGAGGACACCACAAGAGGCCTTGATATAGGGGTAGTCAAATCCTCTTCCTCTTTTCTACAAAGTAGGCTACTTAATCGCTAGAGCCTTTTTTTGGTGCATGCACTCACACTCAAGGTGGTTTTTGTGACTCTTTGAGCTAGAGGTTGGGAGTTGCAAAGGGATAGAAGGCTCCTACTCAGCCACAGGGTTTTCCATCACATCTGTTTCTAGCAAAGGGATAGAATCCTGAACAGGAGCAAGAGGAATAGATTGAGAGACAACGGGGGCAGTCAGATCTAGTGCCTCAATAGTGGGCCTCTTCCCATTCACTGCTTTAGGAGCATGAGCAATGGGAGGCCATGGAGGATGAGATAGAGGATTCCCCATGGGGGAACTTCCTTCTATCATATCAAATAGGCCTAGGCTCTATGGGCATAACAAGAAGCTAAAACATAGGACACTTGGGCTTTCACCAAGTGGGCACCATGGGATTATCTCACAAGTGTGAAGTAGAATCTAATGGTGCTACAGTAGGGCAAGAGGAAGTGCTAGGATAGACAGTGGAAGAGGGTGAAGAGGAACCTTGATATTGCTTCTCTTCTTCTCTTCTACAAGCCATGGCAACATCACTGTCAACTTTTAAACAAGCCCTATGTGAGACAACATAGGGAGAGGGAGGATACCTCACTTTAGGTGTTAAGAACCCTTTCTTGTACTTCTCATAACTTTGGTACAAGAGGTCCTTCCTAGGTGGGAGTGGACCAATGGGTGCAGACAAAAATTGGTCTAAGGAATAACTACCACACTCAACTAGTGATTTATAACTAGTGTCGTGGATCACATGCATTGAAACCTCATGAATAAATTTTAGGCAATTATGCAAAATTGAGGGAATTGAATTTAGAGCTACTATCCAAGGGATACCCAGCTTCACTCTAAAGAGTTCAAACCCCACTATTATGTCAAACAACAAATTTATAGACTTAGGATCAACAAGGACTGATAGAACGATGCTACCAAGGGGAGGTATGGAAAATTCTTTATGTGTACAAATGGTGTTCATATGTGTGTCATACCCATTTTTATGTAAGAAGTTGATTATTATGATCTCCTCAATAATCAAATTCACCTAGTACATCGGGTCAGCAAGAACACTTACTACAGTGTTTCCATTGATTTGTGTAGGGATGTAAAGAGGAGATGATTCTCTATCAAAACCCATTAGCAAGTCCTGTGAGGTGAAGGTTATTCCTAAACCACTACTCATAGGCTGCATAGAGGGGGTAAGTAGGTGTAGGAAACAGGCCATCATACACACTAAACTATACTCTCACAAAGCCCCCCAAAATCAGACAGTGACCCAACTAAGGATTTGTCATGCAACAATTACAAAACCTTCTAGCTACACCTACTAGGGGTTGCAAGTTGGGTTGTAAGATGAAAGGCCTCACAACAATCACACCTACAACACTCCTAGAACACAAGGAAAGGAGCCTTCATCACTGCTAAACAAAACTAAAATGGTTCATGTTAGGTTCACCAAGAGAGGGGGACCAACCATTTCATGGCTCCAAGTCATAGAGATCTGAGAGTGAAAGGCTACCCTAACTTACCTCACTCTAAAGGGATGAGGATCTACAATGAAGAGGACTATGAAGTGATTTTATCACTCTACAGACCTAAAGTTCAGTTTTGGGCTAGGTGAGTTGGTTTTTAGGATCATTACTACACCTCATATAGCTCTTTGTCAGAGGATGAAAACACGGTTCTAGGACGATATTGTGGCACACTAGCATCTCTCTATCATGTTGGTGTCCATATGGATAGAAAACATAATACACAATAAACATGCCATAAAACTTACTAAACAACCTAGATGATTGACTTTAATGAAAAGGACATAATAGTAAAGTACAAAAAGTAAATGCATAAATAATGGAGTAGGTAGATAAAGACTAAGGTGATAAAAACCAACTCACAGAAGTGACAGTTCACCAACTAGCTCCACAAATGCATCCACATACACATAAACAAGAAGGGAAAAATTGTTCGGGCTATATAAGGGCCTGTCTCAGTTAGACCCCCGTTTTGGTGTTTCCACCTCCATGGATAGCCAAAAAGAAATGGATTAGAATATGTGATAAAGAAAGTAGAAAATAAAGATTGTTGAACACTAAAAAACAATACTATGCTACTCTATTAAATCACAAAGGACGAGTGAATCATTACCACCTCCACCCAAAAGCTCACTAGCCAACGGATGGAGAATGCAAGGTATGGACTTGGAAAAGTTACCATAGCTGCAACAGTGATGAAGGGAGGTCTCGCAAGAAACCAATCCCACAAATTCTATGGTTGCCTCACACTTGCAATTTGGAGTTGATGGAGTTTCAATGTTGTTGCAATGCTCACAATGAAAACCTAGAATGTTGCTTGAGAGTGTGAAGAAGTGAATGAATTGCTAAGAGGATTTGAGAAGATATTTCAAGATGATGAAGTGAAAGTGAGATGAATGTTTTTGAAGGTGGGATGAGAATGAATAAGCCAATTTTAGGTTGGTTGATTGAAGAAGGATGTTACAATTCGACCCCAATTAAATGTGTAATGCATCTACCAACTTTAGATGCAAGAATCCGCTAGGGATGGAAGCATGCCACGTAGACATCCGCACATCGCACGTTTGTCCCCAAAAAATATTCTCACTGACACACATGATAAATTCCAAGTGGATGGAAGGTAGGTGGGTGATGTGGAATTTTTCCTTTGCACTTGATTTTCTAAGGTGAGGGTATGTGAAAAGTGAATTTTCTTAAGGGGTGAAAATTCGCTCCTATACACTCTAACATGGCTTAATATGCCTTATCAATTGATCTATATTTTTTTTTATGTCAAAAATTGAAATTCTGGATGACAACCTCCTATGGGAAGTTTCATAAATGTGGAACCAAACTGCGGGTCTATGAAACAACCTCTAGGATTTTAGAAGTCAACACTTTGAATTTTGGGGGAGAAAAATGAAGGAGAAAATTCAGAAATAAATATAACTAAAAATATTCTATGGTGATATGCTAGAACGATAATATAGTTCACTCATAACAATGAAAAATGTAGCTTAGAATTTATAAAGCATTTATAGAAATTTAAAAGAGCATATGCATGATTTAAACTATGTAATATAAATGATAAGCCAAGTGTTACATAAGCAAGATTCATAAATGATAGATACTAATTGATCCCATGATATTAAACATAGGACACCACATCCTTTTCATTTTTTAGGGGAGAAAAAATTACAAAGGCCATAAAGGAACAGTTTAAAATATTCAATCCTTCCTATGAGGAGCACTTGTTAAGGTTTGAATAGAAAACAAAAACTTATGTTATCTTCTATTAAGAAATAAAAAAATTATAATTGCTCGTTGAGATTTTTATAAAACTTATGAACCATTTACAAAAGATGGGACCTCCAAATTTATAGGGCCTGGGTGTGTACAAGAAGTTGAGTCCACTTTTTGGCCAAAAAGTGGAAGTGTTTACCCTAATTTTCAGAATTGGTCTCATTTGACCTAAAAATTTGAAACACCTAAACATTGAATCTTTAAAAAGTCAATAATTTGAAATGTAGTACTTCGAGTCTAGTTTCCGAATATGTAATTTATTTTAATACCCAGATGATACAAATTGATTTTCAATAGGCATGTCTAAAAACCACTATTTAAAAGTCACTTTTTTTTACCATGTCATGCGCGTGTACATCATCCATATTTTGACATAAATAATTGTATTATTTTGAATCCTTTTGCAAAAAAGATCTGTAACACACTGAAGAATGTGCTTGATATATTTTTGTAATTTTTTTGAATGTTTTTTTGTTAATTTTTATTAGTCATAATTGATGTTTTGAAAATTCCTCATGTACGTCACACATAAGATGACCTAAACTTATCATGTTTTGATTTTTTCAAATTGAAAAGAACTATTTGAAAAATGTGCACGTATAATTTTTTTTCAAAAATTTTTTTAATAAAAAGTTATTAAAACACTAAAAAATCCCCAATATTTCAAGTTTTTGTACAAGTTTCATCAAATATTATTTGAAAAATAAAAAAATAATCCAATTGTAAAAAATAAATATTTGGAATCTACACAATCTCATCTATAATTGGTTTTAATTTCATCAAAAAAACTGCAAAAAGCATCTTGAGACATATGTCCAAAGTCACTCTTTTCTAGTGACACTAACATGACCATCAAGTTGCAGGTCAAAGTAGGTCCTAACCTAAGGTTCAAGTCCCCGAGCCTTTTTTCCAACTTGAAACCCATATCAAAAATCAAGCAAAAAATTGAAATTTTTAGAAATGGGATCCCATTTGGTTTTTTTTTTTTTAATTTTAAGCCTTTTGAAATGGGATCCCATTTTTGGCTCAACATCCTAAAGTGAAATGGGATCATGTTTTCTAAATAATAGGATCCCATTTTGTTTTTCCCGATTTCAGATTTTTGGCTAAGTTTGAAACTTCCATGAGAAGTGGAATCATCTTCTTGATTTTACCCACCTACAACCTCTAGCATGGTGGAGGTTACAAGACAAGAGGATAGACACCTTACAAATTCGGCATGCTTCTTCTCAATGAGTCCATTGTAACCATCTAACTGAAGGGAGAGTGCCTCTACCCAAGCATTGAAATGGTATTATGTAGACAATTTTAATCTTTGGGTATGGCATGAATTTGATGCATTATGATTCCCTCATCGCTAAGGCAAATTTTTGTAGCGACACGTGGCATATTAAAGCTACTCCTAAAGCTTTCACTAAGAACAGGGCCCACATGCTATAACTAATAGCACAACTCTAACTTCTGACAAGAAAAGATACACCTTAGAGGAGTACTATGATGAGACATGGATAAAATAATTCATTTTTGAAGATGGCTCTACTTGTGGGTCCTTATTTAATGAATTAGTCGATAGTGTAGCTTTTAAAACCAAAGAAACCCTCCTCACTCTTAAGGATCTTTGAGTTTTCATGTGGAAGTTACACCCCTTTTTAGAATACTCTGCATTGTAGGCCTTGGTCCACTACTTTCACAACCAATAGCACAAGGACCGGGATTGATTGAGGCTTAAGCAATTCACAAAAAAAGCATTGTGACGATGTGCGACATACTAAGGAGCAAGTGCTTCTTAAAAGCACTTATAACTTTTGCTTTTTCCAATAGCACACAAAGCCACCATGTGGCTTGTTAGCACTGCTTCTAAGAGATGTTGAGACTTAATGAAGAATGATTGCTATCATGCCACATGGCACTTGCGAAGGGATCCATAATTAAACAAAAATTTGAAAAGGAAAAACTCAAAGAAAATAGTCACCAATACAAAAATTGCCCACCCTCCAAACATGACCGCGATAAAATTCCCACAATAAAAAAGAATTGGAAATGTGGATTACATACACAATCTTGGTGACTCGAAGGGGACCTTCTCATATGGAGGTAAGAACCCTAAAAATATGGTGTTGGCCTAAAAAGAAGCAAAATTACAAAAAGGGAAAATTCTTTCAAAGAATTAATAGTTTTCAGAAAGCGAACTTCAAACACATCAACTCATCTTCAAAATGTTGTGCTTTCTTTTTCAGAGCTTCAAAATCTATCTCTAGATCAATTATCTCTTTAAAAGAGAATCTAGTCAAACCCTACACCTCAACCCACATTTGAAATTCTAGTTGGGTGAGTGGTTGCAGAATAAACTCCAACTTTGAGAAATTTAGTGCTTGACTCAAAGTTTCAAAAATAGTCTGGTTATTTTTTTTCCCACTATAAGCCCCTTGATTTGGTCTTTCAAAAGCACTATATTATTGGAATAAAATGGGGAAGGGAGTCTTAACTAGACTAGTTGTTCAATGTTTCCCTTCATTTCTTGTACCACCTATTCTTCGACATTTAGATATGCCTTGCACTTGGACACAACCTTTTTAACAATTAATTTCATTAGCCTTCACCACCACCTATCTCCTATTATCAACCCCTGCTACTTGAAGTGTTTCCTCAAATGCATTGTATAGATTTTGTACTAGAAGTTGTGAGCATTAAACCTTGGGGGAGATGAAAGCAAGGAACTACTCCATGATTGTGCTCACTTGTGTGCTTAGTCTCTATGAGTCTACTATGAATCCAAGCATAGGCTTTAAGTGTGAGGCTATATTTTTTTATTTTTTCCCAATAAGACACATACAATTGTTGGACCAATAGAAGGATGTTTATATCTTGTGAGCATCTAGTGAGGTCATCTTTTAGTTTTTGAAATTTTTGGTCCCTGAAACGAGACTCTTGTTGTAGATCATGCTACTACAAGTTCATAGAGTCTAAAATACTCTTGTGAACTTGAGTTAGCTTGACCTCCCTTTGTTGTAGCTTGCTCTTTGTGGCCTCCTTTTTTAGGGTCTCAACTTGAGCCATTAGCTTAGTAATTTTTGTATACACCTAAAAATGGTCACATCACAATAGTTTGGTAATTAATTAAATATTTTTAATATTTAATTAAATCTCTAAATTCAATTTGCGTATAAATAAATTTAAATGATTTATTTATATTGTTCATTCTTTCATTTTGATTAAATAAATAAGTTTATTTAATCACTCTTTTTTATCCATTTCTTAATTAATTAAATAAACATTACGATTTATTTATATTAATTATCACATAATCTTGGCTTGAATACTTTATTCAAATCAAGATTAACTATTATTCTTCTAAGGTCCATTCATAATTAAATATTTCTAAATATTTAATTAATTCTTCTAAAGTTCATGCACAATTAAATATTCTAAAATATTTAATCGAGTCTTCTATTGTCTATTCACATAAAATATTTCAAAAATATTTCAAATCCTCAAAATCACATGAAATTAAATAAATTTATTTATTTAATTTATTATTATCTTCAACAACCGTTAACAAACTTCCAAAACAAAAAATTAATTTCTCTGTTTCTGAGCAAGCTTGTTCCCATGGGTTGAAGACAAACCTCCATTCTTCTCTCGAACCTCCCAAAATCTTCCATCTTATTCTCAACCTCTCCATCTCTCACCATTCAAACTTACCAAACAATCTCACAGCCATTGATCTTTGCCAGCCAAGCTTTTGCCTATGAAAATCTATAAAAGGGACTACAGGGTCTCTGAAAATAGAGAAGCTTTCATACAGGAAAACTATAGCCAATTAGCCTTCCAACATCCATAAGAATTCTAGAATCATAGCATAGCATAGTTTAGCATATCAACATTCCATATCATGGCCTATTCATCTCATATCATAGTTTCAATAGTGTTCATAATCCACAACACTGTGCATATCCGTACATCAACATTTCACTCCACTAGCATATAGGATAGAGAAGGATTCTTCCTTTACATAATTTTTCTTTAGGTTTCCATTCTGAGAAGCTTTGCTTACACAATCTGAGAGCAACAACTTCAAGTGAATCATTGTAGATAGAGGACAATGGAATGGTTCTGAAGAAGCTTAGTTTGTTTGTTTTCTTTGAATTCAATTTATCTTGCTTTCTTTAGTTTAATGTTGCATTGGTGTGTTGTTTTTATAATTTTGCTTTGATACTAACAATTCTCACACATTTTTGGCACCCACCATGGGGCTCTTGCCCCAATTTTAACATCTTTTTGCAGATTTTTCTAACAGGTCACAGCTAGAACAGCGTATTAGCACATTAAACACATTTCAGTGCATATCACATCCAATTCAATGCTCTTTCATTCTATTACAGTGTCCATTTCATATTGCATAATGCTCTTTCATTCTGTTACAGTGACTATTTCATATTTCATAGCGCTCTTTCATTCTGTTACAGTGCCTATTTCATATTTCATAGCACTCTTTCATTCTGTTACAACACCCATTTCATATTTCATAGCACTCTTTCATTCTATTACAACCCCCATTTCATATTTCATAGCGCTCTTTCATTTTGTTACAGTTCCCATTTCATATTTCTGAGTTCCCATAAGGAATTTCATAGCGCCCATTGCATATTTCATAGTACCGATTGCATATTTCACAACGCCCGTTAGGAATTTCATAGCACCCATTAGTAATTTCATAGCGCCCTTTGTGTCTGTTTTAGCACATTTTTAATTTGAAAGTTTGGAATTGTAATTTTTAATTAAGTAGAAATTTGACTGGATCCGATGTGACCACAACCGGTAAGAGCTTTAAAAGAATAAACCAATCCTAGGATACTCACTTAATTGGAATGAAGCAATCCTAGGATAGTCACTTAACTGGAATCAAGAAATCCTAAGATAGTCACCTCAGTTTTCATTTTTGGACTAAAAGGAACATCATGTTTTTGTGAAGCAATATCTTCACCTAGTATAGAAAACTTTTTATTTGGGCTTAAAATTGAACTCTTGCTTGCTATGATTGAACAGTGATAGGCTTATGCTCTCCCCTTAACTGGGTGATCAAAATGCCAGACTCATCTATTTTATTTCATGCAATTTTAAGTTTTCTTAAAACCTTTTAGAGAGCCTGCTCTTGTGGGAAAAAGTACTCACCCAAGAGGAACGACTCAAGTGGGTTCAAGCCAAAGTTAGGCTATTCCACCCCACTATAAAATTTAAAGAAAATATGGGGAAACCCTCTTTTTCTAGTAGTGTGCAAGATAACCATCCCCTAAACCTTTGTTCTAAAGGTTGGGAGGTCTCTTGAGGGAGTTTATTATTGCCGCACCAAATGAAAACCCTTACTAAGAACCTAGTGTAGTATCCAGCCGAGTTAGTAACCAAACATTGTAATACTCATAGTGTAAGGGAAGGGAAGAATCTGCCCCGAAGACACTCACCATATATTTCCCAAGGACTCTTTGCTCAGGAGATCCGGTATCCACTTCCATCACTCTGAGTACGCACCTGGAAAACACAAAACATAGGCGCCCTCTAGGGGGTGACAAGGTTGTGTGAGTTGACGCAATTTTAAGTTGTGGGCTATTGAGTATAACGATGACCTTTTGACCTTAAGAGTGAGTCTATCTGAAGTGTATCTTTGTTTATCAAACCAGTGAAATAGGACCATATGTGGTTCTTTTGAACATACACTATTTTTTTAGATTACAACTCTTAAAAACATTTATTCTTATTTGAGTGCTTTGTATTCCAAAATCATTAATTCAGTAAAGATCATCCAAAACTCACAATTACATTGATTACTTTCATGATAAGAGATTGGAAATCCACAACCTTTGTTAAGAATTCTATTCTCAAATGAATAAAAAAGCCAAAGAAATCACTTAGTTTCAAGAAACTATTGAAGAAAAGACGATTCTTGTACCAAAGTCGAAAGGTTTTACTTAAACATAGAACCTTTATCCATTGATATCATGATTGTGTAAGAGGTTACACTGATGATTATGCTGTAGAACCATTATATTCATGAGCTTTCTTTCAAAGAAGAGCCCTTTCTCAAAGACACAACCATAGTCAGTGTATTCGTTCTTCTTATATTCCCTAACTTGCAATTGAATATTCCACTCATCCAAATCAATTTCTGCAATATAGAACTCAATCACATTAGGCATTTCTCACAAAACCATCTTTTTACGAAGCTACGATCAAACTTCATAAAGTACAAAATCATTTTTTCTTTGTCTTTTGTTTAAATTCCTGCAAACAAGATTTTCATCCTCTCACTTAGGGAAAACACAAGATTAGAAAACTTGTAAGTCATAGAATTTTCATTCTATCCTGACTTTCGTATCCATCAAAACTGCACTATTTCATTCTTTTGATCAAAAGTTAGTAAAATTTGGGGCAAAACATATGCCTGTTGTAACAAGATCTTGAAAACACATAGAAAAAGATAAAAGTGAAAGTTCTACAAGCAAAATGGGTGATAAAAGTGAGAAGGAAGAGAATCAATTTCATGTTGAAGAAATAATAGAAGAAAAACTTCAAGAAGTAGAATAAGATCCCCAATTCCATACACTTATAGAAAGGATTTTAGAACGAAATAGGGAAAAATATTTCCTTTCATTGGCTAATCAAGGAGCTAAGTTACCTACTGATTTTGATATAGAAGGAATTAAAGCAAATCCTGAAACTCCTCCTAATGATTTTAGTGCTCTTACTCAATAGATAAAAGAATTACAAGGACAAATGAAGGAGATGCAAGGGGTTGCAACAAATAAGTATGTTTTGGAAGATATATGTCCTTATCCATTTGATAGGAGTCTTCAAATGATCCCATTTCCAAAACATTGCGAAATTCCTAAATTTGATAGGTACAATGGAAACACTGACCCCATTGAACATGTGAGGGATTTTCGAAATATGAGTCTAGAATTCTCTTATGAAGACACCTATTTAATGCAATTATTTCCATGAAGTTTGGGTGCACAATCTATGGAGTGGCTTTCAAAGATCACCCCTCCTATTAAAACCTTTGAGGAGCTCATAAATCAGTTTATATCACAATACTCTTACAACATTCAACACCAAATCACCATGCTTGACCTTTGTAAAGTGAAAAAAAAAGTAGGGGAATCTTTCACTACATTTTTGTAAAGATGGAGAAAATTGTTTGTACGATATTCCTGTCCTATTCCTGAAAAGGAAAAGATGGATATCTTCATCAATAGTCTGAATCTAGAATTAAGCTATAGGCTTAATCTTCATTGTCCTCCTAACTTTGAAAAATTGATTGAAAACACAATCACCATTGAAGGGGCTTTGGTCAAAAGGGGAGTGATAAAACTTGATAATCCAAGTTCATTTATTCATAACAACAATGATAAAATAAGGTTTTGGAACAGAAATAAAAATGTTGTTAATGATGGTATAGTGGATGCAAACAACCTCCAAACAAAATCATCCATTTTCAACCTATCAAGTACTCCACGAAACAACCAACAAGGAAATACCAAACAACAAAGAAACAACAATCAACAAGGACAAAATTCCAATCAAGAAAGCATGACCAATCAAAACAACAAGGATAATCATGATAATATTGACAATTCCCAAACATCAAATTTATCTAGACTTCCATTATTTTCAAATCGACAGAATTTTACTGCTTTGGGTCAATCTCTTGAATATGCTCTCAAGAAACTTCTTGATAATAAGGTTATCACCTTACCATCCCAAAGAGATTATGAGCCACGAGTCAAACCACCATCATGGACTGATTCGTATTATTGTAATTATCATCAATGTAAAGGTCATAGAACAAATAATTGTAAAGCCTTGCGAAATTTGGTACAAGATTTAATTGATAATGGAACTATCACAGTTGAAGGACATCATACCAATGATGATCATCAAGCATTGAAAGATCCTTTCCCAAACTATCAAAAGGGGGAAACATCAGATCCTAAAGAAAAAAGTATAAATAATGTTGAAGACAACATAATCTGCCACATATATGCAGATAATCAATGAGTTAATGTTATCAAAATCAAGGAAAAATAAGAATATCAATAGGTTAATGTGACTACGAGAGGACAAGCAAAAGTTTTTTTAAAAGGAAGTTCATCGAAGGAAGCTATTCCTCCTCCAACTCGTTATAATATAGTTGATCAATTGACAAAAACATCAGCTCAAATCTCCATTCTTGAACTTTTAAAAATATCTTCTATACACAAGAATATTTTAGAAGAAGCTCTTATAAATACAACTTTCGACACTGATCTAGATATAAATAGATTTCAAGCCATGGTGGGACATTTCTCTTCCCCCACTTTTCTTTCATTCTCTGAAAAGGATGATGCCTCCATATCACATCCGCATAATTCATCGCTTTATCTTGAAGTCATGATTCATAAACACCGAATCAAATGTGTTTTAATAGATGGAGGAGCCGATTTAAATATTTGTACCTTAAAGTTAATACATGCCTTAGGAATATCAAAAAATTCCATTGATCCACAAAGGAAAATAACTATCAAGGCATATGATGATGAAGAAAGAGCTTCTAAAGGACTAATAATGCTACCTATCAGAGTGGGACCTGTTGTGAAAAATACTTTTTGTCAAGTTCTAGATCAGGATCATTCCTACAACATACTTTTGGGTCATCCATGGATCCATGATATGCAGGTAGTACCATCAACATACCATCAATGCCTCAAGTTTCCATATGATGGACAAGAAATAACTATACAAGCTGACTACAATAGCACTCAAACTTGTTCAAATCTTTGAGCAACTCAGGATGTTTTTGTGCCACACAATAGGGAGGCTCTTGCTATTTCTTCTTCCAATCTACAAGTCCAATTGCAAGATTTGACAAAGAATCTTAACACCAAGCTATAGTTAAAAGACAAAGGAGTAGGTGAATATTCATTGTGCCTTTCTAGTTTACCTCCTTCCCAGAGGTCACATGGTCAACCAACTCTCTCAAATCAAAAGATTGCAAGAGCCTCTATATCTAAAACTTCTGTGCCAATTACAAAGTTTGATGGATAGTTTATTAAAGCTAACACTACCGAAGAAGAAGCTGAAGATAGGGACATTTTAAGCTGGTTATACAAAGATGAAGATGAATCTCTTTTACACATCAAGTTACCTACTGAGCAATATGGTAAAGGGTATAAAATTATGCAAAGGATGGGCTATGACGGAAATGGACCTATAGGAAAAAGAAAAGAAGGTATTATTGAGCCAATTCAACCTATTTCAATACATCCAAATGATAAAACAAGACTTGAATATGGTAAAGATACAGAAGAGTCAAATTCACAACAAGCACAACAAACTCATGAAGGAGAATCAATTTCAGATAAATCGCATGAAGATGTCACTCTACAAAAAATTTATGAATCAGTTTTACAATTGTAGAATAGTTCAGACACTGATTCTGATGAATATGAATGGGGTACCATCCATAATGATGAATTTTGGAGAGACAAACAAGTTGATACCATACATAAATATACACCCATTCTTATACAAGGAGAAAGCTCAAGAACACAATCACTAGAATTTGTACCATGATATGATGATGACTCAAGTGAGGATGATTCAAATTTTAATGAGAAAAATAATCGATAGGAGAATACCATCGTAGACCTTGTCCATCAAGAAAATGATAATTTTATCATGACTTTGATAGTTCAAGATCTTACCCAACCTAATGATCCCATACCTTTAGTTTATCTATAACTTATTGATTGGGACAATGATGCACCTATCCATATTCCTACATTCTATGATGATGATGATATTGTAAATTTCCTTTTTTCATCTAATCAAGAAAACAATTATTCCATCAAAGAATTTCATATTCAAGATTTTGATAGGGAGGGTGTCAAGTCTCTTAGTTGCAAAATAAATGAAATAAAAGATGGATCTATTAGTGAAAACCAAAAAATGGCAGTAGTAGATCAAAACAAGAGAAAAATAAAGAGCGAATCTGATGGTGAAAACCTTTCTGAGGCACTGAAGGATGAGAAACTTGACACTCTTCCTGAACACTATCAAGAAAGATCTTCTATTTTGATTGAGCTAACATAATCAATCAATACATGTACAACATAAAAACCAAAAATCTTGCAACTTGTAGCATCATTAATAGGGGAGGAAGTATTGAAATTCACAAAGTTCTTGAAGGAGAATTAAATCAACTTTGCTTGGTCATATGCCGACATGCCAGGGTTAGATCCTAATTTGATAATGCATCATCTATCTATAAACACAAGGGTAAAACCTATGAAGCAAAAACTCTGAAAAATGCATCCAAATGTTGCATTATTAGTTAAAGAAGAGTTAAAGAAGCTTTTAGATGTTGGATTCATTTGGTCTATTGACTATGCAGAATGGATCTCCAATATTGTACTTGTTTCCAAACCAGATGGAAGGATTAGAGTTTGAACAAATTTTAGGGATTTAAAAAAAGCATGTCCCAAAGATGACTTTCCTTTGCCAAACATAGATATAATTGTTGATTTAACTACTGGCCATACAATGTATTCATTAATGGATGGGTTTTCAGGATATAATCAGATAGAAATTGCACCATAGGATCAAGATAAAATAGCATTCACATGCCCTTGGGGTACCTATTATTGGAATTCCATGCCATTTGGGCTGAAAAATGCAGGAGCAACTTATCAAAGGGAAATGACCACCATATTCCATGACATGATGCACACCTTTATGGAAGACTATGTGGATGAATTATTGGCCAAATCTCACACAAGAGAAGGACATCTAGAAATCTTGTCAAAGATCTTTGTCAGAATGGAGAAGTTCAATGTTTGACTCAATCCAAAGAAATGTGTATTTGGAATTAAATCTGGAAAACTCCTAGGATACATTGTTTCAGAAAGAGGCATAGAGGTTGATCTAGGAAAAGTACAAGCTATAATGGACATGCCATCACCATGAAATATCATTCAGGTCTGATCACTGCAAGGACGATTACAGTCCATTAGGAGGTTTATAGCTCAACTGGTAAACAAAAGTTTTCCATTTACATATCTTTTGCATAAAAATGTTCCATTCAGATGGGAGGAAAAGTGTGAAGAAACGTTCAATCAGATCAAGAAATATCTTATGAATCCACCAGTTCTAATTCCACCAACTCTAGAAAATCCGCTCATACTCTATATTTCTACAACAGAAGTATCTTTGGGAGCATTACTAGCACAAGAGGATTCTATAGGCAAAGAAAGGGCTATATATTATATTAGCAGAACTTTAACAAATCATGAACTAAACTATACTTTCATTGAAAAAGCTTGTCTAGCAGTAGTGTTTGCTTCCCAAAAATTGCAACACTATATGTTGGCTCATACAGTTAAGCTGATAACCAAAATTGATCCATTAAAATACCTCTTGAGAAAAGCTACCTTAATAGGAAGACTTGCAAAATGGATAATGATCTTAAGTGAGTTTGACATTCACTATGTAGATCGAAGAGCTATAAAAGGATAGGTCACAGATCAGTTAACTGATGCACCTTTACAAGAATAAAAACCAATGCAAATTGAATTTCCTAATGCAGATGTCTTCATAGCAACAATTACGAACTCATGGACATTATACTTTGATGGATCTTATACACAACATGGCTTAGAGGCAGGGACTCTTTTTGTCACACCTGAAGGACATACCATTCCCAAATCATATTGGTTGATGTTTTCCTGTACAAATAACATAATTAAATAGGAAGCACTACTCACAGGTATAAAGATAGCATTAGCATGGTGGATTACAAAGCTGCAAGTTTATGGTGATTCACAACTTTTCATTAATCAAATTAATGATGATTATCAGACTAAAGATGATAAGTTGCTACTTTACAAAAACATGGTGGATGATTTTAAAAAGTATTTTGTTGCATTAAATTTTTCACAAATCCCAAGGATTGATAATAAAGTTGCAGATGCAATGGCTACAAATGCTTCCTTGTTACGATTATCAAAAAATAAAAAATGATATGAATTCTTGGTGGAAGAATTGTTTTCTCCTGCCTATGCTAATCCTGAGACCCAAGTCATATGCCATTTAACCAGTTTAGATTCACCTTTATATGGAAAAATTTATACATACTTGAAAGATAACATCTTACCTTCAGACTTATCTCAAAACCAAAAAAATAATTTCATACACCAATCATCCCGCTATACCTTGATCGCCGATATCCTTTACCGACTTGGTCTTAATGGTATACTCCTTCGATGTCTTGAACATGATGAATCTGAAAAAGCCTTACACAAAGTACATAGTGGTATTTTTGGAACTCATTCAAGTGGTTTAACCTTAGCTAAGAAACTTGTTAGAATGGGATATTATTGGCCTACCATGGAGAAAGAATCCTTTTCTTTTGTCAAGAAGTGTTCTAAATGCCAGATCCATGGAAATCTTATTCATGCACCTGCACAGGAGTTACAACTTTTTATTTTGACATGGCCTTTTTCTCAGTGGGGACTAGATCTTGTTGGTAAAATACATCCTTCATCATCAAATGGACATAAATTCATCATCACGACTACATAATGTTTTACAAAGTGGATTGAAGCTGTTCCTTTGATGACTATGATCGGTAAACAAATCTCTTCATTTATCCTGAATTGCATCATATGCCAATATGGAATTCCTAATTTCATCATCACTGATAATGGGAGACCTTTCAAGTATCAGGATGTTGATGAACTTTGTGAAAGATTTCACATCCAACACAGGTTCTCCACATCTTACTATCCACAAGGAAATGGTCAAGCTGAAGCTTCAAACAAAACAATTCTCAAGATATTGAAAAAGACAGTAAATGATGCTGGTTGTGATTGGCATGTATAGTTAAATCTAGCTTTGTGGGCATACAAAACTAGCATTCGCACACCAACAAGAGCTACCCCATATGCCTTGGTATATGGAGTAGAAGCAATTTTACCATTAGAGGTAGAAATTCCTTCGCTTCAGGTATCACTCAAGGGATTGATAAATGATGAAGACTATCAAGTATCTCGCCTACATGAATTGGAATTGTTAGATGAAAGACGTCAACATGCAGCTGATCATTTGAAGGGTTATCAACAAGTTATGTCCTGTACTTATAATCACAAAGTTAAGCCATAAACATTTCAAGTAGGTGACTTAGTATTAAAAGAAAACCCACGCAATCAGCAAGATAGGGAAAAGAAAGGAAAATTTGAACCAAATTGGCTTGGTCCATTTGTCATCATTGCAGCATACGGTTCTGGGGTATATAAGTTATCTACATCAGAAGGGGACCTGTTTGAAGAACCAATTAATAGCATTCATTTAAAGAAGTTCTATCCATAAAAATCAGAAAAAATCCTAAAAAACTCCATAAAAATCATAAAAAGTCCTGAAAAACTCCATAAAAATCAGAAAAAATATTGAAAAACTCCATAAAAATCAGAAAAAGTCTTGAAAAACTCCATAAAAATCAGAAAAAAAAAACTTGAAAAGGTGCAATAAAAGCAAGTGGTGAAAACTTGGCAAACAGGCACTACTTGTGATTAAAATGGGCTCCTCCATCAATTAGCTTATGTTTTGTATTCATTTCATGGCATCATCCATCCATATCTATCATTTGTACATATCGATCATATCCATATCATACAAAAATCCTTGTGTTTCATCATGGCTTGATGAAATTTGTACATATCCATAATATTAGGTTGTGTTTACACTGGGGGCAGAAACAAGAGAAGGGAAAACAAACTTTTAAGAACATCACAAACAGACAAACAATGGTTTGACAAAACACAACATACATTGACACATCAAATCAACCACAATATCAATACGATCACTCAATGATCAAACAACACGATCAAAACAATGTTAAACAAAACACAAACATCAATGTTGACAACCAAGTTGGATGATCTAAATCTGAATAATGTTTGGAATACTTTAAAACAAAATTTGAATGGATGGTTGATTTTTTTATCATATCTCTAGAGCAATTCGATGATGTATTGAACTAGAAAAGCAAGGAAGGAATATGATTTTTCTTTGTCTGTTGTTTGTGAGTGAATCATTAGTACTATGCAAATTGGTCGTGCGACATGCTCTACTAAGTATCATTGATGACATTTCAGAATTTGCATGGGAAAAGGGTTAACTCTTGTCTGTTTATGCAAGTGATACTCAGGTCATCTCGGTTCAATTATACCTAGATGCTTGTATTATCTTGCTATATCAAAATTCATGAAAGCAATACTCAGGTCATCACTAGTGCTAACATAGCCTTTGATGCTTGTATTAACTTTCAACATTTCAATGCTCTATGATGATATAAAAAGCACAAATAAGCTCTCAGAATGGAAACATTGTATAGATACTCTGCATAGTTAGTATAGATTACATTCATTTTAGAGTCTGCATTTTGCATATATAGATTTTCACAAAAAGCTGGCAAAGTATATTTGACATCTACAAAAATCATCACAAAATAAAAAATTTTACATTATAATCCTCACAACATTTTCATTTTGCATTTTCATATATTACATCATACATCATATATCACATCATGGAACCATCACATAAAACATCATACAGGAAATAAAAGCATTCATCATAACAAATCATCACTGCATATCATATATCTCAAAAATCAATGTCAAAATGTACAAAGATGTCAACTGTGTATGACATAGTATCATCCAAAAATGGGACCATATCAATCTATGTACAAATGTCTCAACAGAGTATCAATAAGACATGTAAAATGCACTATGACGTGCTATCCTCTGGTGGTGCTGGTCTAGGACCTGTCTCACCTACACCTAATGTACCTACTCCACCTGTCCCTGATGGACCTCCTTGAGGGAATGGCTGTGATACACCCCTACTGGTAGTTCGAGAGTGACTACGTGTAGACCGAGACTCTGTGAAACTCACTCTCTACTCAGGTGGCACTGCATCATGATATCTGATCTAATAAAACTCTACCTCTCAAATAGGTCTTGTCAACTCTCTCACCATGCGACCTCCTACTGCTCTCTATAGACTATCTACTAGAGCCATGGCCTCCTCACCCTATCATCTAGCTATATCCCTCTTAGCTGTCACTACTGTCAACTATCCCTATAGCTGTATAGCCAAGGCTTGTGCCTATGCTAACTGACCCTATAAGCTCTGCACTCTACTCTGCAAGGTAGCTATCTGACTTGATGCTACTAGATTTGATGATGATGATGGAGTTGACACCATTGGATGTACTAACGATGATGGTACTGAATGCCTCATCCATGGGCCACCACTACCACCTCTCTCGCCACTTCTACCACCTCTCTCGCTGCCTCTACCACCTCTATCACCGCCTCTATCACCCTCATCCCCACCACTATCATACCCATCTCCATCTGAATCCTCATCACTCTCCTTATAATCATCGCCCTCTAAACCTACCTCCCGTTGTTGCATATGTCCTACTATCTTTGGTCTCTGCTCTACAATAGGAATAGGGTCATCAGGATCAAACAATCGCAGCGCAGGATGCTCTAGCACATACAGACCATACTCTGGTGTCATCCCTCCATCAAGAATATTAGGTCTATAGTCCCACATCTGAGATCCCAAACTAATGAACTCTACCACTGCTGCATCATATGAAATCCATGGACCCCATACTGTAACCTCCTACCGATGACATGCATAAATAGCAGAACCCATGGGTCTACCCTAAGGCTAGCCAAACTGTTGACAAACCCGTCCAACCAGAAATATCTCGATAATCCCAGGTGTACGACCAATTAAATATCTAGCAGTAAAAACATAGGGCATCTCCCTTGCATCCTCTAGCCATCCCTCACAATCTACATAAGGTCGCAGCATACTATGTCCAAATCATCTAGAAGACACTGTCAATGATCTAATTTACCCAACCTCGACTAAGTAATGATATCTACATATCTAAATCTGTAAGGCCAGCTAGCAGGCCGTTGTCCTTGAGTCAATGGTCGCATAAAAGAAAAATGCTCCCATGCCCATATCTACAAAAGTGAGAAACCAACAGCAAAACTATGACCTCCACCATATACAATGTGATGTAGCTCATCATATAAGTGTGCAAGCATGCACGATCCCCAAGCATACCGTGTGCCCTGCATCACCATCCTCTCGAGTACACGACCCCACCCGACTGTAAATCCCTTTGACCTATGGTTAGGGCACAACACACCTCCAATAAAACCTACAAGTACAGAGGGCAAGGGTGCATATGTGTCTGCCATCTTGCCCCAAGGGATGAAATATTCAGCAATATGATCATCTCTAAATAATCATCTCAATGCCTAAGTGCCTCCCGCCTCTCTGCCATCAAACCTCACTACCTCGCCCATCTCTGGAATCGTCATAATGTGATATACATCTTGAGCAGGAATCATGGTAATCTCTCTTGTCGCCAAATGAAAGGTGTTCGTATCACTATGCCACCTCTTTGCAAGTGATGTCAATAAACCTCTGTTGAGGCGCACCTCGGGCATGTCAAGTAAAGAACTCAATCCACATGCCTCGATAACATCTCTGTCTGCCTGTACAAGTTGTGGAATCAAACTCCATGTCCTCGGGAATGTCTCCCGTACCTGCAAGACACCCAATCTCTCCCATTGAATAGGAAGAGTCATCAAGACCAAACAATATCAAAATCACTTCATCATGACAAATCAATCAAATTTGAAATCAAATTAATCAAAATTTTGTTTTCTTTTAACAACTTTAGAAGCAAATTCATCATCAAACAATTTTTTTTTTGTCATTATCATGGAATGCAAATTAATCAAAATCCTGTTTGCTTTTAACAACCTTCGAAGCAAACTTATCAACACATATTTGTTTTTAATTAACTTGAAAACAAATTTATTAGCCATTGTTTGTTTTCTAACAACCTTGGGAACAAATTCATCATGCCGGACATTGTCAAAAGAGGAGCAACATAATTTGTAAATCATCGATACAAAGTCATAAATTCTCAAAATTGAAAATGGGTGCTGCAAAAATTATAATATGCGCTAAGAAATCACAGGCACTATAGAAAATACAAAGAGCGCTACAACAGTCTTAATCAACGCTAAAATATCACGGGCGCTACAAAAAACATCACGAGCGCTATGAAAAACATCATGGGGGCTACAGGATTGTCGGTGCTATAGAAATCCTAATTGGTGCTACGCAAATCTTAATGGGCGCTGCAGAATTATAAGTGCTATGAAATAAACAATCAATGCTATAGAAATCCTAATAGGCGCTACAACACAGTTTAATTTTACACAAACATTGGGAAATGTGTCTTAAAAGGAAAATTTTGAAATCACAAAAGATTTTACAAGGTACCTATCGTAGGTCCATAGTGCGTTGGCCGCTAATATCGTTGGATACACTCGAAATGGTGCTGGTGGATAGGAAGTGCCATCTTTTTCACTCCAGAGCTCAAAATTTTCACTTTTTACTAGGTTAAAATTAGAAAATGACATGGAAAATGACATTTTTAACCTATTTAAAGGTAAAATTGGGGCATTTTGTCATATTTGATCATTGCAAGGGCAATATAGGTCATCAATTTTTCATTCTACATCTTTTCATATCAATTTCTTCACATCATCATTTTCGAACGATGAATTGACATCTTAAAAATCTAAAAATTCAAAAAAAAAAAAATTCACAAAAATCAAAATTTTATTGATTCATCGTCTAAGGGGGCATATACCTATTTCTCCCTCTTGATTTAAATAAATCAAAATATTCAAGTCAAATGGGTCAAAGCATCTTAAACATCATCTAAGCTAATCTAATCCTGACTAACCTAATCTAACCACCCATCACATCCTCTAGCTTTTCCCACTTGCACCAATAAAGCATTTTAATTCATTTATAGATTAATCATTTTCTTTCAATTTGGCATAAAAATGGAATATTCCCTCAAGTTTGACTATGAGCCTTGACATCTACTTTAGCTACCTCCATCATGGTACAGTTTCCAACCATCCCAATCTATGGTGTGTGTCCCTTTTCTCCATCCACCCTACTCATCCACCCATCCACTTCCACAAGAAAAACATCCATTACCTCATAATTTGACAAGTGACCATTCCCTTCGAGCTGCCACAAGGATCCCCCTTTTCTGAGGAAATAATTCAATCTAGAGACTAGTTTCACTAGTAGATGGAGATTTCAAGAAAACCATGGTGGTTCCTCACATGAGATCCTTTTTTGACCCCACCCAACAGTATTTAATGATTTATTATATGGAGCCTACAATCATCAAGCCCCAAGAACATATGTAGCCATGTGATTACTTGATGAAGAAAACTTAAGAAAGTTTGATGCAAGGTTTGATGAATGTATCTTCCTTAGATATTGTACTAAAAGAAAAGCTTATAGATGTTACAAAAGAATGATGAGAAATATCTAGTTGAAAGTGAAAATATTTAGGTTGATGAAAAATTGTCAAATTCAATTGCAATGGATGGATATGTGTCAAATGAACTTGATTGCAGAGAAGTAGAAGAAGAAAAAGTTGATGAAAAAGAAGTGAAAAATGAAGAGGAATAAGCTCTAGAGAAGACCCCTAAGACCCTTAAGTATGTGCAAAATATGTTGCAAGTATGAAGGAAGTATGTAGGTGTTGTCATTGATGCAATTGGTTAATTGGTTTCCAATTGGTTATTTCTTTCATTAATGTCATGAATGATGGTTATTAGCTATATATGTTGAGGATATTGAGAAAATTGTAATGAAGAAAGGTTGCAAGTGTTCAATGTTTGCTCTAGGTTTTTCTCTAGGATTTTTTGCTATGCTAGTAAGGATCTAAGGTATTTATTATTCATGGTTGTTGGAAGCTACTATATCCATATTTTGGGTTTATCAATCATTGTATAGTGTGAATTATTTTCACCAATTGTGAACCATGATTTTTTGTGTATCTAGATGAGGTCTGAGAGAAATTTGGTTGCTCTATAATTCTTGTTGTTTGAGTCTTATGACTTGTGGTTCTCAAGATAACTTGGTGAGGTCATGTTCAAGTTATTTTTGTTATTTGGAAAGATTGAATCATGCTAAGGTTGTTTGTGCTTAATTATTTATGTGTTTTACACTAGTTTTTTCAACCTTGCATTGAACACTAATTTTAAAGCTTATGGAAGGATGTGTTTGGGTTGCCCTCATTCTAATTCCACCGTAGAATGTTTTAGCACCGACCTGATTTGAAATTGTAAATACAAGTGGTGTGTCACCAACTTTAGATAAGTTTTAAAGTTGAAGATGGTATAAATATAATTTGATATGTTTTTAAAATATATAGAATGCAATCAAGATAGATTTGAGATAGATGTGAAATAGTGTGTATGTGATGCAAGTTTGAGAAGATCAGTTTGAAATATAATTGTGAGTTTCTAGAAGTAGTGAGTTGAAGGTGTACTCTATCATTCAAGAATATCTACAATTGTGTGAGTGAATTGTGGTGGGAATATCTATCACATTGATATTTTTTCTCTTTGTTACAAATCTCTTATATCTTCTTTGTAATTTTTGGTAGTGATCCCTCCAGGTGGTTAACTCTTATTGGATAGTGTGTCATGCTTGGATAGTGATTCTTGTTTTGAAAATGATCCTTCTTTAGAATTGAGCCATTATATTTGGTATTGATATATTCTCGATATTGCAAGCTAATCCTCATGATGGTTTTTCCCTTATTGGGTTTTCTGTGTAAATGTGGTGTTACTACATGTGTGTGATGTTTTTTAGTTTTTGCTATTGCACTTAATAATTAATGATATTAATACAATAAAGGATTTTTGAATGATAGTTGATCTAATTTTTAATGTAAGTTCTTAAAGGTTATTTAAAAAAAAATTGATTCAACCTCCTCTCAGTTATATTTTTCAACAATTGGTATCAAATCTTGGTTCCTTGTAGAATATCTTAACTACTTTAGGAAGCTCCTGGATGGTGGGCAAGATCACTATTGATTGTTCTAGGTTTGATGGGACAAACTATTCCCTCTTGAAGATAAATATGGAATGATATCTAGTGTACTATGGATATGATGTGGAGAATGCTAACAAGATGGATTAGAACCTCCTACAAATGGTCTAAATATAACTGATGAGATCAACACACATGAAGCAAACAAGAAGGAAAAGTTTATTCTAAAGAATAGTCTTTCACATTCTGAGTTAGTTAAGGTTGAAAATTCAAAGACTACTAAAGAGGTCTATGATGAATTGGAAAAGATGCATGAAGTAGATGAAAGGTTCAAAGAAGCAAAGTTGCATAATTTTGAGGAACAATTCAAGCTCCTATAGATGTCTAAATATGAAAACATTAAATCCTATGTACATAGAGTGGATGAGATGGTAGTTGGAAATTAATTACCTGGTTCTACTGTGGATGGATTGAGGATTATGAAGAAGATTCTCATAACTCTCCCTAATGTATATAGTGAAAAGGTATTTTCCATTGAGGAATATATAGATTATAAGACATATACTAAAGATAAGTTGTTGGGTACTCTAGCATCCTATGAGATGAGAAATCCTAGCTTGAGAAATGGATCAAAGATAAAAACTGCTTTTAGGGCTAAAAACTGCTTTTAGGGCTACAAGAGTTGAAGATCCAGATGAAGAGAAATTTCATGACATAGAAGCTAACATGGTGAGAAGAATGAAAAAGGGCTCTAGTAAGTAAGAAGGTAAGTTACCTTTTAAATGCTTTAGTTGTGGAGGAATTGCTCATTATGCTTTGAGATGTCTAATAAGAGATAGGAAGAATAAACATACATTAAGCAAAGAAAACAAAGGGAAGGTGATGAAGAGATGATATTATGTAAATGGAGATGCTGGTATTTCTAATGAAGGGTCTAACATGGATATTTTGATGACAATGAATGCTTGTTCTTGGCCATAAAATATGAATCTACTCATGCTAATACTGAAAGATAGGTGATGGAAAGTCCTCTAGAGAAATATGAAGATACTATGATTTATACCCTATATGCTAAACAAAGAAAATAAACATTGGGTTGCCAATAGTGGTTGTTCACATCACATGACTAGTGATAAGATTAAGTATGTTAAAATTGAAAACTACGATGGAGGCTTTGTTAAATTTAGAGATGATATTGGTGCTAAGATTTGTGGGATAGTTTCAGTAAGTTTTATTGCCAAGCATAACACTGATGATTTCTACTATGTTAAGGGTTTAAGGAATAATATCTTGTGTGTTGGATAGATGTGTAGTAAAGGATATAATCTTGTATTTGAGGATGAGATATGTGAAATAAAGAAAGTATCCAAAATAATGATTGTTGGTAGTAAGAAGTTTGAAGGAAATATTTATCAACTTAAGGGTGTCGATGGGCATTGTTTTATAACTCAAATTAATGATAGTTGGTTATAGCACCATAGGATGTGTCATATAAATTTTGATAATATGGCGAGAATAAGTGTAGTACAAGCTTTAAGAGATTTATGTTGGTGTAATTAATATTTAATTACACATTTGCATAATTTTACTTAGGCTTTATTTAATTCCTAAGTTATAAGTTTTCATCTTTATCTTATTTGAGCTATCTTGTTGCTCAAGATAAGATTAGGTTTTTCCATCTTTCCTTTTATAAAGAAAATTATCTCTTGTAATTATTAGTACTTTGAATATATCAATTTGCACATCTTTTGCAAATCTCTGCTTTTTTAATTTTCTCTTTTGTGGAAGGTGATTTTCCTGGTTTGCAATCTAATCTTGGTTTCTAACATGGTATCAGAGCCTTGATTTGCAGCCCCTTCTTAGCTTTTTCAGAGGAATACAGTGCAGAGCTTGTTCAAGGTCCCTCAAGGGTTTCATTCCTTGAGTATATTTATGCAACATCTTGGATTAGATCCAGGTTTTTCGTTGGATTCAGAGCACTGGAAAAATTTAGAAATGGTTTTTATTTCATTTATTTTCATCACCGTTTGCCAAATCTATGAGGGTTTCAAGCTCGGAGATTTATCTAATAGATCTGGGGGTCACCTAATTTTTGAAGCACTTTGGGCCCAAACAGATGTCGCCGTTGGATTCACAACGCCCAAAAACCATTATTTCCATATAAAATTTATTTGATTTCAACACAGTTGTCTGGAGAGGCAAAACTTTTTTGCCTAAGGGCCATACGGCCCCCATGCACTGTTCACGAGGCTCGTTTTAAAAAAAATAATAATAAATAATAATAATTTTTTATTTAAAATGGCAGAAAACTTGCGCGGCCAGTTCAAAGACAACGCGCCACCCATTCACCACCCAGAGGCCACTGGATAGCCACCACAAGCCCACCGCCGCCTGCACGCACCACCAGACCATCGCTCGCTCCTTACACCCCCCGTAGGCTTCAACTATAGCTGTCGGCCATATGGGGGATCGGGCACTATGCGCCCAGCCCCCGGCCATACTTCCAGCCCCCATACCGATCATATGGATGACCGGGGGCTCGACTGCCAGCCCCTATACTTCAGCCCCTTGTCTGCCTAGGTGAGCAGGGGCCTTATTTTTTTAGCCCCTGAGGGCTTTTGGGGGCCAAATTAGACCTTTTTGGACAACTTTCATAGAAATGGGTGTAACTTGGGCATACGACATCCTTTTTTTGCAAACGGGATATCATCAGAAAGCTGTTTCAACGCTGTACATAATGGTCTAGGTCTAATATTTTGTTTTTTTCTTTTTGATGCATTTTATTGCCTTGAAAGTTAGATGTTTTTGTTTTCACTCCGAGAAGCATATCTTTTGACTTGCTTATTTGTTTTTCACGATTTTCACAGTGTTGGAAAGTTGGTTTTAGCCTCTATGTAGATCTGAGGTCATTTACAGAATATGTGTACTTTTTTATATGCATGCATTCATTTTTTTTCGTGCACTAGGTTTGCATTTTCACTTATGTTTCTATAGTTTTGCATTCTCTCCTTCTGCAATCATTGGGTATTGTAATAATGAACTGATATAAAGTTTCATTAAGGGGGGTTCTTGTATCCATCCTTCATATTGGTGACAACTTGCATGAGTTTGTCTAGTTTCCTGTTGTCTCCTTTTAGCTTCTTTCTTGCTTAGCTCGACACATTGTTGGTTTGCTTATGTTCACACTTCAGTTGGGATTTTATGGTTCTTAATCCACATTGGTTTAGATCTTTCTCATTTGAAGGCCATGTTTTTATGGTTAATTTTCTAGAATCTTGATGGTACTCCTCCTATGGGTAGTTTTAGTTTCAGATTGGCATTGGCTTCGAGAGACACAACTTCCAAATTTGTCATCATTATGGCTCCTTTCATCCTTTCATCTATTGTTTCTTACAGATTCTAGGGTTGATCCAGTATGTAAGTTTCTAGTGTTCCTTGGCATCGGATCTGCTGTTGCATTTTTGATTCCAATATGGTATTTTGCAAATAGAAGTATCAAAGATTATGTTTCTTGATCCTCATTGGTTCAGATTCTTCTCAGTTTGAGAGCCATGTTTTTATGGTTAATGTTCCATAGTATTTTTTGGTACTCCTTCCCATGGAAGAGTTTCAGTCATAGTTTGGCATTGGCATCGAGATACATGGTTTCCAGATTCTGTCATCATCTCATCTACTCTTGCTTCACATATTCAAGGGTTGTTCCAGTTTGTGAGTTTTCCAGTGTTCCATGGCATCGAGTCTGCTATCACATTATCATGATTCTAGTTTTGGTTTCAATTGTGGATAGAAGTATCTTTCCTTGCTTGTCATATTGTGGTTCCAATGTTACTCCATAGTGTTCTTCCAGTGCTTCTTTGCAACATTCATCTCATTGTAGGGGGGTTTTGTCCCACTAGGTTTTCCTTCTCTACCTCATCATTGCATTTTTAAATGAGTACCTAATCAGGCCTTGTTGTCAGGACTCATATTTGCATAATAATTTTCTTCTCCCTAAGTTTCATTTATGGGGGGGTGTTGGTGTAATTAATATTTAATTACACTTTGTGTTAGAGTAAAGTAATTAATTAACTTTACTCTCCTCTTAAGAATTCACTTTATGCACATATATTAGTCATTTAATAATTAATATTAATTATTAAATGCACTCACCTTTAGGGTTAGGGTTTCCTTTAGGTTTAGATCTCCTTTTTTGCACATTGTTAGAGCCAAACCCTTGTTTTGTTCTCTCTTTCTCTATGACAAGTTTCTTGCATGCAGGTGCTCATTGGGTTCTATGGATTTGTCTTTCTCAAATCTTACATGGTATCAGAGCCGATCTACTACAGCTTGTTTAGTTTTTTGAAAGAATTAGAGATCTAGGTTTTGGTTGCATTAGATTTGTGTTTGTTTTCTAGTTTTTATTTGGAATAGGGGGTTTCTTTTTTTTTGTACACTTTGAGCTTAAACGGACCTCACTGTTCAGCTCGCAGCATCCAAAAATGCCTATTTTCATATATAATTTGTCTAATTTGGACATAGTTGCACCAGAAGGCAAAAAAAATTAGCCCCAAGGCCGTACGGCCTCAAGGCATGATTTACGAGGTCATTTTTCAAAAATAAAATAAAATCAATTTTAAATTTATTTTTCAAAGGTCTTTTTAAGAAAAGCAGTGCTTCCCTCACATTTGGAAGTGTCGCCGCCACTCAGCAAAGCAGCCACCAGAAAACTCTGCCGAGCTGCCACCTCCACCAACCGGCCACCTAGTCACCACCGGCACTCAGCCACCACTGGCTCACCACCAGCCTACCACCGAAGCTCAGCCACCATGCCACCCTCAGCTTAGCCGTTGCTTGTGCACCACCAGAGTGCCGCCAGGGAGCCACCAAGGCCCTTCTTGAATTCCTTTTTAACCTTTTTCACAGAATTGGACATATCTCAGGCGTTTTAGCTCAGATTTTCAAATGAAAATAGGCATTGGAAAGCTAGCTCCAAGCCCATCCTGATGGTGTAGGAAATTTTTCAAATTTTTCTATTTTAGTTGCATTTTTTTGCATTCAAAATCAGATGATCTTTTTGCACTCCGAGGGGCATAACTTGCTCAATTTTTATCCATTTTTTGAAAATGAATAGTCATCAGAAAGGTGGTTCTATGCTCTTTCTAGATCTATTTTTTATTTCATCACAAAATTATTCAGTTGAGGCACAGTTCATAGGATGGCTGATAGATCTATTGAACCTCTCACACCACATAATTATCACACTTGGAAGGGTTGCATGATGACACTTCTCCATTCTTGAGGGTTATGGTCCTATTTGGATGAGGTTCAACCTTAGTTGACTCACCCCTTTGAGGTTATATAGCACAGGAACAATATGGATCATGCTATGGGATTGATGGCTTTGCACATTGTAGACAACCTCTTATTTCATCTTAAATGGTGTCTCACACCTAGAGCCATTTGGACCAAGTTTGATGGACTTTTTGGCACTATCAATGAGTTCAGAGCATTGCAACTTGAGGCCAAGTTGAATTCCTTGGTACCTGATTTGTTTCCTTTCATTGAGGACTTTCTAATGAAGTTCAAATAGTAGAGATCTATCTTGTAGGGTTGTGGCAAGATTAAGATTGATATAGGGTGCATCTTCCTAATCCTCTCCAAGCTTCGGGGTCCATTTCAGATCTTCTCTTCAACATTCTATTCCACCATGGATGCATTGGGAAACCACTTTACCATTCCTACATTTGAGGTGTTTTGTGATCAGTTGACAGGAGAGCAAGCTAATATATCATAGTTGAATGCTCTCACAGGATCACAACACCAAGCATTGGTAGCACAGTCATCTCAAGGGAAGTAGAAGCAAAAACAAAAACCAAAGACCACAGAGAATTAGATGGATTCCACTTCACAACACACCTCTAATTCACCTTTTCCTAAGGGGGAATCATTGAAGAAAGACAGACCTAAGTGTGCTTATTGTACTAATCCAGGACATGATGAGTCCAGGTGTTATGAGAAGAAGATAGATGCATATGCAAAATAGGTTTCAGATTTGACAGCTCTTCTTGAGAGGAACAATATTCATCACTCTTCTTCATCTACATCAGGCAGGTCTTCTTCTTCTTCATCATCTTCATTCCAGACAAATGAACAAGCCCCACATAAGGGTCATGCATTATGTGCAACCACCAGTTCACATTAATCTAGATGGCTACTGGATTCAGGTGCTTCACACCATATGGAATCTTCTCAGAACATGTTCTCATCTTTCGAGGCTACATCCTCACCACACATATTGATGGGTAATAACACTTATATAAGTGTATGTGGGAAAGGTTCTATCGACATTGATGATGGTACATTCAATGATGTACTATGTGTTCCATATTTGTCCACTAACCTTCTCTCCATCTATCAAATTGGTCATAGTGGAAAAGGGAAAACAGTTGAGTTCACACCTGATTCAGTGCACATCAGAGAGATTCAGACTGGCAACATTGTTGCAACAGGGACATTTGATCATTCTTCCCATTTGTATGCATTCACACAATTTGGTCCACCATCTCCACTGTCTAAGTTTTCCTCTCTTTCTACAAGAGATCATGCAATATCTGAGGTGAAGTTTGGTCACTTGAACTTATGTGTTCTTCCATCTATTCATGAGACTATTGTTGAGAATTCTACACCTCTACCTCCTATTGATATCACATCTGTTCAACAGGATTCCTCTTCAGCTATGACTAACATTGTTGCTCCACTCATCGAGCCATCATGTGTAGTTGTTGAGGCCATATAAGAGGATATTCCTTTCCTCATAGATGACAATTTTAGCACACTTGTTATCCCATTTTCATTGGAGATTCCATTTTAGGATCATCTTGAGTTGTTTGATTCACCATCTTGTTATTCAAACACTCCTATAGTTCCATTCTTCAGTGAGCATCATCTAGGACTTCTATTTTCACCTCACATCTAGGGATTTCCTCTTCCTTGACTATTGGATCTGTTTCTTTCTCCGAAGAGACACATTTTTTTGATTATTGGCATAGGGGTTCTCTCATTCTAGGCGGGCTTTGGAGTCTCTTCTCTCTCCTATTGGGGGACCATATTTTGTACTTGTGTGATAGAAGTAGTTCTTGGGGGGTCATGTTGAGTCCTCCTTCTATCTCTCTTCTTCTTTCACTCTTGCTCATCTCTTTTTGGAGAAGAGTTTTTTCCCATTGGGTTTTCTCCTTTTCTCTGCTTTATAGAGATTTGGTTGTATTTGGGTACCTAATCAGGCCTAGTTGTCGGGACCCAATTTTACTTTCATGCATTGTAGTTCCTTTGCTTTCTTCTGCATTTTTTGTAGCTGCATTGTAGCTCATCTTAAGGGGGAGTGTTAGACTAAAGTAAATAATTAACTTTACTCTCCTCTTAAGAATTCACTTTATGCACATATATTAGTCATTTAATAATTAATATTAATTATTAAATGCACTCACCTTCAGGGTTAGGGTTTCCTTTAGGTTTAGATCTCCTTTTATAAGGATTGATCTCTTGTATTCACCTCTCTTGATTCATTCATTCTTTTGATAATACATTTTTCACATTGTTAGAGCCAAACCCTTGTTTTGTTCTCTCTCTTTCTCTGTGACAAGTTTCTTGCATGTAGGTGTTCATTGGGCTCTGTGGATTTGTCTTTCTCAAATCCTACACTTTGCATAAGTTTACTTAGGTAATTATTTAATTCCTAGGTTAATTAGTTGTCATCCTTATCTTGTTGAGCTATCTTGTTGCTCAAGATAATATTAGGGTTATGCATATATTTTCTTTTATAAAGAAAATCATATGTTGTAATTATTGAATTCTCGAATAATATTATGTTGTACATCTTTTTGCAATAGTTTCTTCTTTTTTGTTTTTCTCTTATGTGGAAGATCTTTTCTAGTTTGCAAATCTGATCTCGGTTTCTAACAATTTATTGAAGATTACAAAATTTGTTAATGTTATTTACAAGAATTATCAGTTTGGAAAGCAAGCTAGAAACAACTTCATACCAAAGGAATAGTCTACTACAGAACAACTAGATTTGATTCATAAAAATATTTGTGGTCCTACAAGAGTGAAAATTCTATAAGGTGAAAGATACTTTATTCTTTTGATTGATGATTATTCTAGATATATATGGGCTACTTTTCTTAGAGAGAAAATATGATGCATTAGAAAGATTCAATGCATTTAAGGATATGGCTAAGAAAGAAGCAAATTTGAGAATAAAATATTTGAGGTCTGATAGAGGTGGTGAATTCACCTCCCATGAGTTTAATATTTTTTTTGAAGTTCATGGAATTAAAAGATAGTTAACTACTCCTAGAAGTCCTTAGCATAATGGAATTGTTGAAATAAAGAATAGAATGGTTCAAGAAGCTACTAGATCAATGATTATAAAGGAAGGTCTATCAAAAGTTTATAGGAGAAAATATATTCACACTATTTTTTGTGTGTTTAATCGCGTTCAAGCAAGAGCTAATAGTAATAAGACATCCTATGAGCTATGGTATGGAAGAATTCCTACCGTCAAGTATTTCAAGGTATTTGGATGCAAATGTTATATCAGAAGGGATGAAGAAAATATAGGGAAGTTTTATGATACATGTCATGAAGGTATCTTCCTTAGATACTCTACTAGAAAAAAATATTAAAGATGTTTCAACAAAATACTAATAAATTTGTATATTGCACAAATTTAAAGGTTGATGAAGCAATGAAGAATTCAATTGTAGTTGATGAATATCTATTTGATGAACCTAATTGTATAAGAGTAGAAGTTGTGGAAGAATGAGAGAATTAGAATATAGAAGAAGAAGCTTCAATGGTGTCCCCACAGAAACCAAAATGTGTGTAGAAAAATAATTCAGAAATTCAAATCATTAGGGACAAGAGGAAAGGAGTATTGACAAGAAGCAAAGCTATTGTTGCTAGTGAAATAATTTTTTGCTTACTTTTTGAAGTTGAACCAAAGACTGTGAGTGAAGCATGTAATGATGAGAATTGGATAAAGGCTATGAAAGAAGAACTTATGTAGATTAATAAAAATCAAACTTGGGAATTGGTCTCTAGAATAGTAGATAAAAACATAATCGGATCAAAATGGGTATTCAGAAACAAGTTGAAAGAGAATCCAGGAGAAGTGGTTAGAAATAAAGCAAGGCTTGTGTGTAAGGGTTACTCACAAGTAAAAGGTATATATTTTCAGTAAACCTTTACTCCAATAAAAGGGATAGAAGCTATTAGAATGTTTTTAGCATTTTATAAACATAAAGACTTTAAAGTTTATTAGATGAGTGTTAATTCTACATTTGAGTGATGAGTTAAAAGAAGAGGTGTACTTGGAACAATCAGATATGGTTTGTATATTGAATAAGGCCTTATATGGATTGAAGCAAGCTCCTAGAGCATGGTATGCAAGGTTAGATAGATATTTGATTCACCAAGGTTTCAATAAAGGTATAACACAGTAATTTGTACTTTAAAATTAAAAATGACAAAATCTTGATAGTGGTTGTGTATGTTGATGATATTATTTTTGGAAGACATGAAACAATGTGTAAGATTTTTGTTGAAGAGATGCAAAAATAATTTGATATGTCTATGTTTGGTGAGATGAATTTATTTCTTGGGCTAAAAATTAATCAAACAGAGAAAGGGATTTTTGTTTCACAGTCAAAGTATGTAAGAGAAATATTGAAGAAGTTTTGGATGGATGGTTCCAAATTGTTATGCACTCCTATGGTGAATTGCTAAAAATTGAGTAAAGATGATGATTCACCTAAGGCTAATAAGAGAAAATAAAAATCTATTATTGGAGTTTTGTTGTATTTAACCACTACTATACCAGATATCATGCATGTAGTTTGTCTTGTGGCTAGATTCCTAGAAGATCCTAGAAAAACTCATGTTGCTACTATTAAGAGGATAATCATATATTTGAATGGAACTTTGGATTAAGGCTTGTAGTATCGTAGGGATACTCATTTTACACAAAGTGCTAATAAAGATGTAGATTGGGTAGGTTTTGTTGATGAAAGAAAAAGTACTAGTGGTGGTGCATTCTTTCTTGGTTGCAGATTGGTGGAAAAGATGAGTAAAAAGAAATCTTTAGTTTCCTTATCCACTGCAAAGGATGAATATATTATTGTGTCATCTTGTTGTACACAAGTTTTACGGATGATACAAACATTGAAAGATATCAAAGTAATGTATGATGATCCTATTTCTATCTTCTATGATAATACAAGTGTAATTAACATTTCAAATAATCGAGTGATGCACTCAAGGACAAAGCATATATCAATAAGGTATCACTTCTTGAGAGAAAAGGTTGTGGAAAATGAAGTAAAGCTTGAGTATGTACCTATGAAGGATCAAGTTGCCGACATATTTACAAAGGATCTTCCCAAAGATACTTTTGAGTATATCCAAGAGAAGTTAGGGGTTATTTCCCCTCCTTTCTTGAACTAGATGAATATGTAAATGCATCAATCTAGTGGGTCTATGGATCTATCTTTCTTTTGGGTAGATGTTTTGATGCAAGAGCATCCAGTAGTGTAGAGTGTAATCTTGCATCACCCAAAAATATTTTTTCCTTTATGCTTCCTTATTTTAGGCTTTTGTAGATGTTTTTCCATTTTTGGATACCCTTTTCATCAAATAAGAGTTCCCAACTTTCATAACTATTTTTCTACTTTTTCTGCTCAATTGTTATTTTTAGCAGGTGTGAATTTGATGGCATGGCAAGACAAGAATATATGGGAAGCTTTAGGACAAAAAAATAAGAAATTTGGAAAAATAATTAGGTCAAGATCATTCACAATTTGAAAGTTATTCAAGTTTTAGTTTCTGTTTTTGATTTTTTCCCTAAAAAACATTTTGAGTCCAGTTTGAGTCACTAAATGGTCCCATACGGGCCTAGAAATTTTCAAAACTAGTAGAGTAGATACTTACCATGTTGTTCACTCCAAGACCTTTCCAACGGTTCAAACGGTTTGAAAAACAAAGTCCTGAATCAAAACTTATGGCTTCCAGAAGTTGGTTAATTTTTGGAAAATTATCAATTTTTGAATTAGGACTCAATTTTTGCATTTGAAATTGTAATTTTTGGTGCCAAATCGCCAAAACTCATAACTCCACTATTTTTTTTGGATCCAAATTAAAAAGGGGCTATTTATGGGCTATTTGCTAATTTTTGGGGAGTTTTTTAGGGAAAAGAGTTTGCACACTGTGAAAGGGAAAAATTTGGTAGTTTTCTGAAATTTTTGTAGCTTGCATGCATTGTAGAGCTGAGGGATTTGACTACATGTAAGAATTTCCATTCTGAATAATAATAAAATTCCTCTAGTTGTTTGCATCATTTTCTATGTCTTGATTTTTCTCCCTCGTCATGTTTGGTGGCTACCTCTAAAGGGGACTAGGTAGTGTCATGTGTTGTCATTGAAGAGTATTTTGTTCTAAATGTCAATGGGGAAATCAATGTAAAAAATCTTTTTCCTTTACCATTGATATCAAAGGGTGAGGAAGATGTGAAAAGGTAGAAAGTATCTACCAAGGGGGAGAAAACAAAATCATGGAAAATGTGTTCAGAATTGTTGTGTTGTCTTCGATGGTTTTTCTCATCATGTGTTGCCATCAATGAAAAAGGGGGAGATTGTTACAAGTATGAAGGAAGTATGAAGTTATTTTCATTAATTCCAATTATTTAATTGTCATTAATGTCATGAATGATGGTTATTGGTTGTATATGCTGAGGATATTAAGAAAATTGTAATGAAGAAAGGTTGCAAGTGTTCAATGTTTTCTCTGGGATTTTATGCTCTGCTAGTAAGGATTTGAGGTATTAATAATGGTTTTTGGAATCTTCTTAATCCAAATATTGGGTTTCTAGGTCATGGTACATTGTGAGTTACATTCAAAAGTTCTGAGCTATGCTTTTTTGTGTATTTGGCTGAGGTTTTGAGAAATGTTGTTGCTGTTTGAGTCTTATGACTTGCGGTTCTTAGGATAAGTCATTGAGGTTATGTTTAATTTAATTTTGTTATATAGAAAGATTGAATTGTGCTAAGGTTGTATGTGCTTAATTGTTTATTTGTTTTACACTAGTTTGGTCGACCTTGTTTTTAACACTACTTTCAAAGCTTTTCGAAGTGTGTTGAAGTGTGTGTTTACTTTGCCCTCATTCTAATTCCACCATATAATGTTTTGGTGTTAACCTAATTTGAATTTGTAAATACAAGTGGTGTGTGGCTGACTTTGGATAAGTTTCAAGGTTGAAGATGGTATAAATAGAAGTTGAGATGTCTGTGAAAGATATATAATGTAAGAAAGATAGATGCAAGATAGATTCAAAATAGTGTGTATTTGATATTATTTTGAGAAGATCAGTCTGAAATTTAGTTATGAGTTTCTAAAAGTAGTGAGTTGAAGGTGTACTCTATCATTCAAGCATATCTATGGATATGTGTAGGATCATGATGGGCCAAAAAGTGGTGATATGATGGGTATGTGTAGGGTATATGGCTGACGACTTTTTTTTAACCCAAAATTGATGAAATGAAGAGTTTTTAAAGGAGATTCTTAGCTTTCCACCAATATAGATTATGCTTTACTTTTAATTTAATAAATAATTATTATTCATTTTATATTTCAATTACGACTAAAGTCCTAATTGATAGGCTATTTGAAAAACATCTATAGCTTTCAAATTACATCATGGTTTTTTAATCCAAAACATGCATCACATTCTTTGCTTTATATACTATTGGATTAAAATAAATAAATAATAATTTCATTAAGTTTTCACCAAGTTAAGATGGTTAGACAAATGAGTTTTTATATTTTTTAAAAGTTGTAATTAAAAATTCATCATTAATTATTTACTTGGAAAAAAACTACAAAAAAATATGCATCACATCAGGGCATGAGTCCTCTACTTATATCTAAAATATTTAATTTAATTTTTTATCATTTTATTGTTGTTAGGGTGGTCAAACAGACACCTACTTCCCTAAAATTTAAGTACCATTGCATTAAAATTTCAAATTTTCACCAAATAGAGTTTTATTTTTTAAAATAAACCTAGTAGTTTAGAAACTACATTCAATTTTCTACATATTCTATTCTTACATATTTTTGAAATAATATAGATAACTTATTCAAATTTGTACATCAAGTTAGCTAACTCTGAGTTTTTTGAATTTTTTACCAATGAAGGGCCTGTTTTTTCCATGATGATCCTGCACATACCCCTATAAGTGTGTGAGTGAATTGTGGTGGAAATCTCTACTGAATTGAGATTTTTTTTATCTTAGTAACTAATCTCTTCAAGTTTCTTTGCAATTATATGGCAGTGAACCCTCCAAGTAGTTGTCCCTTGTTGGACAGTGATTCCTGACCCCGACAATGAGTCATGTTTTGGAAGTGATCCTTCTTTGGAAGTGAGCCTTTATATTAGGTTTTATATTCTCTATATTGTGCATTAATCCTCACCATGGTTATTCCCTCATTGCTTTTTTGACATAAATTTGGTGTTATTATGTGTGTGGTGGTTTTCAATTTCTACTTTTGCACCTAATGATTAATCACATTAGCAGAGTTAGATGTAAATGATTTATAAATGATAGTTGATCTAATTTTTGGTGGAAGTTCTTAAAGGTTAAAATTTCTTACAACTGATTCACACCCCTCTTAGTTGTCTTGTTCGACAAAAAAATTATTCTAAAGATCATATCATTGGAGACAAGGGGAAATATGTGTTGACAAGAAGCAAAGTTGCTAAAGAAGACATAAATCAATGTTTACTTGCTAAAGTTGAACCTAAAACAATGAGTGAAGCATGGAAAGATGAATTGTATGAATGCAATGAAAGAATAACTTATAAAAATTGAGAAAACTCAGACTTGGGAATTAGTTCCTAGACCAAAAAACAAGAAAATGATTAGAACTATGTGGGTATTCAAAAACAAGTTGAATGAGAATGGAGAAGTGATAGTAAATAAAGAAAGACTTGTGTGTAAGGGTTACTCATATGTGGAAGGAATAGAATTTGAGGAGAAATTTGCTCATGTGGCTAGGATGGAAGCTATCAATTTTTTTTTACATTTGTAGCACATAAGGACTTTAAATTTTATCAAATGGATGTGAAGTCTTATTTTCTGAATGGTGAATTGGAAGAAGAGGTTTACATGGAACAACCAAAATGGTTGCAGTTGTTAGATCTATTGGATATGGTATATAAATTGAAGAAGGCACTTTATGGATTGAAGTAAGCTCCTAGATCTTTGTATGCAAGGTTGGATAGATATTTTATATAGCAAGGATTTAGTAAAGGTGTTGCAGATAGTAATATTTACTTCAAAATTGAGGAAGAGAAGATCCTAATAGTGGTTGTGTATGTGGATGATATTATTTTTGGAGGAAATGAAGGTATGCGTATGAAGTTTGTTGAAGAGATGCAAAATGAGTTTGAAATGTCAATGTTCAAGGAGATGAATTTCTTCCTTGGGGCTACAAATCAATCAAACTAATGAAGGTATTTTCACTTCATAGTCTAAGTATGTCAAAGATATTTTGAAGAAGTTTGGAATGGATGACTCCAAACTAATATGCACTACCATGGCGACTAGTTGCAAATTGAGGAAAGATGATGATTCACCTAAGGCTAATAAGAGAAAATATATATCTATGATTGGTGGATTGTTGTATTTAACTGCTACTAGATTGGATATCATTCATGTGATTTTTCTTGTCACTATATTTCAAGAATATCCTAAATAAACATGTCTTCTAGTAGTGAAGAGGATATTCAAATATTTAAGAGGCACTCCAGATAATGGTTTGTTGTGCCCTAAGGATATTGATTTCACATTAAGTTCTTATATAGATGCAGATTGGGTTGGTTCCATTGATGAAAAAAAAAGTATAAGTGGTGGTGCATTCTTTCTTGGATGTAGATTGGGGTCATGGTTGAGTAAGAAGTAGGATTCATTTTCTTTATCTACTACAAAAGCTGAGTATATTACACAAGCATCATATTTTACACAAGTTTCATGGATGAGATAGACATTGAAGGCTACCAAAGTTGTATATGATGAACCTATATCTATATTTTATACCTTGATACAAGTGCAATTAACATTTTAAAGAATCTAGTGATGCACTCAAGGAAAAAGCATATATCGATTAGGTACTTTTTGAGAGAAAAGGTTATGGAGAATGAGGTGAAACTTGAGTATGTTCCTACAAAGGATTAGAATGCTGACATATTTACTAAGGCTCTTCCTAAGGATAATTTTGAGTATATTTGGGAGAGGTTGGGGGTTATTACCCCTCCTTTAAACTAGAAGCATATGGAGATGCATCAATACAGTGGATCCATGGATCTATCTCTTTTCTAGATTGATGTTGATGGACACCTCTTAGGAGGAGTAGGTAATGCCATGTGTTGTCATTGAATTGTTGATTTATTTGGTTGTACTTGTCAAGGGGAGTATTAAGACCTAGTATTCTAGTTTAATTTCAAAGGGAAAATAATACAAAAAATTAATCCTTCACCATTGGGTATGTGCAGGATCATCATGGGAAAAACAGGCCCTTAAGTGGCAAAAAATTTAGAAAAATCAGAGTTAGGAAACTTTACATAAAAATTTGAATAAGTTATCTATACTATTTAAAAAATATGTAACAATAGAATTTGTATCAAATTGAATGTAGTTTCTAAACTACTAGGTTTTTTTTTTTTTAAATCTAGTTGGTGAAAATTTGAAATTTCAATGCAGTAGTACTTAAATTTTAGGGGAAAAATAAGAAGTAGGTGTCTATCTGACCACTCTAACCATAAAAAAATGCTAATATTTTTTAATAATATTTTAGATATAAGCATAGAACTCATATCTGAATGTGTTGCATATTTTTTTGTAATTTTTTTCCAAGTAAATAATTAATTATGAATTTTTTATTACAACTTTTTAAAAATATAAAAACTTGTATTTCTAACCACCTTAACTTGGTCAAAACTTCATGAAATTTATTTTTATTTTTATAATCTTATAGTATGTGAAGCATAGAATGCGACACATGTTTCAAATTCAAAAAATGTGACACCATTTGAAAGCTATAGATGTTTTTCAATTATCCTATCAATCAAGAATTTAGTCATAATTCAAATACAAAATGAATAATAATTATTCATTAAATTAAATGTAAAGCATAATTTATATTGGTAGAAAGTTGAGAATCTCCTTTAAAAACCCTTTTCATTTCATCAATTTTGGGTAAAAAAAATCATCAGCTACATACCCTACACATACCCATTTAATATCTCCACTTTTTGGCCCATCATCATCCTACACATACCCCATTGATGTCAATGGGGGAGAGAAAATATCATGTGAAAATTTTTATCTACTCAAGGGGAGAAAAGAAAGGAAATCATAAGAAAGTGTTATGAGGTGTTATGTTTTCTTTGATGGTTTTTCATATCTTGTGTTGGCATTAATGAAAAAGAGGAAGATTGTTCAAAATCTAAAGGTGTTGTCATTGATGTCAATAGGAAATCTATTGAATATTATTTTCATTAATTTAAACTATGTTTTAAGGAAGTTGTTGATTGATAAAAATGTCAAGGATATTGAGAAAATTATGAAGAGGAAAATAAGTTGTTGCAAGATGTGCATGTGTAGTTGACATATTGAGGAAATGTTGTGATTACATCATTCTATCTTTTTTTTTATAGCATTTGAAGATGATTTAGAATGAACTAATGAGATGAGATGATGTATTTGGTACTTCGTTTCCAAGTGCTTTTGAGAAAAATTGATAAACGAAGAAAACTATGTTGTGCAAATGTTTAAAATATGCTCCAGATTGTTCTCCACATTTCTACCATGTTGATTCTATCCCTATGCAAATTTGATATTTTTTCAAGGTTGTTAGAGGTTGCTATATTCAAAATTCTAGGTTTTGGATCATTGGTAAGAGGAAGTTGTGTTCAGCATTATGTGAAATAGTTTTGTAGTGTTGTATGGAGGTGTGGAGGAGAAATGTATTTTCTCCACATTTCTACGCAGTTTCTTTTTAAAACTTGTGGCTTTGAATGAGAGTTAATTGTGTTGTTCGCTTGCTTGTGTCAAGAGGATTCAAGGTTAACTATATTGGAAGCTTTCAAAGTGTGTACTTAATGTTGAATGTGTTTTCATGAGTAACAACTAACCTAGTGTCTACACTACATCCATAAATGTTCAAGGATTAATGGAAGCATAGCATGGAGTCTGAGATCTAGTTTTGGGTCCCAATTAAGTGTTATTTTTGTCTCCTTTCATTCCTATCCACCATGGGAATGATTATGTGTCAACCTATTTTGAATTTGTAAGTGTAACAGATAGTTTTTGACCTTGGATAAGGTGTTTAATGTTAAGGTTGATATAAATAAGAGTGAAGTTGTTGTGAGTTGCAAGAAAGTATCAAGAGAGAAGAAAAATATATGTGAGATTGATGTAAGTGATGTGTATGATGCAAATTTGAGAATAGTAGTGCAAATTTTAAGTGTTTGGATTCTTGAAAGCAATAAGCTGAATTTTTTCAAAATCTTTCAAACAAGATTGTGAAAGTGTTGGATCATTTGTGGTGGATTCGTTCTTGGATTGAGAAGTTATTCTCTATGTAATATTTGTCTTCTAGATCTAACATATTTATTTTTACCTTTTCACTTAGGTAAGTAAGTAGGAAAAAATATTGTGATATTACCCTTAACTATAAAGTGTGTCTTAAATATTGAAATAGAACTTAGTGTTAATTTATGATTTGAATCTTCAAGCTATAGTAAACTATAGCATAATAATATTATTTAGTCTATCCATCTAATGACTAGTCTTTTCTCTTGATTTAAGTTTTTAAAAGTTGCATGATGACTTCTACTATAACTTATTAAAGTTTAAAAAATAATATAAAGCCATCTTTTTTTTTATCAAGACACTTGTGGTCTTATATTGCACCCTCTTGCATGATCATACAATTTTTTAATTTTAATCTATATCTTATACATGTAGACATGATAGAGATAAATCAATTAAATATTCAACTAAATATTTGCTCCTAATGACTAAAAATCATCACACCTTGAACATAAGCCAATTATCTTGTTGATAACTATGATGTGGGAAAAGGGGGATCTAGGGTCTAAATCACACTTTCTCTCAACATTACATTAGAGAGGAACAAAAATCAATCCCATACACCTACTTGGTTACTAACCTCAAGGGAAGAGCCAAAATGATGAATCTATATTTTTATTCTTCTTTAGGGGAGAATGATATTAATGGATTTATTAGGAGTCAACATGATTTGGTTAGGAAAATGTGTACTTGGGTTAACAATGAGGCTATAAAAAATTCATGTAAATATAGAGAAATGCATAACTAAAACACATAAATGAACCACAAAAAAATAGAGTGTAGAGACAAAATGGCATTTGAAATAATTAAAAAATAATAAAACACAAACACAGGGTCATCTAAAATTTTGTCTCAAATACCAAATGTCTTCCATCAGATATGATTTTAGAAAAAATGGTTCTCTCATAAGGATTAGAATGTTGTATTATGTTAGATCACTCATGAGTTGAATAGATCCACTAGCTAGGAAGTTGTGTTATGTTAGGCATGTCCATGCAATATGATGGGTTTCACAAGGCTAACAAGTTTTTTTATGCTAATTTACTCATGAAACGCAAGGCTCTATTGGCAAGAAAGTTGTATAATGATTGGTGGCCATGTAGAGATTATCATGTTCATAGACCAACAAGAACCATTATGCCAAATCCATAGAATATTTTTCCAAACATGGCTTAGGGAGCACATAAAAGTTTAATGTCATGGGGGACCTTTAATGTCATAGGGGATTATCACCTTAATGGGTGTACAAAATGTTAACAACACAAGGGATTGTTGAATGTATTAGTAGAAAAATTGCAAACCATACCTTAGGGAATATTACAAATGCTACCACAAAGGGTGCACATGAGTAAAATAATGGCCATCCCTTAGGGGTATTAAGTGTAATTTACAACCACCAAAGGATTATATGAATGTATTTCAAGGCCAAACTTCAAGGGAGAGAATTCATAATACCACCAGTAAAGGGGAACATGAATGAATTACAAGGCCACAATCAAGGGAATATCATGCATAATACCTCCACTAAAGGTGCACATGAATGAATTGCATGCAACACCTTAGGGGATATCATTCATAATTCCACCACTAAATGGGAACATTAATGAATTAAAAGGCCACACCTTACAATATATCCTAAATAATCCCACCACTAAAGGGGTACATGAATGAATTTCAAGGCCACACCTTAGGAGATATAATACACAATACCACCACTAAAACATTATAACATAGTAGAAGCCAAAATGAATGGGGGAATATGCCTCCTTTAAAATGCTAGTGTACTTGCTACACTAATATTTTAAGGAGATGATAGATGAAAATGGGATCGTTTAGAATGAAAAAAAATCTCACAAGATTAGATACCCTTGTCCCCCAATTGTATGGACAAAAAAGACCATTTGTGGGTCTTATCATTTTGCTCCTTATTGATGAAATACAAATATACAAAAAAATTGTTCCCCCATGCATGGAAATGAGAATTACATGATGCTAAAAATGCCACATAGCAAGGAGGAACACCCGAATAGTTAACTTTTTATCTTATATTGATTTGCATCAATATCATATATTTCAAAGAATGATTATATTTTTTTATTTAAGGAACAACACTCATTAGTTGAATTCCTAAGCAATTAATGATATGCACAAAACAAAAAAAAATATTTGTTTTATTAGTACCTTTTCTCTCATGGGGAGGTGGAAGTTTGATTAAATCCATGTTTGAAAAATTGTGCATAATATACATTTTATCTCAAATAATGTACGAACAGTGGGAAGTAAGTCATCTCCACTAGAAGAATGAGATGGTTGTGGGGTAGAAGATGGAATAACTATCTTATTCAAAGGTAAAGGGTGTTGATAACCAATTCCTATTGTGAAGGAATGTAATGTATGTTCTAAGAGAGACTAAATTCCATGCTCCTCATTTGTATCAAATAACTCTTTAGAAAGGATCTTAAATCGAAGATAATAATGATATTCTAAATCGATGAGTGTATTAATAGCCTAGTTTCCATGAGGTAAGGGATTTTCATTATTGATATTAGAAAGATACTTATTTTTATGTATATGTAAGGGATGAGGGATGAATTGTAAATAATTCATTTTGTGATAGGGTGAAACTACATCAACTAATGGTATTTGAGGTCATGTGGACTTATGGCCAAGGTGTATAAGTAATGTTGGAGGATGAAATATGGATTCTTCATTCATAGGTGTTATATTATTAAGAGGAATGTTTGACTGGAAGGTAGGTAAAGTATTTTTTAGGAACATGTAAATGATCTCCTCCTCTTGTACCAAGATATCCTTTCTAGGGGGGAATGCATTGAGATATAAGGATACATGAGCTTCATTGTTTGTTGGATAAGCATTACCAAAGGCACAAAAAAGACATCAATCAAGCAATTCAAAGAAGATATCAATTTTCTAAAGAACTCTGACATTTTAAAAGTTCTTTACAAAAATTTAAAAATTGTAGATGATAAAAAAAGTATGATTTTTATTGGGTAGTGGAAGAGAAACTAGGAATATATCTAAATATGATTGTTATTGGGTAGTCAAAGAGAAACTAGGAATATATCTAAATTAAAGACTTTGAGAGACTACTTCCACTAAAATCTAATCTAAAGTAGTCCATAAAAGGGTGGTGGCACCCAAGACCAAATGAGGTAGACCTCAAAAATCCATTAAAGGGTCTTAGAGTGTCCTGATTTGTAGGTTATTCCTTTTTAGATTCAGCTTCAAAACCTTTTCTATTGATTTTTAATTCTACTTAGCCTTTTTTTTTTAAGTAGGAGGCTTGAATATTAAATCTTGTAATTAGGTCTTCAATATTGTCCTAAACACACTCAAGAACTATCACCTACACACAAGAGAGGGGAGAAAGGGTTATTTTGTATAGGGGATTTCCTAATTCAAACCTCATTTTAGTGTTTCCACATCTACAATGGCTATGATGATGTAAAGAGTGCTTACCCTCGGTCAGACAAAGGAAAAAGTGATAAAATACTTTTATTGCAACTTACCACTTAGATCAAGTTTCCTTGATAGACTAAAGTCATTGTACTCCTATCATACAAGGATAATTGGTTTCTTTATTTAAGATCTTGAATGTGTTAGTAATTTAAAATAAGTAAATAGGGTGCTCCACCTTTTACAATGTGATCCATATTTTACAAGATGAACACTAAGGTTTAGGGCCTATTTCACTTAATTTCACTCAAAGAAACACTGGAGATCTCAATCCAATGATGGAATAAGGGAAAGAGATCTGCTAAAGGTTGTCTTAGGGTGTGATTTAAGGTATAAAGGCGCTTTACGACCAAGCTAAGGCTTGGAAAGACTAGTAACATTGAAGATGTAATGACAAAACCTAATACAATGTAAAACTCAAATGAATGACCTAGAAATAAATGCAAATTAGAACAATAAATTGAAAAAATAGAGAGGTGCTCCTAGAAACTTGTAGAGGCTCTAAATAAGTCCTAAAATACTAGAAATACTAAATTTAATGTACAATACAACTCATACGCTAGGCTAGGTGATTTAGTCCCAAACTAGGGTTTCTGGGTAGGAACAAAAATCTAGTAGCGAAAAGTCTAGAATGGGTATGTGCAGGATCATGATGGGACAAAAAGTGGTGATATGATGGGTATGTGTAGGGTATGTGGCTGATGACTTTTTTTACTCAAAATTGATGAAACGAAAAGGGTTTTTAAAGGAGATTCTCAACTTTCCACCAATATAAATTAATATGCTTTACTTTGAATTTAATTAATAATTATTATTCATTTTTTATTTAAATTATGACTAAAGTCTTGATTGATAGGCTGATTGAAAAACATCTATAGTTTTCAAACGGTATTGTATTTTTTGAATCTAAAACATGTGTCACATTCTATGATTTGCATAATATAGGATTTAAAAAAGAGATTGAATTTCATGAATTTTCGACCAAGTTAAGGTGGTCAAACATATGATTTTTTATATTTTTGAAAATTTTTAATAAAAAAAATCATAATTAATTATTTACTTGGAAAAAATTACAAAAAAATATGCATCACATCCAGACATGATTCCTCTACTTATACATAAAATATTATAAAAAATATTATCATTTTATTGTGGTTAGGGTGGTTAGACAGACACCTACTTCTTCTTTTTTCCTTAAAATTTAAGTACTACTGCATTGAAATTTCAATTTTTCACCAAATAGATTTTTTATAAAAAAAACTTATTAGTTTAGAAACTGCAATCAATTTTTTACAGATTCTATTCTTACATATTTTAAAAATAATATAGATAACTTATTCAAAATTTTAATGCAAGTTGCCTAACTCTGATTTTTTTGATTTTTTTGCCATTTAAGAGCCCTTTTTCCATGATAATCTTGCACATACTCGAACTCTTGAAATCTAGAAAATTCACTATACTAGGACTCATACACCACAAGTGGCGTATTAGTCCCATTCTTATTTTTTGGAAAGTCAAAGTCTATATATGCTCTTCAATCTCCGCTTTTTCTTCCAAAAAAAAAATTGAATCTAAATCTATAAAAAAACCTGCAAAATAGAATATAGTGTTGATTTTCATATGGGGGATTTTCCTTGGTCAAAATCCCAATTTGCTAAATAAACCTTGATAGAAACAATGGATCTTTAAAGAAATATGAGTATAAACCCTAACCTTAAGTGTATCTAATATTAGGAAATATGAAATGTAATGCAACCCTATTCTAATGTACTAGAATGAGATGCATGAATGAAGTATGAATATGATGACTCACTTAGGGAGATCTCTAATCCTAGGTAATAAGCCATAATAGTGCATGTACCTTCCTTTATGCTGAAAGTAGAGTGATAATGGATTATGGAATCACTTAGGAAACAAGTCATTAGGCTTAGCTCAATGGCTAGTTGCATCTCCCCAACCTAGAATTAATCATTATCCACCATAAGAAACCATCATCAATCCTTGAAAATGCTAGATCTTGAATGAAAGTGAGCTTAAAGACCTACAAAAGCACTATAATTCTATTCCAAGACTTCAAATTTTCTTGCTGCTTGCTCTAGAATGCTCTTGTGAAAGAATGCTCGAGTGCTTGTAAATTCTTAAATATTGAATTACTTTCTTTAGATGAAAATAATGACTTTAAAGCTTGTTTATATAGGAAATTTACCTAATTTACCATTATTCAGATCTCAAATTCTAACATTAACAAAAAAATTCAATTAAAAACTTGAATTTCCCACTCATACATTAAAAAGGGGCCACACAGGACTCATAAGCCACTTGTGGCATATGGGTCCTATGAATCAAAATTTTCCTTAATCATCTTATGATTTTTGGATTTTATATGTTTTTGGCTTTGAGATGAATCTACACTAAAATAAAAACTTGTTCTAAAAGGCATACAGTGCACCACGTGTGGCTGCATGGATTTTGTTTATTGTCTTCCTTTCAAAAGAGAGTTGGGACCCATGTCAACTTGGTGAAATTTTTTTCAAAAGCTATTTTGATAAATCTAAGAATACCCGCCAACTCGACATGTCATCTTTTTGTTGTAGGTAGGTTAGGTTTTAAAGAAGAAATCTCTTTTTGAGTTTTTCAGTCCATGTTGGGTATTTCTTGTTTTCATATTAGAAACTTTGAGTCAACGTTGTCAAACTATGTGACTGGTCAACCAAATTTTTTCCAAACTATTTTCTAGGATGTGATTTTTTACAAAGGGAAATTTTTCATAAAATATCTACAATTGGATCATGAGCTATCATATGCAAACATATGGCAGTATTTACTTTTGGAATGTTGGTGGCAGTTTCTCTCTCTTTTTAGCTATAAATGGGAGGCAGTGATAGAAGGAAGGAGTTCCAATTTTTTTTTCAAAAATAGTTCTTTTACTTTTCCTTAGAGATAGAAATATTTTCAGAAGTAAAGTTGGCAGAATACTACTTTTGTCTAGCATGTTATATTGTTTCATCTCAAACTATTATCTGATTGGCATCAGACTTCTGATATTTAAGTTCATTTAATATTTACCCACGAACTGTTTGAAATAAATCGTTGAGATTGTGAGTAGTTGATTTCCATGATGTAGGCTTATATAGTATAAGAATAACTTGTTGAAATTGGATTATGTCTATTGAACTTTTTTAGTTTCTTTTATGATTATTTTTTCTTCATATTATTTTGTATTAAGAGGAAGGGTTCATGAAATTTTTGAATATTTTTCTATTAACCTTGAGAAATTTTATGCTTGATCGGACCTTAATGAACACTTCTTACAGGGAGATTTGAAAGACTGCATTGTGCTTGCATTTATCCTTTTTTGCTTGTTCTCTTTCCAAAAATGAAGCGTTGTGGCATTCTATGTCTAATATATCATTCATAGAAGAGAATTGGGCTTGAAATGCTATAAGAGCTTTGGAACATCACCATTTTTATGTTTTATATTTACATTTCCTTCTACCTTTTTCCTCCAAAACTCATAGAAGAGTAAGATTTCTATAAAAATCCTGGAGGTATTTAGTGAGGTGCAAATTGGTCCCCACTCATTGAATTTCCCACAATGCTATCAGATAGGTGCAAGCTTTGATGATCAACAATTCTTTTTCTGGCATGCTCTGTGCAACTCAAATTTTTCCAAACGTTTCTTTAGAAGTCTGAAATATTTCTTAAATTAGGCCAAGGAAAGAAGTTAGAAGTTTCATGCCTAGAATCCAAACAAGAGCATCCACAAGAGGCCATTTCTAGTACTCCTAGTTACCCACCTTAGTACTTAGGAGAAGAAGACTTATAGGCTTTGTATCACCTATAAGGATTAATAGAGCAAGAAGAAAGAGACCAATATCTAGAGCCTTATCTACTCCACCTGGAGGCCAAAATTTCCACATCAAAATACCATTATAGGCTATGTGCAGGATCATGATGGGCCAAAAAGTGGAGATATGATGGGTATGTGTAGGGTATGTGGCTGATGACTTTTTTTACCCAAAATTGATGAAATGAAAAGCATTTTAAAGGAGATTCTCAACTTTCCAACAATATAAATTATACTTTACTTTGAATTTAATAAATAATTATTATTCATTTTCTATTTGAATTATGATTAAAGTCCTAATTGATAGGCTGATAGAAAAAAAATTATAGCTTTCAAATGGTATCACATTTTTTGAATTCAAAACATGTTTCACATTCTATGCTTCACATACTATGAGATTAAAAAAAAATTGAATTTCATGAATTTTTTACCAAGTTAAGGTGGTTAGACATAGGAGTTTTTATGTTTTCTAAAAGTTGTAATAAAAAAATCATAATTAATTATTTACTTGGAAAAAAATTACAAAAAATATGCATAAAATTGGGACATGATTCCTCCACTTATATCTAAAATCTTATAAAAAAATATTATCATTTTATTGTGGTTAGGGTGGTCAGATAGACACCTACTTATTTTTTCCCTAAAATTTAAGTACTACTGCATTGAAATTTCCAATTTTCACCAAATAGATTTTTTTTAATTTTTAATAAACCTAGTACTTTAGAAACTACATTCAATTTGCTATAGGTTCTATTTTTACATATTTTTGAAATAATATAGATAACTTATTCAAATTTTTACGTCAAGTTGTCTAACTCTATTTTTTTGAATTTTTTGCCACTTAAGGGACCATGTTTTCCATGATGATCCTGCACATACCCTATACCAAATTCATAGGAATTTGTTCTCCATGGCTCATATAGCTACCACTACTCCTAGAAATTTTGTAACCTGGGATAGTGGTAGTCTGCTACAACCACCTACACCCCCAGATGTATGCTCTACCATACCCGCTAATGCCCTCAAGGCTATTATAAAAATAATTGAAGAAGAGTTCAAAACCCCCTTCAAACACCTTCAAAATATAGTGAAGGTATGTAGGGAACATAACATAGTTGATGAAAATATTGCTCTTAGGTTGTTGGTCACCCCCATCAAAGGAAATGTTTAAGATTAGTATCAATCTTTGGCCTCTGGTTCTATCTTCTCCTAGGTAAAACTTGGAGAAAGGTTATTCAATTACTTTTTAGAGAAAGGAGATTGATCTTCATTGCTACATCAATTAATCACTATAAAAAGAGCCCTGTAAGAGGCCATGAGAAATTTCAACACTAGGTTTCACAAATCCTGTAAAAGAATCCCTATGAATACCCAACCTCTAGCTGTAATGGCATTTATGTTCTACTTGAAGGCCTTTAATTCATAGATCATGATGATGATAACCTCCATGGGAAGGGATATCTTACTAAACACATATGAGTTGGATGTGCAATGGAAAATAGTTCGATTGATGATGGAAAGATTCCACCATGACCTCCAATGCCTATATTCATAGAAATCTATGGTGTTCTTCAAGAAGAAGCTACTCAAAGCACTTTTGCTACACAAATTATGGCATTTTCCATGTTGTAATCCATGTACATGTACTCTTCCACACAACCTATCATGTCAAACTCTTCCTCTATAGCATTGGACATCAACGATATGGAGATTTTCATGTAGTCTTTCTCTAATGAGTTAGTTATCATCAAACAACAAGTGAAGCCTCCAAAGTAGGCCACTTAGACCTATGGTGGAGGTAGGCCATCCTATCAATAGAATACGTACCAAGGACTCTCCAAAGGAGGAGGTCAACAAACAATGTCCACAAATGAGATAGTTTCGGTCACTATGCCACTATAAATAGTCAAGGATAGTTAGAGCAAAGAGTTAGTCACATGCCTGAATAATCTGGTGGAAAATGAGAATGTATGGTGCTTCCCATGCAGTGATACAAAGAAAAAAAGAAATTGTCATAAAATTGTCTGAGGGGAATATGCAATAGAGGGTAGCAATATAAAGAAACAAGGGCACACTCCTGAATGTAGAGGTGTAATACCCCTCCGTGTCAGTTGTTCTGAACTTTTGTGTGAGTATTTGTGTGTGCTTCATTGATTACTGCGTTATTTGATTGTGTGGAAAATATAATATGTTAGTAGTCATGTTTAAATAATTAATTAGAACATAAGTGATTTGCAAGGTTATTTAAAATATGATTAGAAATTAAAATAATAATCAATTAAATCAAATCAAATGATTTAGAGCAAATGATTAAATTAAATTAATTCATAAATTGTCATAAATTGTTAAATTGAAATTAATAATAATTAGGAACAAAATAATCTTCAAAAGATAATTAAACATAATAAGGAATTTAAATAGATAGGAAGTTGAAGTGTCTTAAAAGAAGAAAAGCTGGAAAGAAACTTCACCTTTGGAGCATTTGGAAGTTGAAGAGAACTGTAGAATTTGTAAAATAAATAATAGTTATTTTTAGCTTTTGGGGAAGGAGGTAAAAAAAGAAAGAAAAGAAAAGATATACCCCGCGAGATGGAGGTCGAGATTGGACAAAAGGGATTTACAATAAAGGAAGTGCAGGACTTAGGCCAGGCAGCAGGACAGAAGAGGAGAGAAATCCAGAAAGCCATCGATACCATATGGACTAATAGCTGCAAAAGTACCATCTTCTAGTCGAGGTATTTGCCTATGTATTTACTTTGTCTCATATCTAGTCTATACTATGAATTGATGTCTCTCGTTCGTTTATTCTGGAGGTCCTCTTTCTTTTATGTATGCATGCAGTGTTTTCCCTTAGGCCAAACAACCTTCATTCTTTCTTGCCTTAATATTTTGCGTATTTCATTCAAGGTTGAATCTTCAAGTTATATCAGAGGGCATGTTTGCGTATTGTCATTCAAAATTTGGTATTGCAAATGCTTTGTCTATAAAATTTAATGATCTTTCTGATTGCTTTATCAATCTGTCCTAGCCCTGCACTCAAAATTTATAGGAAGTTAAAAGATTAAGATAATCTCTCTCTCTGATTTCATTGTCTTCCTATCTCAGCTGCGACACCTGAGCTTAATAGGAAGTTTAAATGTTAAAATAACTTCTGGTTTCTGTGTAAACCTGTCTCAGTCGCGCACAGGAGCATAATAGGAAGTTTAAAGGTTTTAATTACCTGCTTGATTCCTCTGAGGATCTATCGCAGTTGCAGCACTTGAAAATAAAAATTTGTCCAAACTGGCATATCTCTGGAAACTCCCCACCAACTAGATATGTGTCAAGTTCAAAAGATAGGTTGAACATTATTTCTCCTCCTCATAAGTCACATATTTGCACTTCACCTGACTCCTTCTCTTTAGTCTTAGGGAAAACATTTGGGATTTGATAATAATGCAAGTAGATGGCGATATTTCCAAATTCCAATATTCACTTTCTAATATACTTGGCAACCTGTCACAGCCGCAACACTGGAGCATGGTAGGGTGTTTAGATTTAAATTAACTCTTTGTTTTTTTATTATCAAAATCCCTAATGTTATCCACAAGGCTGGAGGAAAATGGCTTCTCACGTTTTTGCAACCGTAACCATCTCAAACTTGGGGAAGCTTGGTTCGTGTGTCTTCTCTGATGCCGTCATTGAGCAGATTGTTCAAGTGAAGAAATTGAGGACCAATGAGCAGATTATTTAATTCTCTTGGTCTGCGCAATGTTTCAAGCCTTTTCCAATTACCTCCGTTCAGTCGAAGCTAAGAGAAATTGATGTTATTGGATACAGTGTTTAGATGAGCTCCTTCGCATAGTCTAGTAATCTAAATTTATATAATCCCCCTGATACCCTTGGCAACCTGTCACTGCTTCAGCATTTAGAGTTGAGACATTATACAAAATTAAATAATCTCCCTGAAATCATTGGCAGCCCGTCATAGTTGCAAATTTTAGACTTGCAAAGGTATAGTAAATTAAATAATCTCACTAATTTCATTGGTAACCGTCTCAGCAGTGCACCTGATCATGGTAGGGTGTATAGATTTATGTAATCTCTTTGATCTCATTTTCATTTAGTCTCAGCTGTAGCATTTAATATTTTTGGACTGATAGCGATGGCCTCTCTCTGGTTTTTATTTCTTATATCGTATTTAGCTCCCTGTATGTTTTGTAATGGAATTTTACTTTTTTTTTATTCTCTGTACCTCATGGGTTGATAGGCTTGTTAATCTTTATTTGGCAAACAAATCCTTAGATTGATAATCAGGAAATATGGGAATAGAGAAATAAACAAAGATGTATATTTATGTTTATATATATGTAATTTTATAAATATTATGATTTCAAGAAAGAAGACCTTTTGTCTTGTATTCATTAGAAAACTATAGTTAGTAAATTTGAAAATAATAAATAAATAAAACGAAGAGTAGTTTCATTGATTTAGATCAGTAAAAAGGGAATGCGGAAAGCAATGTATATTTGGAAAAATGTAAGTTGCAATTGATAGAATAGAGTTGTTGACCAAGTTCCTTTTTAGTGTCTTAATTTTAGTAAGAAATGATAATATTAGTAATAAGATATTGGTTAATTCAATTGTTGAATAGGTAATTGTTGCTAGCAAGTTATAGGATGTTAAATTAGATGATTATGGAAAATAATGAAATTGAAATATTAAGTTATTAGAAGAATCAAGTTGCTTGAAGTAGAGATAATTAAAAATAAATAAAAATAAGATGAAATATTCTATGTGTTTATTATGTGAAAATGCTAATTTGATATCGAGGTAGCTACTAGAGAATTCAATTATATTAGAATTGACATCAAGATTAATGTTGTGGATGATGGTTATAGCAAATGATGAAATTAGTAATATTAAGTCAATTAGAAGAATTAATTTGAATAGGAAGAAAGTATAACGTCATGTTTGGCTAATGGATACTCTTGGCAAATAGGTAATGGAATCTTTTATATTTATTTTTGAGACCTAGGAATTATTATGTGAAATGAACATTTTTGCATAAATATTCATTCCTGTGATTGTGTGGCATGATTATTAGTGTGATTGCTTTATATTTATAAGTTTTAGATAGGGATATGTTGAAGATATGAAAAATTATTGGTTAGCATAGTTTTATTTTGGTAATGCAGAGAATTTCTAGTTGTAAGAGTTGATTGTGTATATTTGGATAAATGTAGGGTTTATGTAAAATAGATGATTCTCTAAATGATGACTATTTCCTTATTCCCTTCTTCGTAAATTCTCTATAAGGATGCTTACTTGTTTCATGATTGATTTGATGGTTTGGGCCGGTTGATTTGTAACAAGTTGATTATGTATTTTATTTTATTTTATCTGAGTTTTGTTTATGGAGGGAGCTCTTTTGTGTCATAAGGTTGTGATTAGATTTTTGGTCCTTGCGGATGGATAGAAAGTGTTTGTTTGTTTATTGTTGTTCATTAAGTGTATTCCCATGTTTAATGATTATTATGATGAATTTATTTTGATGTATCTCTTGAGTTGTTTGGTTTCATAGGTGATTTTATTTATTGAGTTCACATTTGATCAATGAATGAGTTGATGGATCCTTATTATTTCAGTTACCCGCTTGATCCCTTTTGGTTGAGAAGATTTCTGTATGTTAAGTTTTTGTGTTGGGACTGTATTGCTTTATTTTACCTTATTTGTGGGTTGTTGTTCTTTTGGCTTCCAGAGGCTTGAGATGATTGGTAATTGATGTTCTCTCTCTTTATGTGCCTTGATGTGGCAAGTACTTTGGTTTCATTATTTTGAAAGGGTTGTACGGAACTTTGTAAGACTCTGATGTTGTACTTGTTAGCGAGATGGGTAATGCCTCGCATGCTTTTATGTTGTGGTTCATTGTTCAATTTATGATGGTACAACCCTTGGTTTTTATGTTGTTGGGTCTCTAGGGAGAGTGGCTCCTCGTGGGGGCCGGTGCCCCGCATAAGGGGAAGAGCACAGGAGAACCCACGAGTGAGCTGGTAATCAAGTGAAAACCTAATAATTAACTTAGGAGGGTTGGGTAGTAATATCATTACAAGATTAAAAAAAATGGATGCCTCGTCTTCATTAGTGCTTCCACAGACTAATGGAAGGCTGAGAAGGCCGTGGTTGGCAAGGTCGTAACCTCATCCTCATGAGAGGTTATCGGCTCCGCATGAGCTACCCTATGGTGCCGGCGCCTCAAGTAGGAGGAAAGGCTAGGAGATCCATAGATGGGGGTCAGCGCCTCAGTTTGGAGGAAGGGCCAGGAGAACCCATGAAGGCTATGTGATGACACTCTTCCCTAGTTGCCCATTTGTTTTACTTTATTGTGTTCCTCTGGAAGTAGGTTATGGGAGTTGGTTTAGATTGTTGTTTTAAATTGATTTAAATTGATTTATGATTATTGTTTTAATCCATCTTTAGTATGTTTGTGGTCTTGTATGATCTCATTTATTTTTGATTTACAATCTTATATCTTATGATCTTGTGATATGATGTTATTATATTGTTTAAATTGTAAGTGTTTCTTGAGCATTCTTTGGTTACTTGTTTACTGGTCATTGCTTGATTTATGTGATGAGATTTATGATTTTAAGTTATTTGGGTGACTCTTGGATGTTGTTATTTATGTCTTTGTAATTCTTGAGTTTTATGATACCTTTGTATGGTGTTGAGTCTTGTGGTTCCCTATTTTGGATGTTCTTGGTTGCGGTCTCTTTCTTGTTCAGCTCCTAGCACGGGGGGTGCGTCTTCAGACTCACATGGTCAGGTGGAACGTGCTAAGCACCCCATTGGGTCCCCAATCGAGGATTGAGAGGCGCGAATTGGTGCTGTTGTAGCGACTCCAGAGTTGTATTTGTCTTGGAGCTAGTTATGATATTTAGTATTCTTTTGTATCATGTTATCTCGTGTATGGTTTCCATTTATGGCTGGAAACACTTTTGTATCATTGTACATCTTGAACATTGTATTGTAATGTAACGTTAAATCTTATGTGGCTATTGGCAATTGTTACTCATTGTGTTAAGTTGATCATGCTTATGTTGCATTTATGTATACAGGTGATTTCTTATCAATGATTATCATGTATGCGTTATATTTGTTAATGTTTATTTGTTATGGATTATATCTTTGGCTTTTATTCTTTATTGTCGTTGTGTGGATCTAAGTCGCGTAATGACTCCTCGTGTACCCCAAAGGATGTATCTGTTAGTAAATTTACTTACATGAAATTTATGTCATGACTTAATGTGTATTACATGTATGTTATGTTAACAAAAATAAATAAATTGTGCTGTAATTATTGTGTTGTTGTCCTTTGGGGTTCGCACGGCGGGGCGTTACAAGAGGAATATGATTCCCCAAAAATGGAAAATTCCCACTTTAGAGAAAAAATGGAAGAAACATATTTAGAGCAAGAACTATATATTGCACTTGACCAAGTGTTATTTTCATGGAAGCAGGAAGATGTGGTATTCACAAATGAAGTTCTAATGACTAGTGTTCCACAAGTATAATCAAACTACAACACAAGATCTAAAATCTAAAATAAGGCTCATGGGATAATATGTACAACAAGATCCACCACATCCTCAACCATGTTAACTACCACTATTAGAAAAATAGGCTTCATAGGCCATTGGCTAACCTACTCCATAGTCGTGAACTCTACCATTGTTAGATAAGAAGCTGGATAAGATGTTAGATAAGATTCTAAGCCCATTCATGATGGATCACTTTCCTCTAAAGATGAGATAAATACTACCATTTAAACCCAAGGTTTGGCCAGTCGAAATGCTCAATGTGGTGGAACAACTAAAGAAGGCATCTGCTAACATATCTTCATGGGATGCCATATTCATTCTCAAACAAAAGACATTGTTTTGAGAAGCATTGAAGAAAGAAAAACAAATACTATAGAGGGATGTGAATCCACCATGCAATCAAAGTAAAGATAAAGAACCCACATCAAACCCTCAAGCTTCAAAAGTTGTAGCTTATGTGAATGATGTGAACAATGCAAAAGAGAAATAGGTAAGCAAACCAAAGCCCACACCTTTCTTTTTAACACTAATTATGGGAGATAATTTTTTGCACAATAAAATGATTGACTCAGGAGCTAGTACAATGGTCATGCCAAAGCAAGTGGCTAATCCCCTAAAGCTTAAATATGAACCCCTTAAGAAGGGAATCATACAATTACATGGGAAAAAGGTTCTGACCATTGATTGGATTAAAGATCTATCTTTAACCCTCTTCTCATGTCAAAGCTAAATGGTCACACAAGAAATAGTGGTGATAGACATTCCCCCAGTCTTCAAAATGTATCTTTCAAGAGATTCCAAAGAAAATATTGGTAGATATTTGGCACTCAATTGGTCCCACCTGATATTAAGGACCAAGCATGGGGTGAAGATAAAAATCCTTTCTAAATCTTTGCATCTTGAACACACAGTGGAAAATACAATCCTACCCTTTGAAGCAACACATATCTCCTTCTCACAGAAGGAGATATATTATGAAGAAATGTTGGAAGACGAGAAATACATGAGTTATTAGACTCCCAAAGTGGAGGTCCTCCTCAATCAATTCATTGACTCTGACCCATTCAACAACTTTCATGCAATGGGACTAGGCACTTATGTGATCCTCGATGACGATCAAGTCTTTCTAAAATTAGTAAAGGATTGGGAGGAATATGATGATCTAGGTGACAACCATCTAGGGACCTTATATTTTGATGGTTCCAAAAGTAAAGTTGATTCTGGAGTGGGTGTCTAAGTAATATCCTCGATAGGATTGGAGACCCTCAAGGCTTTTCGTTTTCAGTTCACATGCTCATAAAATGATGTGGAATATGAATCCTTAGTTCATGGTTTGATTATTGTAGAATGAATGGGAATAAAGAGAATGCAAGAATTCAGATATTTAGAGTTAGTTGTGAGCCAAGTCCATGGAAAAGTGGCTGAAAAAGAACATAAGAATGAAGTCATATAGACATCAGGTAAGGGATTTGATTGAGAGTTTTGAAGCTTTCAATATACAAGTCACTACTTGATCTCAAAACAATGTTGTTGATCAGATGGCTTCAATTGGTTCACTATCTAAACCAATTTCCAATTCAACAATAAAGTAGATTGTAATATAGATCATCGCTTGCCCAACACCCCTAGACAATGATCAAAACTAGCAGGTATTTGAAGATGATATTCAGATCACTACCCTTTTATAGAAATCAGGAAGAGCTTATGATTGTTCACAACTAGAAGTAGAATCTTCCGAAGGGTAGGTTATCCTATTAAAAGGGAATAAGCTTCCTCAAGGTTTAATCTCCCTTGAGAATATTTTTTACAATGAGGATGCAAGAAATGGAAAACAGAGGTTCATGAAGGATGTGAGATATTATGAAGAGCTTGATGTTGGAAGTGGTAGAAATTTAAAAGTTAGAAGAGACATTCCATGTAAGGAAAAGGAAAGACTAAAATATCTATGTTACAGATATGAGGTGGTTATAGCCTAGACCTATGGTGATCATAGAGGGTATAACTATAATTCAATATACCATTGACTTAGTGGAAGGATCAAAGCTCGTGCAACAAAAACAAAGTCTAGTCAATCTAAAGGTTGAAGCATTGATGGCGCAGGAGCTCACCAAATTGGTTGAATCGAGGATCATATATCTAATTAAGCATTCCACCTAGGTGTATAATCTAGTACTAGTTTGGAAAAAAGAATGGAAATATTAGGCTTTGTATTGATTTCATATATTTCAATAAAGCCTTGCTAAAAGATCACTACTCTTTTCTATCAAGTAGATCCTGCAAACCCTGGCTAGATCTGAGATGTTTTCGTTGCTTGATGGTTCCTTAGGTTATAACTAGGTATATGTATAGGAGGGTGACCAACATTAAACAATTTTTACCACTAAGTGGGGAATTTTTGTATACTAAAAAATATCATTTGAACATTCAAATGTTGGTGTGAATTTTCAATGAGCAATGAATATTTCTTTCAAAAGATTAATTAATCTACTTATTCTAATATATCTGGATGACCTAATGGTCTTTTCAAAGTCAAAAAATGATCAATTTCATCATCTGGAAAAAGGTTTTCTAGAAATTTCAACCCTTCAAGATTTATTTGAATCCTAGAAAATGTGTCTTTCAGGTGCACCAAGGAAAGTTACTTGGTTTTGTGGTGCCAAAGGAGGGAATAGAAATAGACCCTAAAAGGGTGAGATCTTTAATGGAGTTACCCCTATTGGTGAATCGGAAAGGGCTATAGTCTTTTCTAAGGAAAATCAACTTATTTAGTAGATTCATTTTAGACTTGGTAGGCATCAGAAGACCTATCATTCTCATGCTCAAAAAGAGCCTAATGTTCAAATGAAACCTCAAAGGAAAAAAAACTTTTGAGTAAATAAAGATAGCTATCTTTGTCACCCCCATATTGGCTAACCCAAACTTTTCCAAAGACTTTCTACTCTATGTATAAACTCGCGAACATAGCATAGCCTCAGTACTCACTCAAAAGCAAGAGGGAAATAATGGAGAGCATCCTATCACATTTCACTCAAGGACTCTTAAAGGATATGAGGCCAGATATAATTTTGTTGAAAAGTAGGCTTTTACCATTGTTATTTAAGACTAAAGAAGTTCTGACACTTGGTGTTTCCCAATAAAATCACCATTCTCATCACTCATCCTAGTGTGCGAGAGTATATCACCAAAGGAAAGATAACTGAGAAGAGGGAAAACTAGATCACCAAGATCCTAGAGTATGATGTGGACATTAGACCAACCAAGCTAGTTCATGGAAGAGGTATATGCAAATATCTTGCACAAAAATCAAGCTTCGTAGATAAAAATCAGACTGATCAAGTCTGCATAAACCAATTCAAGTCTGACGAGTCCTAGGAGGAGGATCAAACATAGTATATGAAAAAGGGGCAGTACCTGACCAACCTTCAGTCCCATAAAATGAAATACTACTAACTGCGAGGCACCAAGTACATATTAGTTGAAGGTATCTTATTTAAATGAAATTATGATGGTGTCCTACTCCAATGCTTGGATAAGCCACAGGTGGAAAGTGTTCTTAATGAATTCCATAGTAGTCCTAAAGGTGGACATTTCTCCACCAAGACTACCACCTTGAAGATAATGTGAGAGTGATATTATTGGCCCTCTATGTTTTCTGAAGCATGCCATTTTAAGAAAAATTATACTCAATGCCAGTATCTTGTTGGAAAAAGAAAGAATTCCACCTTCCCTTTCAACCCAATTGTAACCGAGGAACCCTTTTCTCAATGGGATTTGTATTTCATCAAAATGATGAATCCTATTTCCAATGTTGGCCATAAGTGGATCCTTATAGATACCGATTACTTCACAAGATGGATAGAGCCATTTCCCAAAAAAATGCTATAAAGGGTGAGATCGTTGATTTCCTTGAGGAGTTGGTAACTAGATTTGGTTCACCAAAAACCATTATATCTGAAAACACTCAAGACTTTTTAGGTTTGGGGATGTTCAATTTTTCTATTAAACATGGGGTTTACCTTAAAAACTCATCAAACTACTACCCACATGGAAATGGGTTAGCAAAGTCGGCCAACAAAAACCTAATTAGTATAATCAAGTGCATTGGGTCAGAGCAACAAAGGGATTGGCTTAAGCACCTATGAGTTGCTTTGTGGGTAGACTAGATTATGCTAAAGAAGATCCTGAAGGCCTCTCCTTATGAACTAGTATATGAAAAAGAGGTAGTTTTACCTATTTCCATAGAAATCACTACCTTGCAACTGTTAAAAGCCCTAAAGATTGAAGAAATCAATGGAATGGAAGTACAATTGGAAAAACTCCTCAAACTTGAGGCAGGTAGAGAAAAAGCTTATGGATCCATGATCAGTCTCCAACATATAGTGAAATGATAGTTTCTTAAAAGGATATCCAACCCAAATTTTAGGGAAGGAAGATTGGTGCTAAAGTACGATGAGCACATTGCAAAACCAAGACATCATACAAAATTTGAAGCATTATGGAAGGGACCCTTCCATATTAGTCTGTGCAAGGAAAATAATGCATATAAGCTTGAATATATGGAAGGTAACATCCTGGATATACTGATGAAAGGTATTTATCTAAAATTGTTCCATTAAATACACTGTTCTTTAAAAAAAATCACAATTATGTACCATATGTAAGAAAAATTGTAAATACGTTTTAGTTTTGAGAATAGGCCATGAGAAAAAATTGAGGAAGTTGAAAGTATTGTATGATATTATATTCAACAAAAATTTACAATGTAATACAAGCTCGAGGCTTGGATTTAAATATGAATCTCTCTTGAGTAACCCAAAAAGAGTCACAAAGAAAATGGAAGAAAAAAGGAGATAATCTACAAAAAACAATAAAGCTAAGAATCCAACCATTGTAAATAAGTTTAAGTGGCTCATCATTAGGCTCTTCTTCTTCATTAGTTTCTTCTTTTTCTTGTTATTCTTCTTGTTTGTTAGGGTGAAAAGGGTGGTGAACACATAGCACACGCGGGCTCTATGCGGCATGGACCATAGTCCTAGTCACTGCGGCTATATGCTAGAAACTCAAAGTGCTTTCTTCCAGTCGAGCCCTAGAATGTGTTCCAGACCATACTCCCACAATAGGTAGGTGGAAACTCACTGAGACTATGTGCGATGCCTCTCAAAGTCCATGATGTGGAAGCTAGTGAGGAAAGGAAACTAGGTTATGTCTATCCCATAATCCATGTGCCTACAGATTTCCATGGAACTTGGAATGCCAACATTGGGGATAGCCACTTGCACTATTTCACCAAGCCCTTCCAATAGTGTAGAGTCAAACATATGGTGGAACAATTCAACTATCATGGACTTGGCAACATTTAGGTTGAGTAGGGAGGCGACAAAGCAAGAAACAATGTTGCAGTTTCTTCTCAACTGGTTCTCATCTTCAATATGGTATTTTCCAACCACCCACTTTAACGTAATGAAACCAAAGTAGTCTCACTTCTTCACTAGATGCTTAGTTCTGTCATAGGTGACCTCACCCATGAAGGTGTATTATGGCCTCTATGGTAGAAGTTAAAGGGGAGTACTTATGTTGGCCAACATTATACCAAAGCAACATAGTACAATAATATTGTAATAAGGTGGCATAGCTATTTATAGAAAAGATGTTCCAAAAAACATAATCAATGTGAAATCTATTTTTGGCCAGACGACAATAGAGAAAGTACCAAAGTAGCCATAGGGTAGCAGAGAAATCATACAAAAAATCTAACAAGAGGTCTTAAGAAATCAATTTGGGCATTGGGAGTAAATGTTCATGTAGGTCGATCATTGACATGTGTTCTTTTCCATAATCAACACTAGCTAGCTTGCTTATGTAAAAAGATATGGAATAATGTGTTAAGTTCTAACAAATTAAATAGGAACATATTTTTAAATGTACCTTTGCACTACTAAAGCATGTTTCTCATTGCTAAAAGCATGATTTCCAATGCAAGTAACTTATTTGTGAAAGAGACGGTAGGGAGAATGTCCTAATTCCATTCTCGTGACATTTTAGGCATTCCCAAGGGATACAAATCCCAAATCCAATCGTATCACCTCAATGATTGCATTTAGTGGACTAGTGGTAATGGAAAAGCCTTGATGGTACCTTGGTACTTGTGAAGGAATTAACTGCACCCAAAAGGAATATTTTTCTAAGTAATAATAAACCAATTGGCCTTTTCATTGAAGAAAATATCTACAACTTCTCAACACAACGATGGTGGAGCCATTAAAATCAAGTAGAAAGGTTGAAGCCTCATCCAAAAGGCTGAGTTATGTCAATATCTTTGAGAGGAATTCATTCACTAATTCCCCAATGCCAAGAGAATGAAAGTTTGATTATTGAAAATCATTGCAACTGGATAATCGAATCAGAAGAGAGGCAATGCAAGACTTCACCAACAACATTTTCGACCCAAAATTTGTAGTTAACCCTAAAATCCTTAGGTAGGGAGCACTTCAAAGAATGATAGATCATGGGTCATCTAAAATTTTCATATCTTGGCTCTACAATTATGGTTTTCCACAGTTCATGATACCTACCATACACCCATGCCTAATGCTGGTAGATGCATGTGCCAAAAGATTAAATAGGGAGACAAGAGTTATTTTTGGCAACAAGATCAGAGTTAAAATTTCTACAATGGGCATATGAGATATGTTGCATATCCCTCAAACTTGGGGCACTGAATGCTTTGATGAGGAAACAATGGAAAATTTATGGGAGGATAGAACCAAGAAAGGAAACTTTTATGAGGAAGAAACGAAGGAAATACCAAAGAGAAATCACTTTTATTTTCTTCTTGCACGTAGAAAGTTCAAGAAAGACACGCAATATATCTTCTCAATGTTGGATTGGATTTATGGCCTTGATAATGATGAAGAAGTATATCCTTTCTAGATGGGCTTGGATTTTATGCATAAGAGGGAGAAGAGTCAAAAGTATTATGATTTTTCTAATACAATAACCAGAGGGATGGTAGAGCAATTGAGGACCTATGATACTGAGTATAAATTTAGGTATTCTTCTTTCTTGGTTCACTTGATTTCGCATCAAAATTTTGAGTTGCTAGAGAGAATTTTACAAGTGTTTAGGTTTGACGTAAAGGGTTTCTATCAGCTAGCCAATTGTTTGTATGGACTCATTTTCTTTTGAAGACATAGGATTACTATTAGTTTGTAGATTATTTTATGAGGATATTACTTCAAGACAAGACTTGTTTCCATGCCTTACAGGTTGTTTCTCTTCTGAGGTCTTGCAATGGATAACAAACAACACTGACCCCAATGGATTATTTATTTGGTGAATATTTTAATTTTCTCCCATTCCATGGTTTCATTGGGGAGCCTTTCAGACTCAAATTTGTAACAGTTAGAGTTTTTTATTTTGAGGCATGCTAATAGGAAACCTTTACAACAATAGCTATGACACCAGAAGGAATAACATAAGGTTATAACCAATCCCCCTCAATGTTTCCAACTATCAGGTAACACTGATAAGGCAAAATGAAAAGGACTAACTTACAAATAAACTGGAAGCCTTAGGCTTGGTTCTAATTTGTGACACATGCAACTATAATCTGGCAAAGCACCTCCTAACTTTGAAACATGAGAATTGGGAATATTTTGAGTTGAGGAAAAATCAGACTTAGGAAATTCCATATGTATACATTGACTTGGCCTACATACCATTCAAATAACCAAAATGGTTAAATTTCTATGTAGTGCGGGAAAAATATCAGAAGAACCTCCAAATGGGTAAATCTCTTAACACACAATTGAAATGCAAGGGGTGGTCAGAAAGGAAGAAGGGAAATTTCATGAGGTTCTAACAAGAGATGAGATTCCTCAATTCCTTGTTCAGATATTTTCAGCCCGATGATGAAAGTTTCAAAGAGACTTACAATGAAGGGGTCAATACTAACAATAGAAATCCAAAGACAAGTCATGATATTGAACAGTAACAACTTTCATGCCATGCTTCCTAGCCTCAAGAATTAGAAAAAAGAAAAGGGTCAAAGAAAAAGGACTCATAAGTCACGTCCTTTGCTAGTGGTAGTAGTAAAGGAAAATGAACCTGACAATCCCCATGAAGATTTGTCGTGGATATTTAAGGCCAAGTTTCAGTGGGATTAGCTACCAAAGGATCAAAACATACTATTTCTAATGTTGTGAAGAGGAGATGAGTGAAAGATCTAGGTGGACCCAATGCATCATCCTGAGGAGAAAAAGAAGTGGAGTATGTTCTACAAAGTGTTTCAACCGTCATGGCCCAAGTAAGTTTTGCTCCCTTCTTTTTGCCTCTGCATCTCTAGTTACTCCCCTATCCCCATTTGTGGAGAAGAGTCCTCCATCCATAGATCCCAATATTTTTGTCCTAAATACACCCCTACCATTTTTAATGAACCTTATAAAGCAACCCCATGTGTTGAGTGAGCAACATCCACTTCAACCACTATTGATTCTTTAATCGCCTTGTCAAGGGCCCCCATTGAAAGAGTTAAAATATCCATGTTGCCCATTTCTCCCAGTCCATCCACTTCTAGGCCAACATCTCTCCTTCTACCTGGTTCTCTTTTCATCCCAACTGGTTTTCCCTTTCCCAATCTCTATTCATTATCCCATCATTTTCCATGATAACAGTCCTACTTCCCTCCCTGAATGCTCATACATCTGAGGTTTCTCCTTCTGTCACCCTTTTTTGTCTCCCTCCAAGTTCTTCCATTTCTGCACAAAGAATTGATACCCATTAGAGTCTCCAAGAGCATTTTGATGCAACCATACATTGTGCTACCACCTACCAATAAGATTGAAGCTTTCTTCAATGAAGAGTGGAATTCTCTACCGATCACTACAATGAAGTCCCTCATGTCCAAGCCTGAAGGACATATGCAAATGGAGGATTATGTTATCAGAGCCATGGGTCTAGATTTGACCAAAACTTTCCCATGTGACAAAGTGGTCCTAGCTAAGGCCACCTAGAAGGTGGTATATGTAGATTATGAGAGGCTAGACAAGAAATTGAAGAAGCAAAAGGTAGAGTTGATGAATGTAAGGGAAATAGTGAACAAGTTGCATATAGAGGTCAAGGACAAAGATGTCAAGATGGCCTACATAAGGTAGATACAAATTTTGTAAGGAGAAGCATCTAAGTTACTTGAGGAGGCCCAAGGTGAACAAGTTTAGTTGTATGATGAAATTGAAAAGTTGAGAGTTGAGCTTGCTACTGTAGACATATAAAATATATAGATTGATATCGCACACTTGATCTTGATCTACTAATATTGTTTCATCTTGAATTATCCCTTTATCTAACCATTTAATTGAATAGCCTTATTTGATGAAATTCATCATAATTCTCCTTTCAATTAAATAAATCCCTCAATTTAATTAAATCATTGTCTTTGCGTAATTAGCTAGGTCATTTCATCTTCCTATATTTAATTAAATCATCCATATTATTTGATTAAATATCTAAAGTTCATCTAATTAAATTAAATAAATCAAAAATTTATCTAATTTAATCCAACATCATCCCTCTTTAGTTAAATATATCAAAATATCTATTTAATTAAATCTAAAGCATTATTCCTCTCTTTTTGATTTAAATTAATCCAAAAAACTAAGTCAAAATGGTCAAATCAACTAATCCCTCATTAAATTAGTCAAATCTTGATTAATTTAATCCTAATCACTCCAATCCTCTAGATTTTTCAACTTGCACAATTAAATCATTTATTTTATTTAATAATTTTCTATTTACTTTCAAAATGGCATCAAAAAGGGAATATTCCTCTACATTTGAAATCTCCCCCCAAAATGACTTTTCCATCCAAAAAAGCATTTAAAGCTCTTACATTGTCTCTTAGATGTCTCCCACTTGGAATTTAACTCATCTTTCATCCCCCCTAAACATGTCATCTCATCAAATTCAAATTTCAAACTTGCACATTGATAAAAATGTGCTCAAGCTTCCTCCATTCCATGTTGACAAGTGGCACTTTGCCATTGGCTCATTCTTAGTCCCACATTGCTCTATTTTGGGCATTCCTTCATCTTCTCATTCTATAAATAGGAGGCTAATATCCTCATTATATCATCCACAATTTGAGAAAACATATTATGCTCAAATTCATCTTCAAGCATCACCATTTTCATCAATTTTATTAAGTTCATAGCTAGGTTATGCATAAATTCAACCAAAGTGGATCACATCTTCATCAAAGATCATCAAGCTTGCAAAGGAGTCAGGAAAGGGCCAATTTCCACATCAAATTGGCACCAATTCCCCCATTGGATAGTGGTTTGATAGTTTTGAATAAGATTTGATAGTTTTCATTTGAATTCTTTTCCTATTTCTTGTTCATTTCATTTGAATGGATCTTATGGGGAATGATTGTTTTAGACTTGTTTATGGACTAACATTTTGTTGTTTACTCATGTTTATGTAGGTCTAGATCAAGCATCGATATTTTGGTGCTAGGAGGGAAATCTCACATTCTAATCACATTTTTTTTATCAAAATTGTGTATTTTTGTTTGTCTACAAGAAAAATCCACCACTGGAAGATCAGTGTCACTATTCAGCACCACTAGTTCTCCAACATGGCTATATAGGACCGCTAAAAAATCAAACTGTGATGCTATATACGTCCCACCTAGAAATTTGAATTATAAACTGCACTGCTAAAGTTGTTTAACCCATGGAGATATGTCAAAAAAATCAAACTATTCCACTAGACAAAAGTGCGACACATTAATGCTCACTAGCCTAACTACAAAGCGATGCTAACTATCAAGCTGCGCTAAACAACACCACTGGATAAATCAAACTGCGATGCCTTCATGGATTGCACTGCTAGAGTGATGTGCAAAGTGAAATTTGATTTATAGCATGTACTCTTTATTAAATTTTAGTTCTTTTGTCTATTTTTTGTCCCTTTGACCTCTATTTTGTAGAATATCACTAATTTTTCTTATGGGTTGGATTTATCAAAGATGAAGAGGGAGAAAAGCATTATGTCATCTCACAAAAAAAAGTTTTCTAAAAACTTTAGTGTTTGTTTCAAACTCTTGGAGGATTCATTACTCCTCTTAAAGAAAATTTGTCATCTTTTCATGTTTAGGATTTACTAATTTCGTTTGGGCTTTAAAAAGAATCTTTCAATTTTCACTACAAAGGTTTAAAAATAAAATTAGGACTCAAATCTACTAGAGTTTGTTTTTGGGATTAAAAATTGAACAAAACAACTCTCATTTGTCCTTTGGTGCTTTAAAAAGAACTCGCAATTTTTGTGTGGACTTAAAACGAACAAGTGTAAATTTTTTTTTGTGATTGCTTACCTAAACTAACATCATTGAAAAAGGACGTATGCACTTCTCTCTCACTTGATAGCGATCTTGAGAATCAAAAGGCCTTTTTTGTGATCTTAGGTTGAGATAAAGTAATCACATCCACACTTCATTTTGGGAAATAAAATTGAACAAAGCTTGCGAGTGTGAGTTAGGTATATCGTGTGGGTTCTCCCTTTATTTCTAAATGAAGGTCGATCGAACTATGGATGTGGTTGCTCACTATTGTTTACCCTTAGAGGGGCCTACCTAAGAGACACATCTGAAAGGAGAAATCGAGGGTGACTCCTATCAGTTTTTCATTCGGGCCGGTATATAAATGGATAAGACTAAACTGTCAAGTCCTCATGGTATTTAGTCGTACAGTGTCTTTCAGAATGAGGTACTACTATAAAAAGTATAAGATCCCCTAGTAGGATTGATTAAATCCTTAGTGGTTTTCTAGACGCTCGCAAGGTGCCATGTCCTTGATGTCCTATCATTAAGGACCTTGTTTGTAGTAGCCAACCAGTCCATCCAACAAGTTTATCAAAGTGGTGCATTAGAACTTAGATTCCAAGAAGTTGCTTGCCATGTCCAATCTTGGTTAAAATATAGAGGTTAATATTTCATTCTTAGCATACCTTTATATTTTTCCTTGGTTGCATGTAAAATCATCTCTTCTACTATGAAGGGCATGAGGCAAGCCCACCAAGAAAAGCATACCAATTGAGCTAGGATGTTATATTGCTTGTGAGTCAGTTCGAAAACGCAGTGCTTTGATCGAAAACATTGGAAAACCAACATTCAACATTAGCATCAAATCTCAAAACCTTTAGGAGAAGCAAATATCCTTGAACGAATTCACATGTTATTGCTTGCCCTTGGGATTTTATCCTTAGAGGCTTTTAAGCATTTGTATTTCATCTCAATTTGCTCCTACTAAGGTCAACAATAGGTAACTCTTGCATCAAATTTCCTTGGTTTCCCCATAATACACTTTGTGGGATAAGAGGGAAAGTTGAAACATTAGAAATCTAGATTCAAAATCTATTCAAGAGTGTGTTTGTGGTAAAATAAAGTCATTAACCAAGTTTAACTCAAATTGAACCCCACACATGTGCGTGTTTATCTTCTTATCGTCTTTTGAGAAAACATTGGTCTTTTGGGTTTGAATTACTCTTAGAGAAAGGCATGTTCTTCACTATCTTGGCCTAGTAAAAAGTCCTTCTTAGGTTCATTTAGGACCAAATCAAACATTTCATCCATCCCAAACATCTATCAAAACCCATCCCAGCAAACAACTTTAGAACTTTAGAAACATCATTATCTAGACTTGGGTACATCCTTAAATCAAATCAAAATCATTTGTTTAGTTAGGTGTGTGGGAATGGATCCTTTCTCATACATTTAATTAAATCAGAAATCCTTTGAACAAATTCATCCTAAGATCACATCTAACATCTTGGGGTTTACAAGTTCATTATCCAAATCAAACCAATCAAAATCAAACCCTAAGTCTAGCATTGATCCAAAGTCCCTAAATGTTCAAATCATTTACCCCTTTCATCCTTCATGTCGTCATTAGTCCTAAGAACCTTAGAGGTCACTTTTACAACAAGGTCAAAACACAAGAAGAACATGGAATATAAACTCAATCCATACATCATGAGTAATCCAAGTAAACCAAACTATCAAAACCTTACAATGTCGATTGATTATCAACACTCACATCTATACAATTCATACATGGGATCATTCTCTCCTACAAACATCAATAGTACAAATGTGAGTGTGCCTAGTCAAAAGTTTGGAACACCTTTCCCGATGGTATATTTAAATCCAAGTCCAAACCTACAAATCTATCAACCAAACAATCAATGTATGAGCCTTCAAATGAACAACGTCATCCCATCAAATCCCTACATGCCAATTGAGAATGTACCAAGTACAACTTTACCAAACATGAACATTTTGAGTCCAAACTTGGTAAAATTTGGGATGGATATGTTTGTAAATCATACGAATGTTGTTCAAAGTCCAAACAAGATGTTAATGACTTTGTGTATTAATCCAAGTCAAGGTAACAACATGAAAAATCAAATCTACCTAAGTCAAGGAAATATGATTCCCAACATCAACAATACTCAATTTCAACCTATCATTCCAAATCTAAACATCATCCCAAATTAGAACATTGTCTAAAATTAATCGATCCAAGGTAATCCATCAAGCACCAATCAAATCATTGCATCAAATCCTTTCAATATACCATCGACATTGCACCAACAAACGATATTCAATCAAACAACAACAATGATCCTGACAAATCAAACACAGTCTCCCAAGGACCTATCACCTCAGTCATTCCAACTATCACTATCACTTCAATCATTCCAACCACTGCTCTCACACCCATCACATCTCAACCCCTCACTACCATGATCACTCCAAGCATATCTCAACCACTTGTCATTGCATCCAACACAATTCCAAATCCACCACCACTACCACCAAAACCAAATATAGCAAGACAATATAACATTTCATTAGAAGCTCACCAGGCCTACCAAAAGGCCATCCAACAATATCTAGCCACACAACAAGTAGCAGAAGCTCAACAAGTGCAACAAGCCTCTCAAGCTACCCAAGAAGCACAAGCACAAACACAAAAAATGATAACTATTGGGGACAATGATCAAGATATATTCATCAATGAACACCTTGAAGATGTTTCCACCTCATCCAAAGATAAAATTAACATACATCAAGAGACACTTTTCAATCATGATAAAAATCCACCAACAATACCCAACAATGATCCAATTCAAGAAATGTCAACATCACTTGGGCCTATGGTTGAAGACATTCACAATCTCTCTGCCACAATTGTTGAAATCAATGTTCAAGATCTCTCAATTAAGGAGCATATTGAAGATGTTTTTACCCCATCCAATGATCAACTCACCATACATCAAGAGCCACTTTTTAGTGATATATTTCAAGGAGTGTTAGAAGTATTTGATTATATTGACATAATGTACAATCCATCGACCAATGATTATATTGAAAATGTCTCTACATCACCTTATAAGTTAGAGGACATATCTCAAAAATTTATTCCAAAGCATGTTCAAAATCTTTCACCAAAGTATAGCAATGGTCCTTTCCAAGACATGTTGACCCCCGTTGACCTCATGGGTACAAATACTGAAGGAACCTTGAACTTGATAGTTGATCCAAGTCCACTCAAATATCAAGAGGATATTGAGCCAGTTCCCATGCCTAATGAAGATATCCAAGAACCCTTTATAAGCAATCCATCCTTTGAAATTGACCCATGTCAAGAACTTGATCCAGAGCATGTCGAAATCAATTATGAAATTATTCAAGATCAAGAATTTGTATCTCCAAGATACTATAATGATTTAATGGACACTCTCCTATCTATACAGGATGTCGCAGATAATGATCATATCCATATAGAACATACTCCTCCATCTACCCACGAGATGCTTTCTGTGGATGGACACGTAGATGATCTTCATCTAGAACAAGATTATATTACGCAAAAAGAGAAGATTATTAATTCCTACAGTCAAATTGAGTTATCAAAATCGGGATTAGATATATCCCAAATTCAAACTGAGGACATCAGGTATGCAGATATCCAGCATTATCTGCTCAAGGAAATAATTCAAATAGAATAGTATAACCCAGAGCTAGTAGAACAACAAATTGAAACAATGTCATCTATAGTGGTCATTTGTCAGAGCATGTTTACTGAACAAGACATCTCAAAACAAGTAGAATCAAGGAACGAAGGTTCCACTAGCACTATACTGGGGGAAACTTTATCTAGTGCAAGCAACACCATAGGGAGCACGAAGAATCCTTATGATGAAACTGATGTCAATACTACAACCAGCCACATCATGAATGTTCATCCACCCATCACCCCATCCATGAATTGGGACCAGCATCAAAAGAAGGTTTTGAATCAAAGCACAAAGAATGTTATCAAATAAAAAGAAGCTAAAGAGCATATTAGACAAATCAAATCTAATGGATACCAAAAAATACAAAGAAATATTATCCCTATCAAACTACATCAGTCAAAGAAACTATGGAGAAAAATAAAAAAGGTAAAAGTATCTATCAAATATGTCCACAAAGGAAAAAATAGGCTTTTCAAGCAACGTACAAAGTATATCAAACAACTGGTCCTAATTCCTCACACACTTTCGTATCCACCCATCATTGCTCATTTTCCAAAGTTTGGAGAGTTAAAGATTCCAAGTTGTCAACCAATCCATCTTTTATTCCTAAACGCACTCCATCCACGCCTCCACTCATGATATCCAATTCTCAAATTGACCATGTATTGGCAACAACCCTTCATCATAAGGATTCCAAAGGCACTCTATCATGATGTGTGCATAGAGACAGAGTTAACCCTGGTATCAATAAAGTAGATCAAGAATCCCAAAAGTTGTATTCAAGTGGACATATCTTAGAAAAGCAACTTCTTCAAGCAGTCTATCAATGGAACATCATGACAAAAGCATCTACATCATCAACACCTTTTGGTTTAGCATGAGCTTTAAATATTTCACAGAAAAATACAAAAAATAAAAAATATGAAAATCCAAAAAAAATAGAAAAAGGATTGAAAATAGTGAAGAAAAAAATCATCCTCTAGTGAAAACTGCATGGGCAGCACTTTGGGCAGGTACCATGATGAAAATATAGCAAACATGCATCATGTGTAGAATCAAGCATCTACGTGTGCCACTTTAGGTGAAAGCATCTCATCCCATCCATAATAAAATATAGCATGAACCATCCCATCAATAATAAATCCAACATTCCATCCATCTTATCCATAATAAATCCATTCATCCATGAACCATTTTCATATATCTGCATCCATAGTCTAAGTTATCTTGATCTTGACAAAGTTTGGTGCACACTTTACGCTTTCTTACGATAAGCATCTTGACATAAGTCATTTTCATGGAGCCTATCCTATCCCAACGTTATTTGAGCCATGAAGCATTATCCAAATTAGCATTCTTTATTTGAACACCTTATCTTAGCATAAGATAATTCGTGGCATCCTTTGCGTGCTTACCATATCCATACATCCATACACCTATCTGAGCATCCATCCATAACATTCCATACATTGCTAGACCTTGGGGGCAGATATTTAGATCTCGCTTTGGGAATAAATCTTGATATATATCCTCCAACTTATGTGGTGATCCAAACATTGGAAAATGTGAAATAAAATTGGTCCACCACTTGTGAGAAAAATTCCAAATCACTAGCCCATGACACATTTTGATGAGAAGACATTCCTTATCAAGCTTCATCTTTCATCGAACATCAATCCAAATGATCTTTATTAGTCACATCTAATTTGCACTTCAAATGTCACATCCAATCATTTGAAACATCTTTTGTTCCAAACCAAGCTTCATCAATCCTGATCAGTCAAATCCATGCATTGTTGTGCATCCTCATCAATGTTATCATCATCAATCCCACATCATCTTTGGGATATCTTTCCCAATCCTTGTGTATCTTAAAACTATCCTTGCATTGTTGTGCATCCTCAACAATGTTATTGTCATCAATCCTAATCAATCAATCCTTGCATTGTTGTGCATCCTCAACAATGTTATTGTCATAAATCTTAATCAATCAATCCTTGCATTGTTGTGGATCCTCAACAATGTTATCGTCATCAATCCTAATCAATCAAATCCTTGCATTGTTGTGTATCCTCAACAATGTTATCATCATCATCAATCCATCAATTTGATCAGTCAACCTTAGCTTGGTCTTCAAAAAAATCACAAATAGAGCACTGATATCATCACACATATTCATATCCAAATTATCAAAATCATGCGAAAAATCCCAAAAACATCCAAAACATATCAAAAAACCAAAAACATCCAAAATCATATAAAAAAATCTAAAAACATTCAAAAAATTAAAAAATGTCAAAAACATTGGAATCAAAACTACATCGTCTTTGAGCTTAAACATGGGCAAGGCTAATCTTTGATTAGCCCCCGAGACACAAAATCCAAAAGCATTCATAAAATCTCACAAAATCCAAAAACATTTCAAAAACTCAAAAATCAAAACATTTGCAAAATCTTCAAAAATACCAAAAACAGCCTCAAAACATTTCAAAAAGATCAAAAACATTCAAAAAACCCAAAAAATCCATCCGTCCCAATTCGCTTTCACCCACAATAAATCAATCATCACACTCACCCTTTGGAAAAACAAATAGAAACAAATACAACAATCAGCAAAAGCCAGCTTCAAATGTAAAATCAAAAGCAAACTGCAAACTTTTTAAATGCATAAATCAAAATCTCACTGATTCGTTTTGACTCAAAATTTGACAAAAGTTTGTCAAAATTTTGACAAACTTTCATCGGAATTATTTCATTGATTTTCTAATGAAATTGGAAACGTCGAAATTCTAACCCAACCAATGATGCTGGGTCAGAATTTTGACATTTCAAAGTTCATCAGAAAATCGACAAAACAATTATGATGAAATTTTGTCAAAATTCCGACAAACTTTTGTCATATTTTGAGTCAAAATTTATCAGTGTCTTGATCATTTTCAAACAAGTTAGTCAACCTTATATCAACAGCTTATCAAACAACTCATCAACCCATCATCATCCTATACAATGCATGTCCTAGGATATATCATTCCGACAATGGGCATAATTTTGGATATCACTTTGGATTTTTATCCTATCAAAACACATCCCCTTGGCTAGCGGTATGAAGAACATTGACTTGTTTGTTGATTGTATTTTTGTCTTTTGATTTATCTTATTGTGCTCATTCCAAGGACCTCTCAATGATGTCCCCAATGAAGGGATTTAGAGAGATAGGAATGGGGCAATGATCATTATCTCTTTATCTACTACGCTTGGTGGAAGTTCTTGTAATATAACTTGGCAAATACTTGCTTTGTTAGGTACGTCCTAGCAAGGTTTTCATATGTTAGGTGTGAACATGAATACTTCTATCTATTTGTTGAGTCAAATTCCATTGCACTAGGTACAACGTAATCGTGGTTATTTATACCTTGATGCATCGTGCCTACGTGTGTTAACAAACATAAGGTAATTGGCCCTTTGAAAATCCCAACTCCTCGGCAAGTAATCATCATCTCATGTCTTGTTCGAATCTCTTGTTGTCTTCTCTCTTGCTTTTCTATGCTAACATGGTATCATGACAGTTAATCAAAAATCATCGCTAATGCATCCATCTTGCATCCACAAACCATCTGCATATCATGTCATATAATAAACATTGATCATCTCGCATGCATTGCATTTCATCATTGCATAATATAGATTGGTTATTCTAGGCATCTCATAAACCATACATTTATTATCCACTGCATAATCATAAAAGCATCATCATATCATGTACATCCATATCATCCATGCATCATCATATCATCCATTGCATATAACATCATAATCATCTCATATATATCATCAATAATGTAATTGTCATGGTACAAATTAGGATCAATTGTGTGTAATATATCAAAATATACATGAGGCTACCCATGGTCGATGACAATCTATATATCATCAAAATTGTCTACATCAAATATCTGATCTTTCTAAAGAATTATCTTTCATCCTCTAATTAGTAGAACCACTCCTCTCACATTTTATAGTGATCTCGACCAGAAATTAGTATTTCCACTCGATCTCTTGAGGGGGCAGTATACCACCATAATTCTTCTCATTGGGGTAATAGTGGGGCATCCAAAAAATCATAAATTTTTTGAAATTTGATCTCAGTAAGATTATTCTTTGAACCAATGCAATAAGTATGTTGCTTCAAAGAGGGGGAAAATGTAGACATATAAAATATACAGATTGATATCGCACACTCGATCTTGATCTACTAATATTATTTCATCTTGAATTATCCCTCTATCTAACCATTTAATCAAATAGCCTTATTTGATTAAATTCATCATAATTCTCCTTTTAATTAAATAAATCCCTCGATTTAATTAAATCATTGTCTCTGCATTATTAGCTAGGTCACTTCATCTTCCTGTCTTTATTTAATTAAATAATCCTTATTATTTGATTAAATCTCTAAAGTTCGTCTAATTAAATTAAATAAATCAAACATTTATCTAATTTAATCCAACATCTTCCCTCTTTAGTTAAATAAATCAAAATATCTATTTAATTAAATCTAAATCATTATTCCTCTCTTTTTTATTTAAATTAATCAAAAAATCTAAGTCAAAATGGTCAAATCAACTAATCCCTCATTAAATTAGTCAAATCTTGATTAATTTAATCCTAATCACTCCAATCCTCTAGATTTTGCAACTTGTACAATTAAATCATTTATTTTATTTAATAATTCTCTATTTCTTTCAAAATGGCACCAAAAAGGGAATATTCCTCCAATTTTGAAATCTCCCCTCAAAATGACTTGTCCATCCAACAAAGCATTTACAGCTCTTACATCGTCTCTTGCATGTCTCCCACTTGGCATTTAACTCATCTTTCTTCCCCCCTAAACATGTCATCTCATCAAATTCAAATTTCAAACTTGCACATTGATCAAAATTTGCTCAAGCTTCCTCCATTCACATATTGACAAGTGGCACTTTGCCATTGGCTCATTCTTAGTCCCACATTTCTCTATTTTGGGCATTCCTTCATCTTCTCATTCTATAAATAGGAGACTAATCTCCTCATTCTATCATCCACAATTTGAGAAAACTTATTATGCTCAAATTCATCTTCAAGCATCACCATTTTCATCAATTTTATCAAGTTCATAGCTAGGTTATGTAGGAATTCAACCAAAGTGGATCACATCTTCATCAAAGATCATCAAGCTTTCAAAGGAGTTGGGAAAGGGCCAATTTCCACATCAAATTGGCACCAATTCCCCCATGGGATAGTGGTTTGATTGTTTTGAATATGATTTGATAGTTTTCATTTGAATTCTTTTCCTATTTCTTGTTCATTTCATTTGAATGGATCTTATGGGGAATGATTATTTTAGACATGTTTATGGACTAACATTGTGTTGTTCACTCATGTTTATGCAGGTCTAGATCAAGCATCGATAGCTACTAAGCACCAAACAAAAGCACAATACCAATGTGCTTAGGAAAACATAAAGAGAGAGTTGGATGATGTCCGATCACAAGCTTCTAACAATCTACAAAAGGCCCAGGTGGAAGTAGAAAGGTCAAGACAAGAGATCATGTGCACTCTATAGGCTCGTGATCAAGAGATCAGAAGGTTAAACTCAAAACTAAGAAATTCCCTCAGAGAGAAGAATCAAATGGAGGAGAATGTAAGAGCAAGAGAGGCTCAGCTACATTAGGAGTTAACTGTTGTACAAGGGTCTGTGATCCTCCTAATATTGAAGAAGATGATATTTATGCACTAGGAGTGAATCATAGTTGTAGTTGCCATTCTTAGGCCCACTTTATAGTTTTTAAGGTATGTTTAGGAATTAAAGGGAAAGGTTGGCCTAATGGGCGACCAAATTCTACAGATATATGCTCCCTTAGTGGTGGAATCATAAAATTTTATTTCTATATTGTCTGTGGCCACTGATGAGACCCTAAAAAGTATAGGGATTCTAGATCAAAGGGCCACCTCTAGCAAAGAAAATGAGATCATCAACTGCCACAAGATTGTAGCAAGGAGTAAGGAATTCCAAACAATGTTAAACAAAAGGGTCGACAAAATCAAGAAGGATTTCAGTGTTCTAGTTAGCTTTGAGTTGCCTCTCCTTTTCTAACTAGATGGAGATGTGCTATCTATTGAGTAGGTTGTAGATGTAATTAGACATAAGGTCCATACTTCTATGGAACTACTAGGTTCAAACGCAATGCCCACCATTGATGAAATCAAGTGTGAGATCTTTCCTCTTTATCATCTCTATTATCACCTTGGGGTAGTTTCAGCAAGATAGGGAGTTGTTTCCTTCAAGGAAATATTAGAGTTAGACCAAGCATACAAGGTCATATGTTCTCTCATCCAGCTGATTGATCTAGATTGGGAGGTGCAACATTCCACCTTCCTCAAACTCCAAGAATTTCGAGAGCTCTAGGGTCATGCCTCAGCAAGCAAAGGCCCCCTTGTGAGTCACCATAACTGTGAAACAAATTTTTCCTTTATCATTTTTTGGTTTTTGACTTTTATATGATGAATCTGCACTCAAAGAAAAAGTTGTTTTGAAAGGTGCACAATGAGCCACATGGTGGCTACAAAACTTTGATTTATCATCTTCCTTTTGGAAGAGAGTCAGGACATGTTTTAGCTTGCTAGGATATCCTCCAAAGCTATTTTCCTAAATTTGAGAATCCTCACTCACTCAAAACATCATTTTTTTGTTGCAAGCATGTTGCACTTTAAGAAACAATCTCTTTTGGAGTTTGTTGGAGCATGTTGGATCTTTCTTATTTTAGGTTGGAAAATTCAACTTAGTGCCATCGAGGTACATGACTAGTCAACCAGATTTTTGCCAGGTTATTTTTTATGATCTGAGCATTCATAGAGGGCATTTTTTGCTAGAATATCTAAGGGACTTTAATGCGACAGATGGGAATTAATGAGAAAATATTGTCGCGGCCTAATTAAAGATCTAGAAATGATTTGTGAGCTATCATATGCAAACATCTAGAAATATTTACTTTCGGAGGGTTGGTGGTGGTTTCTCTCTCTTTTTAGCTATAAATGGGAAGTGGCAATAGAAGGAAGGAGTTCTAGTTTCTTTTTTCAAAACAAGAAGTTCTTTTAGTTTTCTTTAGAGATAGAAATATTTTCATAAGTAAAGCTGGCATATTACAACTTCTCTCTAGCATGTTATATTATTTCAACTCAAAATATTATTGGATTGGCATCTGACCTCTAGTTTTTAAGTTCATTTAATATTTAGGCATGAACTATTTCAAACAAATCTTTGAGACTGTGTATATAATGCTCTTTTTCAAGTTTCCTTCTTTATGCTATCATTCAGGATGAAACACTATGTTAAGCTTAATTCCAATAGTTTGAGTAGTTGATTTCCTTCTTGTAGGGTTATATGGTATAACTTGCAGAAATTGTATTATGTTTGTTGAACTTTTTCAATTTCTTTCAGGGTTATTGTTTCTTCATATTATTTTGTTTTAAGAGGAAAAGGTCATGCAATTTTTGAATGCTTTTTTCTTAACCTTGGGAAATTTTATGCTTGATTAGACCTTAATGAACACTTCCCATAGGGAGATTTGGAAGACTACATTCTGCTTGTATTTAGCCCGTGTTGCTCATTCTCTTCTCAACAATGAAGGGTTGTGGAATTTTATGTCTAATATATCATTCATAGAAAAGAATCAAGTTTGAAATGTTATAAAATTCTTGGTGCATCATCATTTTTATGTTTTTTTATTTAAAGTTCCTTCTACCATTTTTCTCCAAAACTCAAAGAAGAGTCAACTTTCTATAAAAATCTTGGAGATATTCATTGAGGCATAAATTGGTGCCCCACTCGCTGAATTTCCTATAAGGCTATTAGAGAGGTGAAAACTTTGATGATCAATAGGTCCCACCTAGGGGGACTCATACACTGAAGGTGGCATATGAGTCCCACCCTAGTTTTTCAAGGTGGGCCAATGATGGGTTGTTAGAAATTTTAATGCTTTTGCTGATTTTGTCAAGATTTTAGTTGAAATAAGCCTTGATATGCAAAATAAAGGGTCTTAGAGGCCTATTAATGATGACTTAAAGGTTTATAAATGAAAGGGTGCTGAAATAGGTCCAAAGTAAGTGTGAAATTGTATCATCTCTAATAAGGGAGTATAATTTTTTACACTATAGTACTAACAAAAAAAAGAACATAAAACATAAAAATACTCAAATTTAAAATTGATACACTAAAAAGATGAATCTTGATTGATATTAAGTGCTACAAATTCTACTTATTCTTCTCTTGACTACTTTTTATGATTCTCAATCACAATTTCAATTTCCTAGGATTTCAAATGGTGAAAAAGTCTTGTATTTACACACAATTATTTATTTTCCCACAAAATTAATTATAAAAAGGGAAAAAACAATTTTAAAGTTTTAAATGCTTTTGATATAAAATTAGAGAAAGGGCCTTGATTCTAAAAGTTCAAGTGAACAACAAGCAAAAAATAGAGGCCAAAATGCCACAACCAATAAAAATAACTAAGAGATGAGGCATGTAGGCCTCAAAAAGACATTAAAACATTAGTAAAACTTCCCAGTCATAACTAAGATGCATGTCGGCCAAAGAAAATATTTGAACAACAAAAAACAATAGATTATAGTATACATCAATAATCTTTAGGCTTACTAATTGAATTTGAATCAACTTCCACCTTGTCGAGAGAGTTCCTCTAGTCTTTCTCCTCATTGTTTTCTATATTGGTTGTCATCTAAGTAATGTCCTCTTGGTTCTTTCCCTTTTTCTTCTTGATTTTCTTAAGCTTAGATTATAATAAAACTATACCAAAAATAGCCCACTACATGATCCCATTAGTAACTGAAATGACGTTGCCTATAACATCCTCTAGAGGTGAGACCCTATCCTTCATATTAGATCATAAACACCATCTTACTTAGCTCTCAAAGTGCAACTACACAACTCCTTTGTTTGGTTTTTTATAATTTACAGAGGCTTAGACTACTTTTCACTTCCTCTCTTTTGATTTCTTGCATCTCTTCATTAATATTGACCTTACAATCCTCTTCTTCCAAATCAAGAACATTTTTTTCCCCTACATTAATCTCCTTATAGATATCCTCTTTCTCATTATGTTCATATTATTCTTTCACAATAAACTCTTCTTGATACTCCTCTTATAAGCTATAATCTAGTATATCCTCTTCATAATCATGGAGAAACTCTTTGTTAGAGGAGCACAAACTCTCTTCCTCAACGGCTAACTTATTTCCTTTATTATCATTACCATTATTTTATTGACTAGCATGGGCTAACTTGGTTGACTTCCTCTCACCTAACCCACCATAGGTAATTCCCTTCTAGATAGACTCTTGTTCATTACCAATATCTATAGTAATAGAGCTAGAGAGGTTCATCTTTTTCTTTTTTTTGAAAATGAGAGTAGAGGCTTTCCTTTTTTTTCGGTTGTACTCTTTGGCTCATCGATAAAATAGGGTGTCAAGGAAACAACATCAATCAAAGCCCCATTTTTCATTTATCTTTCAAAATCAAGGGAGGGGTATTCAAGGACAAGAGCAGTTTATTTTCAATCATGTTGAATTCCAGATGATTGAGAGATGAGGTAGGTTTGGTTGGGGGTGGTGGTGAGCACAAAATTTTAAAGGGAAATAATTAAACCTTGATGAAGAGGTAGATAAGCCCCTTTGGCAATATAGGAAATCAATAACAAAAGAAAAAAAAAAGGAGAATATTAATCCATTTATTATGATGGATATAATTTAGAAAGGAAAAATGATAATTGTGAATAATATTAAATCGTCCTTCTATTGTAAAACAATACATGATGTGGAGACTTACTAGACTATAGGTAACATACAACTCCCTATCAAAACCATTTTGAAGCCTCACTAGTTTTTTCCCTTCTTCGAAGAACTTATCCATGAAACTCTAATAATTTCCATTGTTGACCTTGGCCACTTTGATTCATTTCCATTTTAAATGCATTGCTTCTACAATAAGTTGAGTACTCACCTAATAATAGATTCCTCCAATAGAATCCTTACTAAATGTCCAACCTTAAATTTATAAATGTTAAAATGCTAATAATAAAAAATATTATATTGGCCCAAAATAGGTTAGATAAGGTTATTGGCACCCTATTCTAAACCAAATTTGGGGATTTTTCTATCATCAAATGAATATTAAATAATAATTCTGTAAGAAACTAAGAGAATATATGAGATAAAAGATAAGGACAAATGAACAATGTAATATTGTATTTAGATGACCTAAATGATAATGATTACAAGGCCTTGCATATATAGGAAAATATGATGAAAGCCACCTATGAGGTGGATTGATAAGTGCCCCAAGATGTAACAGAAATGAGTAGGCAAGTGTCCTATAGGTGTCAACCTGAGGAACATTTAGAGTGTGCAAGCCAACAACCTCTATGACCAAGTCATCAACCTTGTGTGCCAAGTGTTGAGTGATGTTTGAGGTGAGATGGAAAGTTTTCCAACCTTAAAAGGTATTTGTATGACTTTTCCCAAATAATTTGGTAACCTCTAGAGGTCTAAAGGCTACACATTTAGTTATACAAGATGTTGTCTAATCTTATCAACCTAAGTACACTTAATTATTTTAAATATATTAGATTAATAATGCTAAGACCCCCCCTTAAGTGATACTTGGGGGGATCGCAAAGGTGCAAATAGATAGAAATGGGTCTTGGACAGAGGCCATGTTAGGTACCCATGTACAATGCATTCTCTCATAAATTGGAGTAAAGGAGAAAACCCAATGGGAACAAAACTCATCTCCAAAAAAGACAATTAAAAGGATTTAAGACCTAAAAATATTTCCCTTGATGATAGGAACATGATGATTAAGAAATCCTAAATCATGTCAAATTTTAAACTTTATCAATCATGACCTGGTGTTTGTTGGAATCAAGGAATCTCCAACTAATATAGATCAAGATGTGAGATACAAAACACTGCATGAGTGAACATATGAACACTACTCAAACAGTATACAAAAAGTTCATCAAACTCTATGAAGTCGATAAAATAGATAGGTTTATGATGAGTAGTAGTACAACCTCAAATTGTGATCCACTAATATAATCCCACATTCAAGAGATCAAGATAGAAGGTCAATAAGACATCCTAAGAAGAAGATTTCTACACCACTTCATTGAAATAAGCATTAGCATAGCACATCATAGTCTCCCCTGAGTACTAAGAGAATATAAGAAGAACCAACTAGAATCAAGAGTGTGGAAGAAATGTAGGTATGCACAAGAAACTAAGAAAGGGTGTGCTCCAAGGCACACTTTCATGGGGTGAGAATCACAATGATCCATGTTGTGATTGCATAACCCCCCATGACACTTTATAATTCAGTATAAGTACAAAATTCTCAATTGTGGAACTTTATATGAGTGCATTTACAAGCTTTTTCACTGTTACAAGTACTTCAAAGTTTATTTCATGAGGCCTAGATTAAGAAGACATATGCCTTACAAGCCTAAAATTTTGAAAAAAACTAAAACTTAAAACAATTATTCAAGGATTGACCCCATTTTCAAAATTCATTGCAAAAGAAAAAATGGTTCCTCTTTCACAAATTTTTAACCAAGGTAGAATTTCCACCTCCCCCTATAAACACTTTCCCTTTGTCAAATTCATTTAAAGTAAAAAATCAACTCCTCTTTTAGAAATCTTTAACTATGGAGAAAAAGAACTAGCCCTTCTTTGCAAAATTCTCCTCCCCCTTTACAAGAATTTACATTGGTAACTTCACTATCAACAAAGTTTAACTAATATTAAACTGGTACTGGTTAGTGATTATTGAAAATTTAACACTAAAAGTTAGAGCAAATACACCAATTAAAAATAATGTTACATTAATGTGACAAAGTAAATGAAATATCTTGTATGGAGGTAGATAGAGAAATCTAAGCTTTTATGCAAGGGAAAAGCCTCCCAAGTGTTGAGTCTTCACCAAATAAGAAACCAGGAGAATCTAGGAGATAAAAGACAAGCATAAATGAACAATGTAATAATGTATTTAGATGTCCCAAATGATAATGAGTACAAGTCCTTGCATATATAGGAAAGGATAAGGCACTCCAAATATGAAGTGGGTTGACAAGTGCCCCAATATGTGGCAAAAATGAGTAGAAAAGTATCCCTATAGGTTTCAACCTTAGGAACACTTGAAGTGTGCAAACCAACAACCTCTATGACCAAGTCATCAACCTTGTGTTCCAAGTGTTGAGTGACATTTGAGGTGATATGTAAAGTCATCCAACCTCAAAAGGTATGAGGATGAGGTTTACCAAATAAGTTGGTAATCTCTAGAGGTCTAAAGGTTACACATTCAATTAGAAAACATGTTGTCTAACCTCATCAACCTAAGATAGTGAAAAGATTAAATTATTCACAGTCACAAATTTCTCAATTTTATTCTAATTTCTCAAAAATGACCATAAAATGAGCAATTTAAGAGGATAATTAGATCCAACCACATAGGAGAGGAGCTAAACCTAGTGTGAAATTTTCAAGGTTAACAATTTACAATGCTACTATTTTTAATGTTAAAAATAAACTAAAATGAAATTACTAGATATTATCAATTATTATCACAAGAGTGTGCATATCATCTTGGAGCCTAACCTAATATTTAGGCTTTCATTTCCACTTAGCCACCCTAACAAGTTAGTATTTAGTTTCACAGAGATGATGGTAAATTGTGAAACAATTCTATCCTTTATAGCCATTAGAATATTATTAAATCTGAGACAACTCAAATTAACTATGAAACCCACAACTTAGCCAATGCATTATTGACTAATTGTTGGATTCAACAAAACATATACAATAGATTTGACTCAACATATAAAAATTAATATGACTCCCAAACATAAATTAGAAGGGATCCAACCACTTTGTTCAATCGAAGAAAAACTAAATAACAGAACAACTTGGTATAACAAAGCTACATTATTTGAATTTTACATAATATATCCATAATATTACAACAATAGGAATGCACATTAATTGACTTCCAATACCACCTAGACTACTATTACTTATCTTCAACAGTGATGACCATTGAGCTTTTCTCTCAATCTAATGGTGGCTACACAACTTTGTTGAAGCCTCAAGGATAATAATTAACAATTTTATTTCCTCCTGCCACATGCAATTTCATTAAAATCTACCCCATTTAGTCAAGGTGCATTATGCTTGAGTTGCATTATGCTTGAGTTTAACATAAGTGTCGCTCCACCAGTGCTTACAGTCATACACAGTGCAAAACGCCTGTAAGCAATAGACAAACAGAAATGTCCCCGTAGCCAGAACAGTGAGCAGCTGCCGTGAACCAAATATGTATTTGTTTCCGTACTCCTTCGCAGCAACGCACCATCTGCTGGTATAATGCTCGTTGACGTCCGCTATCACTTGGTCCAAATATTTAACTCGTGTCAATTTGACGCATTTACCCAAGCCGTTCCACAGGCTTGCCACTTTACCGTTGTCTGCCAGGTGATTGTAGATAATCCCGCTATTTATCAGCAGCCGAACATCCTCGTCGGTGTCGATGATGCCATTCATGAAATCAGTGTAGCGAGTAAAGATCAGACCGCCGGGAGCCGCTGAAGCTTCGAACGCCACCAGATTTCTGAGAACTACTTCGGTGTTGGAATCCAACCTCAATTTGGGAAGATAAAGAGTTGCAGTGGTTTTGTCGAAGCGAATTGTGCTGACGTCTCCCTCGGTTGGAAGGAATTTTACTCCTGCCGAGTATAAATCGGAGACGGAGGGAATCTCTAGTTCGTCGCGTGTTGGAGGATTTTCGGCAGAGGAATACCCTCTCTCCTTATCTTCTTCCTCATCCTTTCCATCTTTGCGCTTAATTGAAGGACGCTTAATTGAAGGAATAGGCGTGGACAACTGTGTGACACGCTCAGGGAGTGCCGAGATAACTTGATCAAAGCCGATTTTTAACCAGGTGAGAGCCTTCAATAAAGCTTTCAGGACACGCGTTAAGTATGTTGCTCTCGGCGACGGGACATTAGCGTCCTCACATGTTGCTCTCGGCAACGGGACATTAGCGTCCTCACATGTTGCTCTCGGCAACGGGACATTAGCGTCCTCATACTTCTGAGAGATGGTATCCTCCATGGTTGCTGCAGGAACAATAGAGTAGTAGAGTACCTCCAATATGTGACCACTCTCTTTTATGCGCAGCCTTGAACTATCTGGCGTCTTCAACATAAATGGCGACCATTCCAGAGTCACCATATTGCAGAGCCTTTCTTTCGCCTTATCTTGAGAACCCAACTGGATCTCCAGCAGCTTCTGCAAGAGGAACAAAGGTAATTGATTCTCGAGCATCATCAGATCTCTCATAATGGCATTGTGGATTGCACTTCTCCCAGATGGATCTAAAACTCTCCTCGGTCGCTTCACCTGGGAAGACACTTGTGAAGAAACCTGGTCCGCCTGTTCGTCTGGGAACTGCATATACTCGATCACAAAGGAGGCGTCCAGAGCCATAAGCCATGCTAGTGTTTCCTTCTTGTAGGCGAGAAATTTGTGATAGCAGTTCCTCACTTGCCAGTCGTACTTCTTCACCTCTTCCACTACACATTCGAACTTACAGTCGCCGGTTACGGTCTTCTGAAATCTTTGTGCGGCAGCCACTTTATATCTCTGCATTTGGTACAGGTTGGATCTCCAATGGTGATATGGTCCAATGGAGACGCACTGCGGAATATATGCTTCTGGCTTCACTGCAAACAACTCGCTGGGCACACCAAAAACGGATACACAAATGTCCTTTTCTTCGTCATCCACTTCATGTAATTGCAGGCTTTCCTTTATTTGAATAAGCCAGTGATCTTGATCGAACTTTTTTTCATCTGCATTCACTGACTCCATGATTTCAATTGGAAATGGGTGAGAGATTACAGAAAGCAACTGGACACACAGGGGATGAAAAATAGGGGATTGAAAGCTCAAATATGCGAAACAACTGGGCAGAGGATCGTTTTTGTGGCTCCAGCAAATAAATCAGTTTTACTTTTAAAGAAATTTCTATGCTTCCCGCGAGGATAGAAACTTCACTTTCTCAGAAATTTCTATATAACTTTACATTGTAAATGCTTTACAATAAGGCTTCCATTCAAAGTCTGAAGGTTGCATGTTACTCTCTCGTACACGTTGGAGAGGGCCCATCTAATCTAAGATATGTAAAGTAATAAGAGTTTATTATGTAAGAGTGTTGAATGTGGTAGATTCCAGACGATTGCATGATGATAAACGTAAATTTTGTGTGTTTTATTCTACGGTTTAAGAAGGAAGAGTTTGAAGTTTAAACAGGCCGTATCTCGCTCTTTTTTAGTATTGTCATTTATATGCATTTATGATGAATGAATCCTCCTCTTCTTCCCTCTGCCGTTCGGCAGAGGCCGTACCCCCTATTTCCTCCTCGGCTGTGCCTAGGGCATCTATGGCCTATGACACTTCTTGCATAGATAATCCTGAATCTAACTCCTCGCATTCAAGACCCAAATCGTTCTTCGAGGCGGTGGCTAATTCTGGTATCTCCATCAATGCGAGCGCAAGGTTTACCCTCTTGAACCCTAATGAAGCCTGCGAAGCCAGTAAGATCTGTGGGTTTGCTCCCTTACCTTTCTCTATTTCTCCTAATCCAAAAATGCTTGTTGAAATTGGTAGGGAAAAAAATAGACAAAGGAATTCTGCTATTTTCTTCTCTGCTGTTGAAGTAGATAAATGTCCACCCAGAAAATTTCTTGATGACTGGTTCCATAACTATTGGAACCTGAAACTTGGTTTTCACATCTCTTTATGTAGGCAGATACAAAAAGGGTTGTTTGTTATTTTTTTCGCTAATCATGAAGCCCAGGCTGAAATTCTTAAAAAAAATTTACTGGACCGTGGGTTCTACCTCCTTTCGCGCCCTGGCTTGGTCTCCTGAGGCCATACATGAGGAAGTCCTTGCGCTCTCAGCCCCTCGTTGGATTGTGGTCAAACAGATCCCGCCATTTCTATGGAGTTTCCTCCCTCAACTGCTTGAGCCACTTGGTAAGGTCATCCAAATGGATGACACTGTCAGATTGGTCCCACATATGGATGCCAGAGTTCTTATTTCGTTAAATCTGGGTTATGAAATTCTGTCTGAGATTAACATTTGTATTTTTGATGACAATTTCGCTTGCCCCATTGATATTATCGGGGGTTTGAATGCGTGCTTCTTGTGTAGAAGAGAAGGTAATCTGAGGAAGGACTGCCCCATCCTTAGAAAAAAACCCTTGCCGGCCAAGCCTTCGCCTCTCCAAAATTCTTCGGCTGTTGTTAACCGTAACCTAGCTTCCTCAGTGAACAATACCCCTCTTTCTGATGCGCCTGCTAATCCCTCACCCCCTTTGGCCTCCAACACCCCATCCACCCCTCTTGTTCCTTCCCCTATCGTTCTCTCAACTAATTCTTTTCCCCTTGCGATTGTTGCTCTGAATGTCGGACCCCTAATGGTGGCCAAAACCTCCAACAAGTGTAGACAAAGAACCAATAAGCAATCTAACACCTCCTTAGAGGGCTCTCTGTCCTTATATCCTCAACCTACCTCCTACACGAATAGCTCTGTCGTGACCGGCTCCAAAGAAATCCTAAGTAGCTCCACCCCATCTTGCTTGACCCTAATGGACTGTTCTGTCAGGGGGTCTAACCTGGCTCCTCCCTAAAGCTTCCCCCCTAAAATCTTTCATGAGCTTGGTGATGATTGCTTGCTTGAAGTCATCCCTGCCAACATTCTCTCCTTGGTTTCGGCTATACACCCTTCGAAGCATACTATGGATTCAGATTTCCTATCCCCTAACATTTCAGAGAATGATGACGAGCTAAAGGATGCTTTCCCCACATCTAAATGGTGGGGGAGACGTTTAGGCTACAAAAATAAGAACCCCTCTAGGAAAATGATTGGTGACATCCAGAGTAATGTTACGGCCCCAATTGTGGGGTCCTCTGAAAATTGCCCCCCTTGCATGTTTCCCAATGAATTGCATCTCATGGAATATTAGGGGACTTGAATCCCCTAACAGAAGATGGGTCATTAAACGATATCTTGATACTTGTAATTCCATGGATTTCCTGATGCTGCAGGAGATTAAGGCGACTGGGTACGCTCTGGATGCCAACCTCAACTTTCTGTGGAAAGATGCCATCAAGCTTTACACCAACCACCCTAGAGGTAGGGGTGGGGTTGCCCTTCTGATCAACATGAGATGGGAGAAATATATCACTGGCAATGGGTTGTCCCCCTGTAATAGAGCAGTTTGGGTTACCATTAATTTCAGTAATAATATCTTTGGCATATGCTCAATTTATGCCTCGAATGATTTCAAGGAGAGAGCGAGACTTTGGGACTGGTTGTCTGCTCTCCCTAATATCCCCTAGCTTGTGGGGGGGGATTTCAACATGATTGAATCCCAGGAGGACAAAATTGGAGGCCTTTTGTTTGTCTGGAAAGACTTGGAAAAAGTGCATTGGAACATAATGAAAAATTCTAAACACTTGTTTAATCCCTTGGCTAGTACTAAGGACACTAACCCTGGAATTTGGCACACCTGGTGCAACTTCCAATAGGGTCCTTCTAGAATTTACTCCAGACTTGACCGTTTCTATGCTAATAAAAACTTCTCTGTTCTCCCTGATAAATTCGGCCACTTTGTCCTTGTTACCCCTACCTCCCTCTCTGATCACCACCCTATCTCCACCTGTGTTAGAATTAACAGCTCCCCTATTCACAGCAAAGGCTCCAATCCAAAGTTTTTCCTTAACACTAGTCTCCTTAAAGATGATGATACTCTTGTTGCCATTCATATCATTAGACTCATCAATAGGAATAACTTTCCTGCTAGATCTCATTTGGATAGATGGAACTTGAACATTCCCACCTGGCAGAATCTGTTAAAAACCATTGGGAAAAAAAGGGCCAAAGATTATAGATTTTTTGAAAAAAATCTCTCCTCTGATCTTCAGGTTGCTGAATCCAATATCCAAGCCAATCTTTTGGACTATGATCTCATCTCTCATGTTGTCAATGCTAAGGAAGCCCTTAGACAACACCAATAGGTTAAAGCCAAAGGCGCCAAGATCAGATCCCGTGCGCACTGGCTACAGTTTGGTGATAGGGGCTCAAAATTTTTCTTTAACTTCATCAAGCAAAAGTAGTCTAATGAAATTATAGAAATAATTATAGTTGATAATCATGAAATAACTGACCTCGACAACATCAAAAAGGCCTTTGTTAATTTTTATCAAAATCTTTTTACTTCCGAGGATTCGGAGGAAGCTTCCTTCCTTATAAATCAAGTTTGTTCCCTCATCCCTAACAAGATTTCCACTTTAGAGGCCAACCAACTGTCTAAAGATATCTCCTTGGAGGAAATTGAAAAAGCCATTAACTCTCTTAATAATGACAAGGCCCCTGGCCCTGATGGTCTCCCGGTTGAGTTCTACAAAGCTAATATTGATTGGATCTACCAGGATCTTCTTGATATTTACTTTGAAGCTCTTGTTAGGGGATCCCTGGGTAGCTCCATCAATAGGGGTATTATTAAATTGTTACCCAAGGATGGGGACAAAGCGCTCATCAAGAACTGGAGACCTATTACTCTCCTCAATGTCTCCTATAAAATCTTTGCCAAGATCCTAGCTCTGAGAATTGAGAATATCCTGCCCAACTTTGTTTGCCCTACCCAAACTGGTTTCATTAAAGGAAGGTATATTCTTGAAAACCTGATCACCAGCTAGGAAGCCATGAATTGGGCCAAATTATCCCAGCAAAACTCTGCCATGTTTCTTCTGGACTTCAAAAAGGCTTATGATAGGGTGGAATGGAGTTTCATCTCCATGATGCTTGAGGCTTTCGATTTTCCTAGGACTTTCTGCAACTCTGTCAATATCTTACTCAAAGATGCCTTTGCCCAGGTTGATGTGAATGGTTCCCTTTTTGATTCTTTTCCCCTTGGTAGGTCCATTAGACAAGGTTGCCCCTTGGCCCCTACCCTCTTTGTTATTGCTTTTGAAGCCCTGTTCTACATTCTAAGAGATAGATCTATCTCCCCTACTGTCAGGGGCATATCTCTCCCTAACAATGAAGAGCTTCTTAACTGCCAATTTGCTGATGACACTGCTATCTTCCTTGAAGCCATGGCTAAGAACTTTGAGGCTCTGACTTACAAGCTCAACCTTTTTTCCAAGATCTCTAGCACTCGTTTATCCCACCTCAAATCTATCTGTCTTGGTTGGGATGAGCAGCCCCCTAACTGGTTTAAAAATTATGACTTTTAGTGGGGAGGCCCGCACAAAATTGTGAGATACCTTGGCATACCTTTCTCTATTGATCCATCCCTTAAGGATATGTGGTCGTGGGTCAAAGAAAAAATCACTAAGAAGCTGAATAAGTGGCACAATAGAGCTTTATCCTTGGCTGGCAGAGTGCAAGTCTGCCAAAAAATTCTTTCCTCTTATAATATCTATTATTCCTCTCCTTGGATGTTTAGCAATTATCAAGTTTTAGAGATTCAAAAGGCTGTCAGGAAGTTTCTTTGGTTAGATGGTAAAGGTAATAAAAAAATGCATGTTGTTAAATGGGAGTGGTGCCATACTAATAAACTCCTTGGGGATCTTGGCTTGAAGGATCTTAAGCTCCAAGGGATTGCCCTGGCCGCCAAGTGGATCTTTCACTCTCTTGATGGCGATGATCCTTGGAAGGTCCTCGTTAGGAATAACATTGAAATGGGATTCCCCAAGAATGTTAAGTCATGGAAGAATCTTCCATTCAATGATCTTGTCCTTGGTAACTTTCCTATTCTTGTTCAAGGATTTGCTATTTTTAGATCCATTTGGAAAGCTTGGGACCATGTGAGGAAGTATGTTACTAACACGACCTTCCATGATGATAATCATCTTTACGGTGAAAGGTCCATCTGGTGGAACTTACGTTCTTCTGGCAAACCCCTCGTCCTCTCCCAGGGCTACTCTGCTAGACACTGGTCTAATAAAGGCATCTCTCAATTGGCTGACATTTTTGAACATGACAGATTAATAAGTTGGGAGGATCTCAGAAACAAGTTTGACATCCCCGTCTCCCAGAAGAAGACCTATAATTTGATTCTCAAGGCCACCAAGGACCTCCCAACTTCTTGTCATCTGGACTCTCATAGATTTTTATGCAGTAAATGGCCGGATGGGACCATTTTATCCAAAATCAAAGCTAAGAATATTTACAACATTATTGGGCATTCGGATGCCATCGTTGATCACATTAACACTGTCTGGTACTCTACCCTCAACGCCCGCTCTTGGAAGAAGTATTTTTAGATTCTTTGGAAAGGTCCTACTGAACCTAAGCTAAAATGTTTTAACTGGCTTTTGATTCTTGATAGGCTCCCTATTAGAAAAGATAATTCTGCGACCGAATATTGTAATCTGTACAGGTTACCTAAGACTGGTAGACACATTCTTCTTGACTGTATTTTTGCTAAAGAAATTTGGCTTATGTTTGGCATCACTTATCCTTTGATATTTAACATTCTTGAAATTATCACTGGGCATATTGATGGGCTGAAGCAAGACTCTAATTTGTTTTGGAAAATTCTCTCCTCTAATATTTTGTGGCAGATCTGGAAGTGTAGAAACAAAGAAAGTTATCAAAACAACCCCAGAGTTCTTACTGAGTCTTTTCGAAAACTCACTTTTCTTAAAATTTTCCTGCAGGTTCGCACTACCATGATGATTGAAAAAGAAAAACTTAAAAGGTTCTTGAAGACCGGTTTTGCTACATTCTTCATCTATGAGATGCAGGGTGGCTACGCTTGGAGGTAGACTTTGGACAATCTGCAGATGTTCGAGAAGACATGCAAAATGCTTACCCAAGAGGTGAAGAATAACATGAACTCTAACAAGGATCATATCTTCATGCTTGCGCAGATCCAAGATGTGAAACACATTGTCTAGATGGAAGGTGTAAGGGGTGGACTGCCTGGGTTGATACCCTGGATGATATCTTACAATAGTTTCTTAGGCACCTTCTCCTATCTTTATTTCTATATCTCTGTTATGTAACTTTGTGATACTCCTGATGTGAGGCTGAGCCTCTCTTGAGCTGTACATTTCAATCTTTTGTGCTTTTTAGCACTTTTTGTGACCCCCCTATATATAATATAAAAAAAAATACTACATTTAGATTAAATAAAGTATAATAAATAGTTTATTTTTGTTTTACTATTTAATATTTAAATTAAATTACTTTTAAAAGTGTATTAGGATTTGTTTATTTTTGGAATTGGTGTATTATAGATTTTTTTTGCTAATGATTTTAATTTTTTTTATTTCTTTTTCATTTTTGGAATTGGTGTATTATAGATTTGTTTTCGCTAATAATTTTAATTTTTGTTATTTGTTTTTAATTTTTGGAATTGATGTATTATAGATCTTTTAAAGATTTATAAGTATTATTTTTTATTTGATAAACTATTTTTATTTACCCAGAATTATTTACTTTTTATCTACTTAATATCTACTTTCCTTTATGTTTAAAATATTTTTTATTATGTACTTTTAGTTGATGTCACAATCTAGAATAATATTTTTGAACATATATTTCACATGCAAATTTAATTTGAAACACTAAAATTTAAATCTTCATCATTTTTATTTGATATTGTTTTGTTATGTTTATAAGGAAATAAAACATTCTTGTATAAATATTTAACTTTTGGAGGTGCAAAACTAACTTGAGATAATTTCTCACATGATTTAAACACAAAAGAAAACTTTTTTTTAAACAAAAAATAAAGTAGATATTAAGTAGATGAAAAGTAAATAATTCTGGGTAAATAAAAATAGTTTATCAAATAAAAAACAATACTTATAAATCTTTAAAAGATCTATAATACACCAATTCTAAAAATTAAAAAGAAATAAAAAAAATTAAAATTATTGACAAAAACAAATCTATAATACACCAATTCCAAAAATTAAAAAGAAATAAAAAAAATTAACTAAAAATACATAATAGTTTTAATACCCTATTTTTTAAAACATATAATAAAAAATTAAAAAGAAATTAATGAACTTTTTAAATATGTTTTTTAAAAAAGGAAAAACCTATAAACATTGCCCAGCAGATCTCGGCAACCGTTAGCAGTGGCTTGCACCAATAAGCATCATAGGCATTTGATGGCTGCACTATCCATGCTACATGTCTCATCCATGCTACGGCCGACATTCCTTGATTTTCTCGCCCTACAGAGTTTAATTAAAAAGGTGAAGTTTAATTAAAAAAGTAAGCAACGCCATCCAGCCACTAATAGGGGAGAGGACCCAGTAGTTGTGCATCTAACTTCGCGTTCCTCAAAATCCTACTTGGAAATTTCAAATCACTCCAATTTTTTTACAGCAGCTTACTTGGCAAGTCCCCTGCTTATAACAAAAGTTTCGGGGCCACATCATCAAATATGATGCCACATCAGCATGCTTTTTGTCAAGGTGTCCAAAAAGGCACCGTCTAAACCCCTTACCAATACTTGTGCATTCACATCACCAGTAGTTGAGCGCTGATGTGGCATCACATGATTGGTTGCTTTTTAGATCAAAAGAATACATTTTGTTTAATTATGGGTAGTAAAGTCACAACTATTGGCATTATATAAACAACTATTGACATTATATAAACAACTATTGGGCATTATATTAACACAAACATTCTCAACTATTGAAACATGCTCAACTACTGGGTCCTCTCCCCTAACTATCGTTCGTCGTTTATGATGGCGTTTAATAAAAACAATTTAAAACTTTTTAAATATAAAATTTTAACATTTAATTAAAAAGATAAAGATTATATTTCAATTTTATTTTTTGTTAAATATATATTATATTTATTTTATTTCTTTCTCTAAACTTTCAATATTTAATTATAATTTTAAAATTGTGAAAAATATTTAAAATATTAATAAAATATTAATAAAATTTTAAAATCTTATTTTAATATAAAATACATAAATATTTAGTATAAAAAATATTTAAATTTTCAAAAAATTATTTCTATTAAATTAATTTAAATATTAAATTTTTGATATCTTTAATATAAATTAATAATAGAAATTTTGATAAAAATAAATTTAAAAATAAAAAATGATTATGAATTTAAAAAATATCAAATCAATCAAAAATTGTTTCTATTATCCAAAATACTAAATAAATAAATTATAGAATATTATAATATAATATATTGACCAAAATCTATTATCCAAAATATAATGAATACAATTTGAAGAGCATGAATTATTGATTACATATTTTTATTTTTTTTAAAATAATAATCAATATTGAACATCTCATATTTTAGTATAACTTAAATATTAAAATTTAATATATAAGTTTATAAAATATAATATAATTTTTTTTTGAATTATGGTTAGGGCTAGGTTTCAATTAGTAAAATAGTTATAATTAATATTGGTATTAGAATCATGGTTAGTATTAGAGCCAAAATTATCATTAGAGTTGGAATGAGAGTTAAAGTTAGAATTCAATTATAGTTAGGGTTAGGTTTAAGTTAGGATTAGAATTCAATTAGGGTCACCCTAGGATTCAATTAGGACCAGGGTTCAATTAAGGTTAGTATTAGGATTCAATTATAATTAAGATGGTTAATTAGTGTTTGGGTTAGGATTTAATTAGGGCTAAGATTCAATTAGGGTTGGTTAGGGTTCAATTGATGTCATATAATGTATTTTGTGAATGTTAAGTATAATTTATTCATGAGATTATTTTTTTATTATAATTAATTATAATAATAAGTTAACCCTAATCTTCACTATAATAGTTAATAATTTATTATTATATTAATAAAAAAACTTTAAATTATATATTAACTAACCCTAATAATAAGTTAAGTTTGTTATTAACTTTTATTGTTATATTAAAATATAATTATTAATATATATTAATATATTATAAAAATAATTATAAGGGAAAATAATTTTTTAATATAAAATAATATTATTCTTATATGATTATTATCCTAATTGAAGCCTATTTGTCATTGAACCTGAACCCAAAGCATAATTGAACTTTTTCAAACCCTAATTGTAATACTTTGAACATTAACAAATGATAATTGTACCTCAAACCATATAAGTAAACTTAAAATTTGGAGAATATGAATGATTTTTTATTTTCGAAATGTTTTCAAATTGAAGATATTTTATTTTCATTAAAAATATTACTTAAATAAATCTATCTAAAAAACATCAAATGAAATTTCATTTTAAAAATATCTTGAATATTTTTTAATTTTAAGTATATTAATTTAGAAACTTAGGGAGTTGGAAACTAATTCAAATGATGATAATGGGTCTTGACTACTAGGCCATGTTAGGTACATCCATGTATAAATGTAATCTCTCATAAATGGAGAAAAGGAGAAAACCTAGTGAGACAAAACTCCTCCCCAAAAGAGAGATGAAAACCAAATTCTCTCACAAAATAATGAGAAGTAAAAAAACCCATGTGACGAAAAAGAACCCCCATAAGAGAGAAGAAGAAGAGAGACTATACAACCCCATTTCAATTTAGTATCTCCTAAAATTATGATAGATGCTCAACAATGAATGCTAAAGATGATCCATGTCCATCGAACAACATTCTTCCCCTTAGGAAAAACAAAACCAAGAATGTGTGCAAGATTTATGCCCATTCCTAAAAGGAAGGTGATGGAAGATGAATTATGTGTGATGTATTTGAAGCATGCTCAAGTATCTCCATGTTGATGCTAAAAATTGACACACTCCAAATAGGCATTCTAGGCTACACTCAATATGAAAATCTAAAACCTAGTAGAGGTGATTGTAGAACACAACCCAAATATAAGGTTATCTCCTCTAAAGACAAAGAAACCTCCTCCAAAAACTGGTTAGAGTATCCACACTCATTTCAACCTATGAAGAATGATCATGTAGAGAATGAACAAGATTGTTAGAGTGTTCCCTCACAACAACTGAAGAAGGAACATCACCATCAAAGAGAAAATGAATGTAATCAATTTTGTCTCCCAAATTTGCAATATATACACCACAAACATGTTTAAAATACTTGTCAAGAAGTCATTTGGAAGAAATTATATGTCATATTGCATTAAATCAAAAGGAGCCAAAATTGTGGCAACACAATCATCATAAAATGAAACAATATATGAAGATGTGATCTCAATAGGACAAGAAGAAAGAAGATAAGTATGTTTGTCAATTGGAAATTCAAGATATTCACCATATTCAAGATCCTCTAAAGTGTCATCCTCAAAGGATATATTATTAGCATCATCAAGGGGAATTAAACAATCTGTAACATGACCATCTAGTAATGGAGAGATATGAGGATCTCCAAAGATCTCCCAAATCTGGGTCCAAAGGGTGCATGGGCACTCAATCCCTAATATTTTCATAGGAATACCAACACCAATAGTTGTACCAATTAATCCTATAACATGATCATTATTATTACCCCAAACAAATTTCTTCTAAGGTGTGTTCTAGTTAAAGTAAGAGTCCATAAAGATATGAGAAAAGATTAATCCACTTGAGATATTTCAAGATATCTTTCTTCAAAGAATCATAGTTGTCTTTTTCAAAATTACTAAAGAAGGATGAATGGAATCCCACGATACCTCCTCAAATGATAAAATTTTAGATCAAATAAATGAATTAAAAACAAGATTACCCCCCTCCCCACCAAATTCACTCAATCAAAGAAACCCCCATAATATATGAACTTGAAACATTTTGAAATGAAATTGACACTTTATAATTAGTGTGATTACAAACATGCCACTTGCCAAAAATAATGAAGTGGTCTTGATCTTGTACATGCAAATGATAAATTTTGCCATAGAATAAAAGTACAATTTTTGACAAAATAAGATCAATCTAATCACACCATGATACAAATTATAGAATTTTTTTTGTAGTTTCAAAAAATGTCACCCAAAAATGTTATTGTAGGAGCAATAAAGGAGCCCCTAAAGTTCCAAAATCAAGAATGAATCTGCAACACCTGTGAGAGTCTATAATTTTTGGAAATTCCAAACACCAAAAAAAAAAAACTATCTACACCACTATGAAGATCATGAAATTATCCCCTAGATAAAAAATCTTACAAAAATGAGGTCCTAAGCCCAAGTTATGAGCCTTCAAAGTTGAATTGCAATTTTGAAAATACCAATAGAGAGGGGGTAGGAATTTCAAAAATGAATTTTCACTAAATTTAGCATGGATTCTACTAGATTTAGCAATCTACAAATATATCAATTTTCCAACTAATTTAGACCTTTTCCAATTTTAACCACTACAAATAAATGTGGAAAACTTTCCAAAATTGGTAGAACTGCCCAAAAAAAATTGCCAGAATTGGTAGAACTACTAAAAATACCACCACCTAAATTATTTGTAGATTATTATTTTTTTATTTTTAATGTTGAATTTTCTAATTTTTTTTAATATTTAAAATAATACTTAAAAAAATATGGTTTGTGGGGGAACACATGGCCTCACCCTCACACCCTTAAGAGGGGAGAACCCTCTTAAAGGGTCACAACCCAAGGAAAGGGCTCATAAATCTTTAGAGGGTGTTAGGGCCATTAAAGGTTGTGACACCTAGTAGGTGGGGTCATGCTTTTAAATTTCCAAATCTATAATACGAGCCCCGACATGGACTAGTACCTTTTGGGTACCCTAAAATATATTATATATGTATATATTTTTTCAAAACAATAATTATATAGAGAAATTATAAATATATTTTTTTTAATAATTAAAAATAATAATATTGATCCCTTGCAACTACAAATACGATTGTACCAACTTGATAGTTGACCCACAATTATGGCAATAGTTCGGTGATATAAACAATCATACTAGGGATATTTTTATTTGATGGCCCTGAGTAAAGTTGTCTAACTTTGATGAATTGATACTAAATCTAAGGGTTTTCTCCAAAATTGTAGCTACCTACTAGATCTGGCAACCACTCTTCATCTTCAAACCACCATAGATCTATCCTCACATGTTTAGTTTAGATAAAGAAAAAAGAAAAACTAACTCTCTCAAACACCTTGAACTCAATGATGAGCTCAAATTTGCACCAAAAAGTTCCAAAATAAACCTACAATATAATTCCACAAAGAGGAATCCCCCTAGAATCTAGTATTTTTATCAAGTTTGTTTTATTATCCTGATCAACATATGATGTAACAAAAGAGCATAATCAAAATTTCAAGGTCTACCAATATCTCTCCAAAAGACTAACCAAAGGAATCCAACTTTCTTTGATATAATGTAAGAGTTGGATATGGAGATAGCCAACCAAAATCTAGAGGTCAAATAGAAAGCAAAAAGAGAGAAGATCAATATGGGAAGAATAAACTGTATTCATATCAACAATACAAATATAAGTCATGTACAATGTATGAGATACCCTTGGTTATATAGCCAAGGTGAGACATAGGATTATAAAAGATCATGACAAGTGTCTTAATCCTATGCCATGAGACAACTAACTCATCAAATATTAAATGACCTAGGAAAAAGTATTAAATGACATGATAAGATCACATAACACCTAAGACTTCTAGAAAGATTCAATTATTTATGTATGTTGTAAAATTAAAATAAAGAAATATGAAAGAGAATAAGAAAATAGAAAAAGGTGAAATAAAATTTTCAAAATATCAAAAAACAAAATAAATAAAAGAGGAACTTAAGGCATATTCATTCATTCTTGTTTTGAAATAAAAATAGCTCTCCAAAAACTCTCTTTTTCTAAAAATGAGAAATAGTGTGCATTAAGATTTCCTAAAGTGTCTAAGATGTGTATTTGTATTGGAGTGAGAAGATTAAAAAACACTTGGATTGTGTGTGTGTTGAGATTCACTAGTTTTGAGAAATTAAAATAAATCAATATTTTTGTGTGATTGAAATTGAGGCATTTCTCCCTCTCTTTTTTCTTGAGTCCCTAACTAAGGTTGCTCATTTTGCTAATGATACTATTGTATAGTACTAAATTGATGGCATGTGTGTTTTTGGATGATATTGTGTTCATGCATGGAATAACTAACAAGATCATTTTTTTATCATGATCTTGTATTCACCTCTTTGTTGTGGACATCCTTGGAACATGATTTGGATGTTAAAATTAATTTTATTTCCACATGACATCTTGAAATGGACTGTTAATTGGAGAGAGTGAATTAAGTGCTTAAATATATGCTTTGTGTGTATTTCATGGATCAATAGTCCAAGTGGGAAGACCATTTGTACCTTGTGGATTTTTCCTATAATAATGGTTACCATAGTTCTCTTGGAATGAAACCATTTCATTCATTATATGGTAGACCTTTTCTAACCCCATTGAGTTGGGATAGGCTAGAGGACCATGTTATTATAAGTCTTGAGATGCTACAAGGTATGGAGTAGTAGGTGTTTTAGATTAGGGATTAGTTTTTGGTTGCCCAAGATCATCAAAATAAATATGTCAATGATAAGGTATTGGATCAATATTTCTTTATGGGTGGATATGTGAGAGTGTGACCATGTAAGAGCCCAATATATTATGGAAAATGTTCTAAACTTGCATCAATTTTTGTTATATTTTTTCAAATCCTCAAGAGGATTGGTCTTGTCACCTAGCACCATGTTTTTCCATCTAGTCTTTCAAACATCCATGGTGTGTTTTTTCAGTTATTATGCAATATTTTTTGGATCTGACCCAAGTTCTTCATTGGGGTTCCTTACAAGTTAAAGAGGGAAGAAACCTTCCTTTGGATCCTATACACATTATAAAACATCATAGGCTAGTACTTGAAGGTTGAGAGTTGGAACAAGTAAGGGTCAAGTAGGACTCAATTTCCAAGACATTATCTACTTGAGAGGATGCAAAAGAATTGAGAGTTCTATATCCCAACCTTTTTTCAAGCTTCTAAGAGTAATCCTATTCCGAATTGGTGAGTATGTAACACCTCTAGTGTTTTCACTTAGATAGTTATACTTTATATTTTAACTTATTGATCAACATAATTTATTAATTTTTAGTCAAGGTATTCTTGACATGATATTTTGTATTGACACTTAGATTATGGTGCATAATTAGAGATGATTGTGTTATCACTTTATATTTCACTTTGAAAGTAGCTTTATTTTTTCCAACCGTGTTTATGTAATTATTGATATACATATTTATTCATGTTGTGAAAGAAATTTATCTTAATGGTATATGATTAAATACAATAATTTTGTAAGAGTTGGCTATGGAGATACCCAACCAAGATCTAGAGGCCAAATATAAATTAAAAAGAGAGAAGATCAATATGACAAGAATAAGTTGTAAATTAAAGTATGATAAATATCAATCACATGCAGGCCAAAAGCATAATCACTCACATCACAAAAGGAACCTACTCAAGGAATAACATAACTAGCAATAGCCTGAGATGAAAATACATGGTATTAAATAAACCTACCAAAAATAAAACATAATGATGGAAATGAACACATGTAGAAATGGTCTCATCTAAACATAAACATGGCTTAGATAATAGTCCCACATTGAACACCAAGTTCAATGGCATTAAGGATGAGGATTCTAGAGATTGAAAAGAGTGTCATTGTGAGAGCATGAATGGATGGTTATGTGGGCCCCAGTATGTATGCTCATTATTGCATGAAAGGAGTACCTTGACAACATACACCACCCTACCCCAGTGTGGCATGCCCTTGACTAGTCATATCAAACCTACGCAAGTGCTCCAAGTATGTCATCACAAATATCTTGGTTTATTTTATCACCCCATGTTTTCTTTTATTTTTACTTATTTAATAACTTGAAACTTATTGTAGCCTCAAAGTCACTTCAAAACTTGGGACAAAATTTAGAACCGCTCCTTAACCCTATACTTCAAATCCTAGGCTCATCATGCCAAAGTACTATTAAGTTGTGGCATAGGATTTAATGCACATTATGATGTAAAAATGAAACATGATCTTAGAAATTTCTAAATCGAAAACTATAAATGAAAATTCTTGTTTCACATTAAAATTCATTAAAATTTATTTCCATAGTTTAAAATTTCCTATTCATTTATTATAAAAAAAACTAGAACTTACTTTCAAACTCCATTAATGGAAGCTTATTTTTTCTACTAGAGACCCTTGGTTATATAGCCAAGGTGAGACATAGGATTAAACATGATCATGCAAAGTGTCTTAATCCTATTTCATGAGACAAATAACTCATAAAATATTAAATGACCTCAAAAAAATTATTAAATGGCATGATAAGATTGCATGACACCTAAGACTTTGAGAAATATTCCTAGGACCTAAGCAAACTTAACATGTGAATAGGACTTATTAGCTGAACTAGTTAGGTAGGAAACCTTATTCACACCAACAACCACTTAAATACAACTTAGGGAGTTGGAAACTAATGCAAATGATGTAAAGATGATGATAATGGTTCCTTACTACAAGGCCATGTTAGGTGCATCCATGTATAAATTTAATCTCTAATAAATGGAGAAAAGGAGAAAACCCAATGATACAAAAATCCTCCCCAAAAGAGAGATGGAAACAAAATTCTCACACAAAAGCATGAGAAGTAAAAAATCCCATGTGAAGAAAAAGAACCCCCATAAGAGAGAAGAAGGAGAGAGACTATACAACCCCATATCAATTTAGTATCTCCAAAAATTATGGTAGATGCTCAACAATGAATGCTAAAGATGATCCATGGCCATCGAAGAACATTCCTCCCCTTAGGAAGAAACAAAACCAAGAATGTGTGCAAGATTTATGCCCATTCCTGAAACGAAGGTGATGGAAGATGAATTATTTTTGATGTATTTGAAGCATGCTCAAGTTTCTCTATGTTGATGCTAAAAATTGACACACTCCAAATAGGCATTCTAGGCTACACTGCTCAATATGAAAATCCAAAATCTAGTAGAGGTGATTTTAGAACACAATCCAAATATAAGGTTATATCCTCTAAAGAAAAAGAAACCTCCTCCAAATATTGGTCAGAATATCCACACTCATGCTAAACTATGAAGAATAATCATGTAGTGAATTGACAAGATGGTTAGAGTGTTCCATCACAATAACTGAAGAAGGACCATCACCATCAAAGAGAAAATGAATGCAATCAACGGTATCTCCCAAATTTGCAATATGAGACTCCACAAACAAGTTTAAAATACTTGTCAAGAAGTCATTTGGAATATAAAAGGGACTGTAGGGTCTCTGAAAACAAAGAATCTTTCATACGAGAAAACTATAGCAAATTAGCCTTCCAGCATCCATAAGCATTCTAGAATCATAGCATAGCATAGTTTAGCATATCGGCATTCCATATCATGGCCTATTCATCTCATATCATAGTTTCAATAGTGTTCATAATCCATAGCCCCTGTGCATATCCGTACATCAACATTTCACTCCACTAGCATATAGGATAAAGAAGGATTCTTCCTTTACATACTCATTCTTCAGGTTGCCATTCTGAGAAGCTTTGCTTACACAATCTGAGAGCAGTAGCTTCAAGTGAATCACTATAGATAGAGGACAATGGAACGGTTCTGAAGAAGCTCAATTTGTTTGTTTTCTTTGAATTCAATTTATCTTGCTTTCTTTAGTTTAATGTTGCATTAATGTGCTGTTTTTATAATTTTGTTTTGATACTAACAATTCTCACACACAATTTTCACCTACAACTTTTCTCTTTGGTTCGCTTTGAGCTTGAAGGTTTTGGAGGAGATGCAACTCTATAGGTTAGAACTCATTTGGAAAGATCCACATCTTTAGCCTTCCCCTCAAGCAATCAAGGGTCCCTTTCTCCCTTGTGAGATATTTCTCCTTCTTCTCAAGGTGATGGATGGATTTGAGATAGTCTAAAGTAATGGAATTTTGTGTCTCCTCCATCAACTTGACCCTATTATGTGGCCTTTTCTGACTGAGATTCAAGCCAACAATGTGAATCTCTTTTGATATAACATTTTCTTCCAAATACTTTAAAGTAATTCATAGTAGGAATACTTCCATACCATAGCTCATAGGTAGTCTTTTTATTATTAGCTTTAGCTTGAACTTTATTAAGTATTGAAATGGCAATATTAATTTTTTTCTCTCCAGTAGACTTTCAGTATATTTATTTATTTCATCATACTCAGTAGTAGCTTCTTAAATTGTTTAGTTTTTCCTCTCAACCACTCCATTCTACTGAGGATTTCTAGGGGTGGACAAGTGCCTCTTTATTCCATAAATTTCACAAATAATGTTAAACTCATTGGAGGGTATGTGCAAGATCATCATGGAAAAAATAGGCCCTTAAGTGGCAAAAAATTCAAAAAAATTGGAGTTAGGAAACTTGAAATAAAAATTTGAATAAGTTATCTATATTATTTCAAAAATATGTAAGAATAGAATCTGTATCAAATTGAATGTAGTTTCTAAACTACTAGGTTTATTTTAAAAAATAAAAATCTATTCAAGGTGAAAATTTTAAATTTCAATGTAGTAGTACTTAAATTTCAAGGAAAAAATAAGAAGAAGGTGTCTATTTGACCACCATAACCATAATAAAATGATAATATTTTTTTATAAGATTTTAGATATAAGTAGAAGAATCATGTCCCGATGTGATGCCTTTTTTTTGTAATTTTTTTCCAAGTAAATAATTAATTATGAATTTTTTATTACAACTTTTTAAAAATATAAAAAACTTGTGCATCTGAACACCTTAACTTGGTAAAAAATTGATGAAATTCAATTTTTCTTTTTCTAATCCTATAGTATGCGAAACATAGAATGTGACGCATGTTTCAGATTCAAAAAAGTGATATCGTTTGAAAGCTATAGATGTTTTTCAATCAACCTATCGATCGAGACTTTAGTCATAATTCAAATGCAAAATAAATAATAATTATTTATTAAATTCAAAGTAAAGCATAATTTAAATTGGTGGAAAGCTAAGAATCTCCTTTAAAAACCCTTTTCATTTAATAAATTTTGGGTAAAAAAAAGTTGTCAGCCACATGGGCCATCGTATCACTTACATATTGCCACTTTTTTTCCCATCATGATCCTACACATACCCTGGAGGTAAATTTTACCACCTCAAATATTTAATTTTCAGATCTATTTAATTCTCAACCATAACTTTAAATGCCTTTAATTTGCCTAATGCATCAGATTTATCTCTAAGAAAATTAACAAATGTATTCTAGAGTAATCATCAGTCAAAAGTATAAAATACATGTCACCTTGTAGAATTCTCACCCTTGTAGGACTAAAAAGATATATATGAATTTACTCCAGTAGTCCAATAACAGATTGTTCCTTTCCCTTGAAACTACTCCTTACTTTCTTTCCAATCTAAAAATCTTGACATACACCATTGATAGGCTTTATGATTCTTGGAAAGTCTCTCACTACATGAATTGAACTAATTATCACCAAATTATCAAATTTCATATGATACATCCTATGGTGCCATAACAAATTGTCATTGATCTATGACACAAATCAATAACCATTAGCACCTTTAAGATGATAGATGTTTCCATCTATTCTCTTACCAACAATAATCATAGTTTTAGGCTCTTTTTTGATCTCACATGTTTCATCCTTAAAAGATTATATCCCTTGCTACACATTTCTCCAACACTCAAAAGGTGATGCCTTAAACCCTTTATATAGTAAAAATTATTAGTTTTATGTTTTCCATTAAAACTGATTGAACCTATTCCAAAAATATTAGCTCTTGAATCATCTACAAATTTAACTAGTGATCCATCATATTTTTCAAGTTTGACAAACTTACTTTTGTCTCCTTTCATGTGATTAGAGAATCCATTGTCAACAATCCATTAATTCTTATCCTCTTTAACATGAAAAGCATAAACCAAAGTACCTTCAACCTTATTGTTCTTCTCTAGAAGACTTATCTTTACAAATTTTTTAGAGTTAGTAGAACTAGATTCATCCTTTATAGCCAACATAAAGCATTCATTGTCATCAAAGTCTCCACAATTAGAATTATCATTAGAAATACCAACATCTCGATTGTAGGCTTTCTTAATCACTTTTCCTTCATTCTCCTTGGTCTTATTTTTATAGCTCTTTTTGAACATCTTGAAGCATATGACCTATATCACCATAGCTAAAATATTTGAAAGGTAATTCACCTTTGCACATAATAGTGCCATTCTTCACTCTTATTACAAAGTTAGCTTCCACATCACCAAGATATTCCTTATTTGAATATTAAACCCTTTTTTATACTCCATCCTTGAAAGCAGTCACTCCAGTTATACCATTTTTCAAGCCCTTTTTTTCTCATTTCAAATGAAGTTAGTGTACCAATCACCTGATCTCTAGAATAATTATTAAGATTTTCCATTTCCTAAATAGTAGATACGTTTTCACTATGAGAATCAGGAAGAGATCTGAGAAATTTCTTTACCACTTTAGATTCTTTGACTTGTGCACCAAGAACTCTCATTCGGCTCACCAACTCATCAACTCTCTCCATGTAGATTTTGATTGTTTCATCTTCCTAGATATATATAGTGTCTCAAATTGTGCCTTTAAATTCTACAAATTTTCTTATTTGAATTTTTTATATCCTTCATAAATTCTTTCAAGCTTATCCAAAACCTCTTTAGCTCAGTCTTCAAACTAATAAATTCTACTAATTCAATATTTTAAAGATTATTCATAATAATAAATATTTCCTTAGCATTTATCTCATGTGCTTTGATCTCTACACTTGTACTTGAACCATTTTGAGGTGGAGTATATACATTTTGATAATCCTTTTCAACCTCAAACCCTTGAGCTTCCAAATATTCTTCCATTTTTGTCTTCCAAAATGTATAATTTGTTGAAACAAAGAAAAATAGGGTAGATTGTTGATTAAAATGAATTGATGAAAAATGTACCTACCTTGTTAGTTTCATTCAATATGAGGGTTATGATGTATAAATGAGTAACTGAAAACAAACCTAACTAATGTAGCAATCAAAAGGCATGTTTTAAGAGGGTCAAACATTATGTACTTGTTGCAAAATGTGCTTTTTCAAAAGTCACTCAGGATGCATTCGCCCTATGGAAAATGGGTCCTTCCTAGGGCTCTGGAATTTTTTTTGGGTTTTGTTCTTCAATGTCTGCACTCCTAGATTCTAGTAAAATAGTGTCAAAAACCCAAAAGTAAATCTAATAGCTTAGTTTCTATGATTTTGCAACTTTCATAGTAACTTTGACAACTTTTTTAGTTTTTCTCTCTAAATGATCTTCAACCTAAAACTTGCAATCACACACGAAAGAGGAGAAAAATATTGTTTGTTAGGCAATAGGGGTTTTCCTTGGTAAAAAAATGTTTTGGTAATTAAACCTTCAAATGAAACAATGTGTAGAAGGAATGATGAATGAACAAACAATGTTACAACTCACCACACTTTAGTTAAAACATTGGATTGTAGATATGCAAACTAGCATGAAGTATCTTTAAGGAATGTAGATCTTAATAATGAACTTTGATTTGAGACAATGCCTCAATAATATGCTTGATTGACCTTGAATGCTACATAAACACATTAGCTTAACAAAATGCATAATGCACTAAATCTTTGATAAGATGAAATGGATTTTGATTGCTGCAATAATATTCAATAATTTTCCCTTGAATTCCTTAGAAATGCTCTTGATCTCATAAAATTGATATTATGATGCTTACATAAGAATTTTTAGATTGCTTGGCTTGGAAGAAACTATGTGAAATAACCTTACATTTATACATATCTTATCCTTAAATCCCAAAATTCATATATCACAATATGACATCAAATCTAGGATTTGAAATCATTAAAATACTGCCAAAAAACTATCCCAAGGGGGGGTGCTAGGTCTAAGTGATGACCCATTATCCATGTGGAAAATAGGTCCTAGCTTACTTGGATAGGAAAAACTTTGGGAAATGTGAAATGTTATGAGAAAATAGGGTCCTAGGACCTACTGAGGACCCATTCACCATATGAAAAATGGGCCCTAGGTCACTAACCTAGGAAACACACCTTCTAAAATTAAGTGTTGTTTAATATCATATATGAATGTGATGTTTTATCCCTTTGAATTTGAATTTAATTAGGCTTGGATTTGAATTAAAGTGGCCAATACACATAATTAACCTCAAGTAATTAATAAAGCCCCAAATTAGTGTGAAAGTGTAAAGATACACTTTAGAACACCCTAAATAAGGAACCATTAATTCCATTTTTTTTAGAAGGGCCCTAAACTTAATGTGAACGTGGAAAACACATTACAACACTAAATCAAGTCAACATAAAGCTCGTATTAGTTTCTAATTATTCATTCCCAAACTAAGGTAAAAGGGATACTTTTTTTGTTACTACATTTTCCCTCACTTTAGTGAGAGTATGACCCCACATGAAACTCACACTAAAGTAGAGATTCAAGAAACTTATGTCTGCAAAAATGACAAAGATACACAATCATACAACATTAAAGGCCAAGAAGAAAAATGGATGCAGATCAAGCCTTGACTATCCAATATGATGTTGAACACATCTCAGTTGTTTGGCCAAGGGGGAGGATCAAGCCTTAACTATCCAACATGATGTGGAACACATTTTGGCTATTTATCCAAAGAATGTTCACAAGAAAAAATTGATGTACACTATGCAAAAGACACACTCACTCACTCCAAGGTAGTGGAACCTTAGGCCATCCACTAAGTGAGTCTCCCCCCAAGAAGGTAGCTTAGTGAGAAATTCATGCCTATATGTTTTCTCTCACTATACTTACCATACCAAAGCTATCCCTCTGATAACTTTGATAGGGTTCCCCTCACATTGTTGTTTGATGGTTAATAATATGTGTTATGATAAACACCTATGCACATGGAAAGGATCCAAAAGCAAGCAAGGTGTGTAATGATAGGTGGCCTTGAATTAGGGTTTCAAGATTCAAAAGGTTAGCAAGTTGTATTATTCCAAACACTTATGAACATTATGTATATAGGGATTTTTTCAAAGGGATCTTGCTTCATTTGTATAAGGTATTGTTCTTAGGAATCATCATTCCTAATGTCTCAAGGAGAGGACAAGTGAAGAGTAAAAGCAACTTAGGGAATGGAGTGTGTCGCATCACCACTAAGAGGAAAATTATATCCTAAGAAATATCACACTCTTGGAGGACATCAAACCCAATGACACCACAAAAAAAGGAAACATCAAAAGAAAAAGAAATTTGCACCATGAAACATGGAAAATGTTGAAAGATATTATCAATCTATGCCCCCACTTTAAAATAGTTGTTAACAACATTATTTTGAGAAATTGCATTAAAGTAGCCATTGTTTACTCCTAAGACATGAGATATATCCTTGGAAAACACTATGCCAAGGCATATTTTTCCAAAATAAAGCTACTAATATGGATTAGAGACAATAAATTGTCAATTAAATGTAGAAAAATATGTAAACATAGAAGATTTATAAAACTAAAAAATTATGGTCAACAAAAGAAGAACACCAAGATTTAATGTGCTTCACCAAAATCTAGGAACATCCCCAAAACAAAGGGTCCAAATTATATTGATCTTGAAAAAAATAACTATTGAAATGAAATGCAAAGACATGCAAAGACATGTATCAACTTGCAACAACATTTTTCAACATTTTTCCACTGTTGATTTTACACGATCTTTGCTACTTGTACCAACAAAACTTCCTATGTTTTTATAGCCACTGCTCTCCAAATTTCTACATTCATTTATCATGCCCAAAAACAATATATAACCCTAAAAATGTGTGTAAGATACCTTCCCATGCATGTGGAAACTCATGCAACCAATAACTCCTTTCTTTCTAAGCAGTTACTAATTATTTTAACCATTCACACAAGAGTGAAATAAAGGAGCAATTATTTAATTGAAAAAGTAATGATCAATATTCTTAGCATCTTAGTATAATTTTTCTCCATAAAAAAACAATCTCCCTCTTGGGGACTGTTCAAACTCTACAACATACCATCTCCCCCTTTAAGACTAATCATAACAACACTGCCCTGCAACTACCACTCGAAATAAGCACCTTGGACCATATTGCTTTATTTTAATGTTAACCTTGAAGACCAACTGAAGCTAAAGAGGATCTCTACTTCTCCCTTATTAATGCCTTCATAAAAATATTTGTTGGATTAACATCTGTGTGTAACTTTTCCAAATTTAATTGTCCATCCTCCAATGATGACCAAATAAAATGATATATTAGTTTTATTTTTTATTTTTTTGAGTGCATGGATAAATTCTTTGTAAGATCTATAGCACTCTACCTATCTGTAAATAAACAACTTTCAGCCTACTATTTTCCTAATTCTTCCATCAAAAGTTGTAGCCATTTTATCTCCTTTTCTTCCTCCATTGCAACAACATACTCTTCCTTCGTGGTGGATAAACCAACCACCTTTTGTAGTTGATAAATCCCACTCAGTGTTGTCCCACCAACTGTAATACATAACTTGTGGTACTTTGCATAACATTAATATCCCTTGCTAAATCTAAGTCAACATAGACTTTTAAATTAGTATTAGAGCCCCCAAAACATAAACATTTATTGGATGTACCTCTCAAATACATGAGAGTCCATTTTACAACATCTCAGTGCTCAACTCCAAGATTTTACTCATATACATACTAACAACACTTACAACATGTGCAATATATGGTCTTATGCATACAATGGTGTACATTAAATATCCTACAACTAAAGCATATGGTACCTTGGACATTTTATCCTCCTCCTCTAGATTCTTGGACACATATGCTTAGTCAATTTGAAATGAATAGAAAAAAGTGTGTTGACAACTTTTACATTCACCATGTGAAATTTCTACAACACCGTTTCAATATAATTAGCTTGAGATATTTCTTTTTCTTTTTCTATCTCTAGTAATCTTCATCCCAAGGATGTTTTTTGCTATCCCTAAATTCTTTGTAGTAAATGAATTTGATAATTGTTTTTCTAACTCCCTTATGTGACCCATGTTAGACCCCGCTACAATCATATCATCAACATATAAACATAAAATAATGCAACAATCATCATCCAACCTCTTAAAATAAAAACAATGGTCTGAATTACACCAGTTGTAGCCATGCTCATCCATAAAACAATCAAATTTAATACACCATTTCTGAGGTGCTTACTTCAAGCCATATTAAATTCTCGTTAATATGTACACTAATTTATCCTTACCTTTGACCTCCAATCCTTGTGGCTATTCCATATATATTTCCTCTTCCAAATCACCAAGGAGAAAAGTGGTTTTAGCATCAAACAATTCTAAATGCAAATATTTAGGAACCACAATACTTAAAATAGTATGAATAGAAATCGTTTTAACAAGTAGATAAAATATTTTATCAAAATCAATGCCTTTTTTCTATGCAAATCCTTTTATAGCTAACCTAGATTTAAATATTTTCTTACCTCAATCTTCCTCTTTCACCCTATAAACCCATTTGTTTGGTAAAACCTTTTTACTTGCAAGCAACTTGCATAATTCCCAAGTTTCATTTTTGATGTAGAGTAGGTTGGGTGAATGAAAACTAACTCAATCAAACCCTTGAAAAAGTCATAACACCTTAAACACAATGATTCCCTTCACAAATTGACACTACTCCTTGTAACACAACAAACAACCCTTTTCCAACATAATTTGCAAACTAGGTCTCAAAACAAAAAAAAAACCACCATTTAGGATACCGTTTTTGATAGTTCACAACATATCAAATTTTTATTTTGGGTTTCTTTGGAACAACACCCTAAAAAATCTACTGCTACACTTGACCATAGACCTAATTAGGCTTTTTTTTTTAGGAAACTATTGGTTCTACCTTCTCTAGACCTCAATTATTCATTCTAGAGGACTGAAAATGTTATATGGGGCCTGATGATGTAAATTATATCAACTAAAATGGTTTCCAAATACTTTTCTATAAAACCCTACTCCTGTGCAACCTTTTATGCCCCAAACAAGGGGATTTTCCACCTAAGTAATCACCTAATTTTCATCAAGATTCATCCCCTATTCTTGAAAACACCATGAAATAAGAATAAATTCTATCTAACCCCATTCCACTGATTACCAAAGATTTTCATGAGTGGAATGGTGTGATTTTCATTATTCTTCCCTCAAAACACCAAAACTTAGGGTTTATGAACTAGTCTTAGAAAATCTACTATAAAATCCTCAAAACTTGATAAAATCTTATGAAACAAAAACCAAAAGGAAGCTAACTCAACCCTTCATCAATTTCAATGCATTAGTGACCATTCCTAGGCTGTACCAAGCCCTATCAAATTCTATAGTAGGAAAATTAACCACTAAAACATAGGAAAATAGTGAATCTTTATTATTCAATATTCTCAATGTACATTAGAAATTGGACTCAACTATTACATGATGTATTTAAAAATTTTCCCCACCAAAACAATTGACTACAACTACCTCTCAAGTCCCATGACCATTCAACTTCATCAAAATGCAAAAAGTGTGAAAGTTGCTTGACAACTTCGCAACTTTTTTTGCAACTTTTACAAACTCGATCAAATGGACTCCAAACTAACTCCAAACCACCTAACCACCTAATTTGTCTCCATAAACATCACAAGTGGTATCTAAGGCCTTATTTGAAACCAAAAGACTCAAGATAGATAACTCTTTGCAACATTTTCACATTAAGAGCTATGGTGCCCTACACCATACTCCCTAGGAAGAAAAGACTCAAGTCCCATTGAGGACAGTGTTGTAACCACATATGCAAGTTTGTTCCCATCACTCTTTGACCTCCAAGTGTTGTCTCCATCTGCTAGACCTTTCCAATGAACCAAAAATTGGAAATGTGCATAACCCATTTCCTTCTTGAAGTCTTTAGCATCTAGGATATACATCAACTACATAAATTTTTTTGATAGATGATCCATGGCCTGTCCTTCACATAAGAATGTCATTGAATCTTCACCTTTACCTACTACCATTTCTCCTCCTCTCTTTTAATGATCTTCCTTCTTCACTCCCATTGTGTTGTTGAACTAACTCTCTTTTCCTAGCAACTGATCTTTGATCTCTTCACTCTACCTTTCCATCTCTTCCATCTGATAGTCTATCCCTACGACTATTGCTTTATCAATTTCACTAACCTCAGATTTGAAAGAAACATAATGACCACTATTCTCCTCTGAAAGAAATGAATAAAACACCCCTTCCATCATCATATCAACATACTCCTTAAGCCAATCTTGAATCCCAAGAATCAATTCATCTCTTTGACCTTCAACAAATCATATTTTGACACCAACTCAATATCATTTCCCTCGAAAATCAAGTTATTCTTCAAGCCTGCTGTCATAACATCTCCAAGTCTAGGATTGGTTGCAATTTTCCTATCCTTGTTTTCCTCTACCTATATAAATTATTTCCTACCTACCATCAACACATTGTGTACCTTATTTTTCCCTTTATCCTCCTCTTTCAAGGGTGTCAAAGTAAAACAAATTCCATCTTTTTCTATCTCATAGGTATTTCTTCTACCATCATACATAGCACACCTATCAACTTGCCAAGGCCTCCCTAACAAAAAATGACACACATCCATAGAAAATACATCACATAGAATCTTGTCCCTATACCCTCCTATATTGAACTCCACCCAACTTTGTTCACTTACCAAAACACATTGACCCTCATTCAACCAATAAACTTTGTAAGGATTATCATGCAGTATTGTAGGAAACATAAGTTTCTCAACCATTTCATTGGAAACAATGTTATCTGTACTTCCTAAATCAATCACAACTTTACATACCTTACCCATGCACTTACAAGTTTTTTTTGAAGACCTTCCTTGTTTGTGATGGTTCCTTCTCCATTTATGCTTTGATGAGGGTTCTTCTTTCCATTAGTGATTCTAAAACTTTAAGAGGAGGGTATGTGCAGGATCATGATGGGCCAAAAAGTGGCGATATGATGGGTATGTGTAGGGTATGTTGCTGAAAGGTATTTTTTAACCCAAAATTGATGAAATGAAAAGGGTTTTTAAAGGATATTCTCAGCTTTCCACCAATACAAATTATGCTTTAATTTGAATTTAATAAATAATTATTATACATTTTCTATTTGAATTACGAATAAATTTTTGATTGATAAGCTGATTGAAAAATATCTATAGCTTTCAAACAGTATCACATTTTTTTAATCTAAAACATGTGTCACATTGTATGCTTTGCATACTATAGAATTAAAAAAAGAAAATTTTAATTTCATGAATTTTTGACCAAGTTAAGCTCTTCAGACATACGATTTTTTATATTTTTAAAAAGTTATAAAAATTATCATAATTAATTATTTACTTGGAAAAAAATTACAAAAAAATATGCATTACATTAGGACATTAGTCCTCTACTTATATCTAAAATCTTATAAAAAAATATTATCATTTTATGGTGGTTAGGGTGGTTAGACAAACACCTACTTATTTTTCCCTAAAATTTAAGTACTCCTACATTGAAATTTCAAAATTTTACCAAATAGATTTATTTATTTTTTAAATAAGCCTAGTAGTTTAGAAACTACATTCAATTTTCTACAAATTTTATTCTTACATATTTTTGAAATAATATAGATAACTTATTCAAATTTTTACGTCAAGTTGCCTAACTCTGATTTTTTTGAATTTTTTGCCACTTAAGGGCCTTTTTTTTCCATGATGATCCTACACATAACCAACAACATGTTGTGATGGAGAATTTACACTCTTAGTTTCCTCTTCTTGCACCATTTTATCTCTTCTTTCACCACAATGTGAATTAGAGGCTTGACCTTCATTTCACTACCATACTTGGTGTCCAAATTTGTTGCATTGATAGCACCTTCTTGTGAATCCTTGTGAGCCTCTTCCTTGACCTCCAAATTTTCCTCTAAAGCCTAATCTACCACCTCTAAATCAACCTCTCTGATCAGCAACTTGGTCTTGAATTTTTCTTACATCTTCTTGGTTCTCATATGGTTTACTTGAAGTGGAAAATGAACCTATTCCTCTTGAATTCTTGCGTCTACCCCTATTTGACTTATCTTTCCTTCTCTTTAGTTATTCTTCAATCCTTATTTCCATTTGATAGCATTCCTCAACTGTTCTTGGATTTTCCAAAGTTAATTCATCTTGAATGTTGAACCTTAACCCACTGAGCTACTTAGCCACCTTCTCCACATCATCCTCCATGTGGCCTACCTTTATATTCAACTTATAAAATTCTTTAGTAGAAGCTTTTACATCCATTTCTTTTTGTTTCAGACCTTGAAGTTTTTTATGCATTTGAGTTAAACAATCAGATGTTAAGAACTTACCCTTAAACTTAGCCACCATTCTATCCCAAGAAGCAATTTTTGACTTACCTTTCATCCTCCTTTCAGATTGCTCATAATCCCACCATAATAATGCATGAACCTTCAAATTTATTTTTTCAATCTTTATCTTTTACTCAAGTACATCCTCAGACTCAAAATAATATTCAAGTGTTGCAATCCAATCTAAAATTTCTTCATCATTCAAATTACCTCCATAGTTTGGTACACAAATATTCACCTTGTGTTTATCTTCCTTGACTGCTCTCAGTAGCTTGGCCATCCTTTGATTATCAGGATCTAATTCCTCTTCCTCTTCTTCCTCATTCTCCTCTTCCCCTTCTTCTTCGGGGTCACTCTCATCACCTAGAACCACACCTCTTCTCTAAAATGTTTCAACAACCTCAAGCCTTGCTACCACCATATCCTATAGTTCTTTCAACCTTCTAATCTACCTTGTAGTCTTTTCCTTCATCTCATTCATTTCCCTAGCCATATTGTTATTCTTTGGATTCATCTTGTTCACTTTTGCTTCACACTTTCTCTCCCTTATAGGCATACCTATTCTATGATACTATTTTGATGCAGAGCAAGGTGGGTGAATAAAAAATAACTCAATAAAACCATTGGCATAGTCATAACACCTCAAACATAATGATTTCCTTAACAAATTGGCACTATTCCTTATAACACAACAAACACCCCTTTTCTGACATAATTTTCAAACCAGGGATCAAACCCCAAAACCAACGACCATTTAGGATACTCTTTTTGACACTTCAAAATATATCAAAATTTTAATTTGGGAAGCTTTGTAACAACACCCTTAAAAATATGTTGCTACGCTTGACCATAGGCCTAATTAGGTTTGTTTGACAAGGCAACTATTGGTTCTACCTTCTCTAATCCTTAATTCTTCATTCTAGAGAATTTTACATGTCATATGGGGTCTACAAATGAAAATTATATCAAATAGAATGGTTTCCAAACACATTTTCTATAAAACCCTACTCCTATGCAACCTTTTATGCCCAAAACAAGCAAATTTTCCACCTAGGGTATCACCTAATCTTCATCAAGCTTCCTCCCCTTCTCCTCAAAACACCATGAACTAAAAATACATCCTATATAACCCCATTCCACTAATTCTCAAACATTTCTACTAGTGAAATGGTGTGATTTTCATTATTCTTCCTTGAAAACACCAAAACTTAGGGTTTTTTAACCGGTCTTAGAAATCTACTATAAAATCCTCAAAAATTAATGAAATATTATGAAAAAATAAAATAAAATTTAGCTAACTCAACCCTTCATCAATTTCAATTCATGAATGAGCATTCCCAAGCCATACCAGGACATACCAAATGCTATAGCAGCAAAATTAGCCTCTAAAATGTAGGAAAACAGTGAATCTTTATTATGAAAAATCTTCTAAATGTACATTAGAAACTGGAATTGACAATTACATGACGTATTTAAACATTTTTCCCACCAAATTAACTGACTAAAACTACCTTTCATGTCCCCTGGCTATTCAACTTCCTCAAAATGTAAAAAGTGCAAAAGATGCTTGACAACTTGGCAACTTTTTTTGCAACTTTTACAAAATTGATCAAATGGACTCCAAACTAATCCCAAACCACCTAACCACCTAATTTTACTTCCAAAACATCACAAGTGGTATTTACAACCTTATTACAAACCAAAAGACTCAAGATATAACTCTTTGCAACATTTTCACATTAAGGGATATGGTGCCCTCCACCAATTTTTTAGAAAGGAGTCCATTTGTTCTTTCATTCCATGCTCCCATTGAACCTTGGTATCCACCTACATAGATTCATCATATAATTTCATTTCACCAACATTAGTCAATAAAATAAAATGCAAAGAGGGAGACAGTCTTTCTGGAGGTCTACTTTTCCTTGAAGATAATCTAAAATTCATTGGAGTTTTTGGTATTTATTATTTATATTGTTTCAGAGCATAAGGAACCACTGGAACATCGATATTCAAAGTATCATCCAACACTACATAAAAATTTTCTTTTTTCTCATGTTCCTACAAATGATTTTTGTACAACACTTTCTCATTGAATATGATATCCTTGCTTCTCACAATTTTTAGATTTTCAAAATCCCAAATCCTATAACCAAATTCATCAATGTCATATCCATTAAATATATATTTATTTGATTTTACATAAAGCTTGGTTCTTTTTTTGAATTTGTATGTGCAAATGTTTCACAACCAAAGGTTGTGAGAAAAGAATAACTCACCTTCTTACCTATCCATTCCTTCGCTAAAATATCACAACCGAAAGGATTAGAAGGACCTCTATTAATTAAATAAAAAATAGTATTTACAACATATGCCTACATATTTAAAGGAATCCCAATGCACAATTTCATAGTACATGCACAAACCTTTATTGTTCTATTCATGTGCTCAACCACTTATTTTCTTGTGTAGTCCTTTGAACAATTTTATTCCTATAAATACCAATAGAAGAACAATAATATTCAAATTATTTACTATAATAATTGCCACCATTATCAGATCTGTGACATTTCAACTTTTTATCTAGCTTATTTTCAACCAAGCATCTCCATTTTTTAAAAGTTTCAAATATGTCATCTCCATTTTTGTAATTTTTTTCCAAGTAAATAATTAATTATGATTTTTTTATTACAATTTTTTATAAAATATAAAACTTGTATGTCTAACCACCTTAACTTGGTCAAAACTTTATGAAATTCATTTTTTTTTTTTTAATCCTATAGTATGCGAAGCATAAAATGTGATACATGTTTTGGATTAAAAAAATGTGATACCATTTGAAAGCTATAGATGTTTTTCAATCAACCTATCAATAAGGATTTTAGTCATAATTTGAATAGAAAATGAATAATAATTACTTATTAAATTCAAAGTAAAGCATAATGTATATAAGTGGAAAGCTAAGAATCTCCTTTAAAAGCACTTTTCATTTCATCAATTTTTGGTAAAAAAATAGTCATCAGCCACATACCCATCATATTGCCACTTTTTGGCCCATCATGATCCTGCACATACCCAGTACCTAAGCTGGCCCCCATAAATATGTGTGCACAAGCTCCAATTTCTCATCATTCTTGTGTTTCCCATCCTTTAGATAACTAACACTCTTTTTTTTTTCCATACACACAACTTTCATAGAAATCCATATTAACACATTTTATACATGGTAAAACATTCTTTGAATGAAGTACATTCATACATTTTTCACTCATATGCCCAAGTCTATTATGCCACAGTGTTGACTCAAAACCCATAGCAACTATCTGATTTTCTACCTACTGAACTACAAGAATTGTTCTTAAACATTTAATTTTCTATACAACAACTAAAGTAGAATGAATAGTATGACCTATAAAAAATATTTAAGATGCCTACTTTCACACCTTTTTCTACCATGGAGGCACTTTTTGCAACCTTCCAATTTTTATCACTAAATATAACAACACAACCTTCATCATCTAGTTGCCCTACTAAAATTAAATTTCTTCATAACTTTGGAATGTTCCTTACCTCTTGTAGTAGCTAATGATTCCCATTATACAACTTAATCTTGATTCTTCCCTTTCCAAAAATCTTATAAGGTTTGTTATCTCCCAAATAAACTAGCCCAAAATCCCCTTGGACATAATCAAGAAAATAACTTCTATGAGGCGTAGCATGAAATGAAAACCCTAAGTCTAACACCCAAGAATCATCAACTTATCAAGGAAAAGAATCAAAGAATCCTCATCAAATTTATTACTTACCAATTTTTTCTGTTTATTACCTTCATTTTTGTCTCTTTCTTTATTCTTCTAAGACCATAAATCTTTATTTAAATGACTTGGCTTCCCACAATACCAACAATCCTTCTTTCCACTAGATTGGGACCTCTTATCCTTTGATTTCCCTCATGACTTCTCACAACCTCAAAAATTCTTTCCTCTCTCCTTTTTTCTACCCTTTCTTTCTATATTCAAAACACTAGTTGACGTGGATGTTCCACCTAATATTTTTCTACAAATTTCCTCACTCAAAATCACACCAACATCATCATGAAATTTCAGCGTATTTGAACCATAAAAAAAATTACTAACCATTACCAAGCTATTCGAGCTTTCAGGAAAAAGGACACAAAATCAAAATAGCCCTAACTTCCTCATCAAAATTAACATTTACAAAATTCAATTGATTGGTAACTATGTTAAATTCATTTAAATGATCAACAATTGACCCACCTTCAACAATTTCATATTAAATAAATGCTTCATAAGAAATACCTTATTCGAAGCTGAAGGATTTTCATATAGTTTCACCATGGTTTGCATCAACCCTTCAATTTTCTTCACTTTTGAAATATTATAAGTCACTGATTGTGCCAAGTATAGATGAATACTGCCAAGTTGCTTTCTATCTAGAATATTGGTGCAAGAGCACCTAGTGTTGTTACGCTTCTAATAGGAAATATTGTAAAATTTGAATTATAATCATGTTATGCATGTAAAATGGTCATGTGTGGACCCATTCAAATGTATGTAAGTCACCATTAGGTCTCTAGTAGGTTAATTAAGTCAAATTGCAAAAAATGTCATTTTGTTGCACAAAGGCAAAATTGTATAATTGTAAAATTGTAAGAAGATGAAGGGTCATGTTGATTGGGAAGGTTGTTGGTCGGTAAGAAGTTGAAGGGGTAGTTATTCTATTTGTGGGAAACATCTTTTAAAAGAATTGTACGGGTGATCAAAGGATTGAACTTTGTATCTTGAAGATTTTTTGAGAATAAAAGTACTCTATTATGTAATTGCAATGTTCTTTTTTGTTATTTATTAGTTTGTACAGCCTTTATAGCAACATCAAGCCTTAAAATCATTTTTTTTTGGTAGAATAGGGATTTGGATTTCCATAAAATTTGATTTTGAGGGATCTCATTGAGTTTAAAATCTATTTTGAGTCCTTTTATAGAAAATTGTTGAAACACTCCTTTTAGGGTTTTTGAGTCTAAAGTATGGTTTACTAACCATTCCACCAATTTAGGTTTTTTTAATCAGTAGAATGGGTTAGAATAGGTTATGTCTTAATGTGTTTATGTTGGTAGACATAGGGAAAGTAAAGATACAAAGATTATGTTGTTGTCCTCACAGATTTTATGAGTTTTTTTATGAAATTGGTGGCTCCAAATAAGAATTTGTTGAAGATTCCTTCATGAAGGTTGGAAAATAGTTCATTTATCTTGTGTAGACATATTCCAAGTTGTTTGAAGAATTTTTAAGGTGTTTGTAGGTTTGGAAAGCTAAGAACCAATAAACCTCTATTTTAGTAAGTCTAAAAAGGCATAGAGTGATGGTTTGATATTTTGGTGTATTAAGGAGTCTTCCAAGCAATAAATATTGATGATTTGGTAGTTGTATAGCCTAATAAAAAAAATTCTATGGTTATTTGATGTTGTTGAGTGATTTTGATTGTACTTTCTTTGTTAAATAGGCCTAATTGAGCCTTCTTGTTGTGGTATAGTCATGTTTAAGGTTGATCCTTCCAAAAAAACTCCATTTAAGTTTATGATATGACAAATTATTCAATAATGCATCCTTAAAAGTGTATTTTTTTAAGGAGATTCGAATCGGTTTAAGAGATATACCTATTTTTGTTGTTATGGAATACTACAAACATAAAGGTGTCTTGGGTGTGAAAGATAGAAGGATGAAGGTATTAGTGTTATTTTGAAGTTTATTTGGTTTAATCCTACCAATTTCATGTTAACTAGGTGTATTATGGTCTAGTAAGAGTTTAGAACCGTAATTTGAAGGTTTGGTGTCTTTTAAGCATTTGGAATCAAGTTGCAAACAAGAGAATTTTGGTGTTTTTTCAGTGATTCTCTCAGAGTTTGTGTTTTGGGTCTTTAGTACCTTTGAAGTCAGTAGATTCTCTACATCAATTGGTATTAGAGCTAGTTGATTTAGTGCTTTGTTAAATTGTTGGTTGCAGGTGCTTGATCCATCTTAAAGTTGCAAGAAAGAGAGTAAGAAGGTGCGTGTTGGTTTTAAACAAGGATGAGGTATGTGTTCACTATCCTCCAATATTTATTAAGCTAGGGAGAAGGTGCAGAGAGAGTTACATGACTAAGAGAGAGAGTGGGTAGGTGCATCTTACAAGATCTGCTTTTGGGTAAGATGGATGGTATCTTGAGGTTGTTTGATGAAGCAGTGAGGGAGATGGATATCTATCTAAAAAACACAATAGATTTACAAATCCCAAAAATTATGGACAACAAAATAAGAACACCAATATTTAATGTGGTTCACCCAAATATGGGCTACATCCCCCTAAAAAGTGTCCAAATTATATTAGTCTCCCACAAAATAACCTTTACAATGACATGCAAAGACATGCATCAACTTGCAGTAATGTTTTTCCACGTTCTTCCATTGTTGATTTTAGACAGTCTTTGTCGTGTGCACTTGCCACACTTCCTTTTTTTGTAGCCACTTCTCTACAAATTTTTGATACATTTATCACACCCAACAACCATAAATAACCCTTTTTTTTTTTGGAAAATACCTTTCCATGCATGTAGCAACTCATGCAACCAATACAATATGCTCTTATGGAGAGGCATACAACTACGAGCGAGCGAGCGTGGGACTTTGTAGATTTGAAATCTATGGAGCCTTAAGATAGTGATGAGGATGATGCTGATACTATAGGTGATTCTCCATCGGTGTCCTGGTTGTGTTGTTGGAGAGACAGGTTTTGGTCCCTAGCTAGAGTGTTGGGTGCAGATGTTTGGGCCCTCATCTTGGCTGCATGAGGGACTCCTAATTGGTTTGGTATGACTAATAGAGTGTGAGGTCCTAGCTACCTCTACTTCTCTAGTGGGATTTGCTATTTTGGGGGCCTATGTTTCTTGATATTTGGATTCTCTAGCCTCTTTCTTGGAGGGATGGTGATGTGTTGTGTGGAATCATTGAGGAGTTTAGTTGATGCTCTCCTTGTGATTTCCTTTTGGTGACTATTTCCTGAAAGGCTTTGGTGTTATTACTAATGGAGGAGGTTGTGACCTTTGTGCTTGAAGGGTTTATTGTTTGCTATGAGGCTACCTTTTGTTGGTGTAGGGGTTTTTTTGTCCCCATGAAGGCTGGCTATGGGTGATGGCTGAGAATCTCTCTATTGTGTCTTGGGGCCCCTAGTTTTTGAAGATTAATATAATGAATGGGTTTGTTATTTTTTTTTGGGTTTTTCACTCTTCAAAATTTTCTTCTAATATAAAGTTGTTGAGGTGTGAATTTTAGGTCATGATCCCTCTTTTGATGATGATGCTTATTATTTTCAAGGGGGTTTATTTTCTTTTGATGGTGGTTTTTTTTATTTTGGTTTATGTTTTTTTGTTTATATACTCTGATCTGTTGGGTTTCAACCATGGCTTCTCTTCTCCTTTCATGCTCCAATTTCCTTCCTTATCAAAGGTGGTAATGAATGCCCTCTCTTCTAATGTTTTATTTTTTATTCTATAGTTAATGTCTTCTATGGAGGTGAATAATGCTCCCATTGAGGTGGATCCCTCTTCTATTTAGGGGAACGTGGTTTTTGTAGATCTGGTGGAGAGTTATTTTCTTATCTGATTGTTCCTATCAAGGGGGAGATTGTGTGGGAAGATGAGTGAAATCGTTTGAGTTTTGGGCTCTCATTTCTCCCTCTCCTATAGAGGGGATCTCCCTTATTTTGAGGTGGGGTTAGAGTTGGCATTTAAGGTTGGGTGTTGTTGCATGAAGGCTATTGTGTTTTAGTGCTCCATAGTTTCCCCTTTTGAGGTTAGTTTGTTGGAGTTACTGGTGTTTCCATTTAGGGGCTTGATGGTTCTGTACACTATCAAGAGGACTATCTCTCTTGGCTTAGGGGTGTTTTATCTAAGCAACTAGTTTGTTTATTCTTGGTTGATGCTGTTATGTGACTTTTTCCCCAAGATAAAATAAATCTATTAAATAACCCTTTAGAATTAAAAAGGGGGAGAAAAATAAAGGGTATTATAATCCTTTGGTAAAAGAGAGATTAAAGAATATGCATAAAAATTCTTTAAAAGGAGAAGCCTAATTATTTATTTAAATAATTGTTAAAAAGGAAACCTTTGTGAAAGGGTGTGATGATTTTGGAATCCACCCCTTAAAAGATATATAAATCATTCATGTGAAACTTGGAAAAGGACAGACAGGAAAAGAAAAGGAAAATCAAGTGGAGCACATTGTGGGAATAGGGTTCTAGGTTAGCAGGTTGTGAGCAGGATGGAGAAGGGGCACTCCTATAGTGGGTGTCCAACCTGGGGTACAAGTGCGTGCACTCAGGATGGTCCTAGCTAGGGAATGGTTTTGTGGCACGAGTGTTGAGCATTGTTCTGGTGGAACTAGCACTCGTGTAGAGCGGCAAGGTTCACTTTCCTCCCAAACTGCTCACAGATGGAAGAGGCTGAACCAAGGATCATTCCAACAATAGTTGAGGGTTTCTTCTGCACATTTCAAAGATAAGTATTAATGTTGATAAATTATCTGAGCAATAGAAATTGTTTCAAATCTTTGAGTTTATTGAATTAATAATTTATTGCACTTAATTTCAAAGTCTTTACTCAAACTTTAAATATTATATTAAAATTTGTGCATAAACAGTTTTTGAATTAATTTGTGGAAACTATTTAAATCATTGCATTTTAAATCTAGAAATTAGTCTCATTTCATTTGGTATCAGAGCCTTCAACCCATGCCTTCTTCTTCCATTAAGATTTTTTATTAGAATTTGAGATCATTTGTTTGGTGTCTCTAGTGGCTGATTCCTATTGCAACAATTATTGAACCTTATAAGAAATTATGATTCTTAAATATATGAAGGGAAAATAGCTTCTTATTTATTTGATTCATACTAATGATATCTTCTAAGTGTTAAGGACAGATGGATCAATTAGGAGGATAATGAAATCAGGATTTTAGATATCCTTGTCAGTATAGCAACTCACAGATGAGTATGAGATATTATGTTTATTATTCTTGTAGTATGTTATATCTTACTATGGTATGCAATTATATATATTATTAGTCATGGATAACAGCTCTGTATATCTGAGATATCAATTATTGCTAAATATGAATAATGGATTTGTGTCACTGATTTGATATGTAAGAACAAAACATGTATCTTGTTGAGCTATTATGACTTTACCTTGAAGAATAGACTTCAGGCCAAAATTCCCTTTTGCTAGCACTCAATAAGGATAGGGAGTTTTTGGAGGGAAAGGTTGGTAATTCGCTCCATTGATGGATGGTCCCAAGATGGGTGGAACACCTTGAGGAAGTCCACTTTGAGATCGTTCATGTTCCCTTTGCATAGTAAATCTACCATCCAATGAGGTTAGGAAAGAGGAAACAAGGCGAAGATCTATTCCAATCAAAAGTAATAAGTCATATTATGATAGTTTTATGCACTTGATGATAATGCATTTATCTTATTCTTAAAATGTTCAATCTGGAACTGTTTAATTTAATCTAGATTAAGGAACTATGTGTATTTGTTGGTCTTCAAGGCAATTTACATGAGCAAAATGATGTGTTGGTAAAATAAATTATATGTCCTAACTTGTGCATTTTATGTTTCTAAGATAATTTTAACAAGGGTACATTACAATTTTGAACTAATCAACTTTACCATACAACTTAGCAAGCTTATCCCATACTTCTTTGGGTTTCTTACACTCCACAATGTGAAACAACAAATTATCAGACACATGGAGACCTATGAGTCCTCTAGCCTCATCCATTTTGTTTCTATGAACAAATTTCTCAAATGGTTTTGTAAACTCAATTTGATCGACATCTAACATTTGCTAAAGCCCCCTAGATTGCAACAAGTAGGATTTTTAGTCCTGAATAAAACCAGGTTGTAAAAGGGTGTCCCTTGCTTATTTGTAAGTTGCAGCATGTGTAGTCATGCTAATCTTTTAGAGGTTGTTGTGGGGTTGTTGTTGGTATATATATGGGTTTTTTTTGTAGCTTTTCTAATCTTGTATTGGGTTTTGAGAACCCATACAAACCTACTTTTTACCCCTAATCAAAAACTCATGCAACCAATAACTCCTTTCTTTTTGGGTGGTTACTAATTTTTTTGACCATTTAGATAGGGGTGCAATAAAGAAGAAATTATTTAATAAAAAAGTAATGCTGAATATTTTTAGCATTTGAGTTTGATTGGTCTCTATAATACAAATTCTACCTCATGAAAAAGGAGGGAGTATTTTCCACCAAAAATACGTAATGAATCTATGAATTTGGGGTCAATATATCTTTGCTACAATGTTACAGAGCTTGGAAACATCATCATTCCCCAAATACTCATATAACTTGAAGAATGACACAACGAGAGTTAGAAAAAAAAAAAAAAGATCCTTTTGGATCAACATGGAAGAGACCTAAATGTCTCAATGCCTTGTGTCATCCCTAAAGGGAAAACACAACACAAGAGAAAAATGACAAAATGTTTATGACAAGAGAAGAATGTGGATTTATTAGAAAGAGAGTTATAAAACCCAAGATCCATGATGAATGGTGTATCGTGGGATGACATGAGTCATGAACAACGTATTACAATATTATTGTTAATAGGACACCAAGTAAAACTCATACAAGTTTTACAAACTTAGTGTAACACAAAATGGAAAGAGGTTGAAAATGTAATGGAATGACTTAGAATGAAATGTGTAAATACAATTTTCAGATTACAAACAAGGTTATTTTCTATTTACACTATGCAATAATCTGAAAATTAAATCTTGTAAATGTAGTTTTAAAATCTAACAATGTAGTAAATGTACTAAGTTAAGCTAGATATGATGAAATTAAAGAAACAAAAACTTGGAAAACTGTAAGAAAAATGTGAAAGAAAAAAAAAAAGCATAGAAATGAAGATTTTAATTTCTAGAAATTCATATTATGGCATGATTAGGGACTCATTCACCCTATGGCGAATGGGTCCTAGATTAGGTTTTTGAAAATTATTTTTATAGATTTTAGGTGTTTTCTAGTGGTTTTCAGATTCATTTGTGTTACAACAAGTTTCAAGTTGATTTTCTATCGAATGCCATGTGAAATTTAAGTGCAAATTATGACAAAATGATAAGCTAAAAGACCTAGTTTGATATGGCATTTTTGTTTCAATTTTCAAATGTAAAATTAATATGATGTAACTGATATGCAAGATGACTAATTTTTTTCTTTTATTAGAATTAGATAATGCAATCCTAAAACCTATAGTGAGATGCAAATTAGACAACGTAAATGAGACCTAATTCAGTGTAGATGGATGCAAATGAATATAAGGTCTAAATATATGATAAAAAGGACTCCAAAATTAGAAAATTACAATGCTCAAAAATTTGGGTTCACCATGGTGAAACATACAAAAATAGGGTGGATTGTTGATCAAAATGAATTGATGAACAATGTACCTATCTTCCTAGTTTCATTCAATATGAGGGTTATGATGTATAAATGAGTAATAAAAAACAAACCCAACTAATATAGCAATCAAAAGGAAAGTTTTATGTGTACCTATTGCAAAAAGTAATTTTTTGAACATCAATGACAACTCATTTACCCTATGGAAAATAGCTCCTGGCTAGGGCTCTAGAAAAATAGTTTATAACCTCTATTCTTTAAAGTCTGCACTCCCAAATTCTAGTCATAAACTATCGAAAACCTAGAAATAAATCCTATAGCTTAGTTTCAGTGATTCTGCAATGCTCTTAGAAACTCTATCAACTTTGAATTTTTTTTCAATTTTTCTCTCCAAATGATCTTCAACCTGGGTATGTGTAGGATCATGATGGGCCAAAAAGGGGCAATATGATGGGTATGTGGCTGGCAACTATTTTTTTACCCAAAATTGATGAAATGAAAAGGGTTTTAAAGGATATTCTCGCTTTCCACCAATGTAAATTATGCATTACTTCGAATTTAATAAGTAATTATTATTCATTTTATATTCAAATTATGACTAAAGTCCCCGATTGATAGGATGATTGAAAAAAATCTATAGCTTTCAAATGGTATCACATTCTTTGAATCCAAAACATGTCACATTCTATGCTTCGATAATATAGGATTAAAAAAAAGAAAAAATTGAATTTCATGAAGTTTTGACCATGTTAAGGTGGTCGGACATAGGATTTTTTATATTTTTAAAAAGTTGTAATAAAAAAATTCATACTTAATTATTTACTTGGAAAAAAATTACAAAAAAGTATGCATCACATCCGGGAATGAGTCCTCTACATATATCTAAAATATTATAATAAAATATTATCATTTTATTGTGGTTAGGGTGGTCAAAACACCTACTTATTTTTTCCTAAAATTTAAGTACTACTACATTGAAATTTGAAATTTTCACCAAATAGATTTTTATTTTTAAAGAAACGTAGTGGTTTAGAAACTACATTCAATTTGTTACAGATTCTATTCTTACATATTTTTGAAATAATATAGATAAATTATTCAAATTTTTACGTCAAGTTGCCTAACTCTGATTTTTTTGAATTTTTTGCCACTTAAGGGCCTATTTTTTCCATGATGATCTTGCACATACCCACTAGAACCTGTAATCACACATCAAAGAGAATTTTTTTTTTGTTTGTTAGTAATTATCAGTTTTCCTTGGTCAAACCCTATTTTGGTTATTAAACCTTGAAATGAAACAATGCATAAAAGGAATGATGAATCAACAAATAATGTTACAACTCACCACACCTTGCTTGAAACTGTAGATTGTAGATATGAAAAATAGCATGAAATGGCCTTAAGGAATGTAGATCTTGATCATGAAATTTTATGTGAAACGATTCCTTGAATATGATTGATTGATCTTGTATGATACATCAACACATTAGCTCAACAACATGCATGATGCACTAAATATTTGTGTAAGGTAGGGGGATCAACCACACTAAGGCTCCAAGTCATGAAGATTCAAGAGAAGAAGGCTGCCATATCTTACCTCAAGGTAAGCAAGTGTTTAGGTTAAGGAAAGAGAATGAAGAGAATTTTAAAGTGTTCCTGTCACTCTACAATTTCAAATGTTTAAATGGGGCTAGACGAGTTGATTTTTGGAACTCGAAATGTATCTCAAATAGCTCTCTATAAAAGGATGATAGTGCAAATCTGGGACAATAACGCGGTGCATTCAAATCTCTCTAGTGCATTGCTATTTGTACAACCAGAAAGTGAAAGGTATAATGTAGACTACCAGGAAACCTATTCATAGTCTAGTCAATGATTTTTAATTTGCTTAATAGAATGTAAATAAAAAAATTAAAAAGTAGCTATAGATATAATGAAGGAGATGATGAAAATAGAGGTGACGAAGTTCAACTCACTAAGAGTCTAGTTCGCTAGAAAAATCCACACACACATACACCTACATAAAACTAAGAGAAGAAAATTTTTGGGGCTATATAGGATTTTCCTTAGTCAAACCCCTATTTTGGTGTTTCCACCTCCATGGACAACCAGGAAAGTTCTATAAAGGAAAGATGAATATTGAACACTACAAAAGATACAATGATACTCTATCAAAGCACAACAAAATAGGATAGTGAAGCAATACCACCTCCACCTAAAGGAACTTAAGGCTAACAAAGGGATAATGCATGAAAATGAGGTTATAAAAGTCAACATGGTTGCAACAGTGATGAAGGAGGTCTTGCAAGACTCTAAACTCATAGCTTCTATGGTAGTACATGTAAAAAATGAAGTTAATGGAGCAAGAAGTTGTTGCGTAATGCTTAATGGATTGTAGAAAATCACATGAATTTCCAAGAAGATGAGACTAATTTCTAAATATATGCTAAATAGATGAATGATAGTGAAAATTATGCATTTGAAGGAATATTAGGAGGGAAAGAGCCATTTTTGGGCCATCTAGTCAACACAAAGATAGGAATCTATCAGGGATGACTATGCACCGTGTAGATGTCCATGCATCATGCTTATGTCCTTAACAAAAATTCCCCATCGATACACATTAAAAATTCCAAGTGGATGGAAGGAAGCCGAGTGATGTGGAATTATCTAGTCAGGTTTGATTTTTCTAAAGTAGGGGATGTAAAAGTGGAATTTATGCGAGGGGTGCAAATTCACTCCTATACATTTTTCCCCTGCTTTAGTGAGCATGAGTGTTAATGAGTGTTTGGTAAAGTAGATAGAAGAGGTAGAAAAATATACCTGAACCATTAAGGAAGAAGACCACAATCTAGTGAAATTGAAAGCATATGGTAGACAAAAGGCTCTATAGGTACTCTCTCCTGAGGAGGTTCGAACAAAGGACTCTATAGCTCCTCTAAACTACAAAGTTGATCAAAGTGTACCAAAGGCCCATAGACCAATGATGGAAAAATCTCGTAGGATGCAAGCACTTCACAGGACCTTAGACCTATAAAGAGGGAACCCCATAGGTACTATCTCCTTGATGTAATGACAAAGGTCAAACAACTCAAGACACCATCCTCTTGACAAAAAATCCAGTCACTAAATTGAAAACTTCACTTGAGGAAACAATTTACGATGCAAGTCTTCTTTACAAAGCATCTTTCTTCACAAATCCTTTGTTTCAAACAAACAAAATGAGTTCAAGGACTTTAATCACTTGACACCAATGCGACCTTTAGAATCATAGATACAAAGTGAAATACCATTTACATCATCAAAACACAAAATGTTTAGTGCCCTCTATCTCACTAGGATTGACATGCAAGATTTGCATACAAATGAATAAAAAGCCTTTTAATTCATAAAACCTTCTCTTGAGAGGATTCTAACTACATCAATACAACCTCTTCAACGCTACAAAGGATTCACTAATCACTATCAATCAAAGGCTGTCATGAGACTGTCATAATAAAATAGTGTTAAGATTGGGTTCTATATTCAATAAACTCATCAAATAAGATTAGAAATTGATTCACAACACATCTATCAATGTTTCCTAATAAACCTTAACTCAAAATAATACCCCTTTACATAATTAAAACTCAAAATCTTCCCTTCCCACTATCAAATTCTAAAATTTCATGCAAATAATACACTAGGGCATCACCATTTCAAAGGCTAACCATCATCATTCGATCTAAATCTTTGAAACATGAAATAATATACAAAAAATGGCCTACATATCAAAATTTAGGAATTTCCACCTATTAGATTTGAAGAAACACAATTTTCTTTACCCATTGTTACCCTCGAATAGGGTTTCAACCCGCTTGGAAGAAAATGCTTGTAACTTTTACAATCTTCAATGGAATTTGATGAAACAAAGTGCTAAAAAATTAGATTCATAGGGATATTATTAAAAATAGAGGAGGAGAGGATATATGTTCAAAATGTGGTTGTATAATGGCTTGAAGCAAAAAAATTACAAGAAATTACTAGAAAATGAGAGTTTTTCATTAATAACCTTCTTCATACATCAACTCCCAACCTTCCTCAAATTGTGTGAAGGTTAAAAAAGCCTTCAATATAGAAAATTACACCTACAACCACCTTTAAAACTACCTTGACTATTCACCTTCATCCCTTTTACAATTTATTGCATTTTTACAATATTGCTTGACAACTTTTGTCAATATTTTGCAAATTTTACATTTACATGCAAAATGACCCTAAATTACTAAGACCTAAAGCAAGCTAAATGTAGCCATTTAAGCCATATTTCAACATGAAATCAACTATACTAGATCAAAAAGCTAAAATTTCCTTATGGAGGCATGATCTAGCAAGTGTGCACCTGCATCACTCCTGAAGGAAACCTAATATAAGGCGAATCTATAGAGTTAGATTGGAAATCAAATTCATAGGTGCACCTGCAGAGAAACATGTTAATCCATAGATAAAAGATGTTAGAAAACATAAAGCATCCATGTAGGAAAAAAAATTAATAGCTATGAAAATAGTCAAAAAATTGAATGAAGAGCTTTCAAAGGCACCCCTTGGGAACCCTTGAAAAGGAAAGGGGTTCACTCAAGGGAAACACTATTTAGAAGTAAAAGAAATATTTTAAAAAATAAATTCAACATCAAGGAATCCTTTCAAAATATGTTCACTTCATCAAGGAATTTGAAAGGAAGAAAATTCCCCCTCACAAGGGGAAGGTCAGGGCTTCTCTCGTAGGAAAAGTTGCTCCCTCCTTGGAGGAAAGTTCTTCATATTATTTCTTTGTAAACCCATGATGAGGGAAACTCATAGACTTCTAGGGTTTTAATTTGAGAATGTTATTTTTGAAAAGTTTTTGAAAAGATTTTGGAGAAAAGATTCATTGGCCATCGAATGCATTTTCTGAAAAATCAAAGTGATATCTCATCATGGTAATGTTGTCGCACATGTGACTAGAAACACATGATCACCACAACATCAAAAATCAAGCATAGAAGAGAGAAGGATAAAAAAATTGTGAAAGGAAACAATGACATAATGAATAAGGGGCATAGGGATGATCTGATAGTTCGAGATCAAAGTTGCTCATTAACATATATAATTGTAATAATATTATATAGATGAACTATCATCAACCCATACTATATTAGACCATTTGAAGAATGCATGAGAAGAAAAAATAAAAATAAAAAACTAGGTCAACATGGAAAGGAAGCCTAAATTCCTACAACAATTTGCATCATCCCAAATTGTCAAAAATCAATACACATATTAGAGGAAGAATGATGCCACAAATAGTGGAAGCTCTACGACACATAATCACTCCTATATCAAAGCACCTACGAGGGTGACAAGGGTCATCTAGGAACATATAATGCAAGTACATGGGAACAAAATACAACATAGACACATCTAATATAAAGCCAAAGAAAAGGTGCCCCCCTAACACTCATCAGGCAAGAGGTCATCAGCCTCCCAATCTAGATCATTATATAGGGAAGGAAGATGATCCTACAAAGGTGGAATCTCAAGGGAGAACCCTACACCCCCTCAGAGACAAGAGCCAAGGAAGGAGACTCTTCATGGTTTCCTTCACTCAGTTCCTATAGGGAAAAGTTCAGTGAATTTGCAAAGATCACTGAAAGGGTTGGGACCTCATCTAAAGATTTAAACATTCACTTCACTAGAGTTCCATGTGTTACCTCATCAGATGAGGGAGGCAGCACATGAGGTTCACCACTAGGATCATCGAGTGACTTAGGAAAAGTGACAAACTTTGGGGATGTTGAAGATTTCTCTGTCAGAAGCATTACACATGCGAATAGAAAACTACCCTCTGAAGAAGGTGGACTCCTCTTTTTCCCCCCTTTACTAGTAGGGATACTCTCCATCTTCCTCTTTACTAGAAGATACGAGATCCCCATAGATGAGGTAGAAGGTGCAGAATAGGAGAAGACTGTGAAGCAATTTTTCCTTAATCATTTTTTATTTTTGGATTTTATGTTTTTGGTTTTCAAAATGTCTACACCCAAGTAAAGTTTTTTAGAAAGGTATGTAATCCACCATGTGGTGGTTGTGTGGATTTCATTTATCACCTTTCCTTTTGGGAGGTGTCTAGGACACATGTTAGCTCATAGATATTTCCTCAAGGAGTGATTTTCATGAGTTTGAAGCTCTCCACCCATTTGAAACGTCATCTCTTCATTGTAGAAAGTTTTTTTTCTATCAATCTATCTTGTTGGAGTTTGTTAGAGCTTGTTGGAATTTTTTTGGTTTTCAAAACGGAGGCTTTTAGTCAACATCATTGGGTGACATCACTAGTCAACTAGACTTTTATGAGGCTATCTTCTAAGATTTGATCGCTTTCAGATAACTATCTTTGTTAAATATCTAAAAGGTATTAATGTGGAAGTTGAGAATTGATGAGCAAATACTGCTACAACCTAACTAAAGATCTATGATTAGATCATGTGCTATCATATGCTAACATCTAGCAGCAATTACTTATATGTTGTGGTGGCGGTTTTCTCTTTTTGCAGCTATAAATGACAGGAAATGACATAACAAAGGGTTGGATTTCTAATGTTTAGATTCCTTTGCTATGGAAAAAGTTTATTTAGTTTTCTTAAGTTATAGAACTATTTTTAGAAGTAGAATTGCACAGTCGCTTTTCTCTAGCATGTTATGTTTTTTATGCTCAAACTATTATCATATTTGCATCTAACCTCTATTTTAATGTTCATTTGATATTTAAGAATGAACCATTTGGAAGAAATTTTTGAGACTGTGCATGTATGGATTTTATCAAGCTTTCCTTCTTTATGCTTTCGTTCTGAATAAGACACTATGTCAAGATGAATTCACATAGTTTAAGTTGTTGATTTTCATGATGTAGGCTTATATGGTAGGATAATAACTTTTGAAAATTGGATTGTCTCTATGGAATTCTTTGTTTTTCTTAAGGGTTGTTGTTTTTCTATATTGTGTTGTAATAAGAGCGAGTTTATGCAATTTATGAACATTTTTCTCTTAACCTTGGGAATCTTTTGAATTTATCAGACCTTAATGAGCACTTCCTACATCGAGATTTGAAAAAGTGCATTCTACTTGAAGTTATCCTTTGTTAGTCATTATCTTTTAACAATGAAGGGTTGTGGTGTTCTGTGTCTAAATATATCATTCATAGGAAAGATTAGGTTTGAAATGTTGTAAAAGATTTGGTGTATCACCAATTTTATGTTTTATGTTTACATTTCCTTCTATCCTTTTCTCCAAAACTTAGAGCAGAGAAAAATTTCTATAAAAATCTTGAAGGTACTCAATGAGGTGCATATCAATCCCCCACTCGCTAAATTTCCCATAAGACTGTAAGAGATGCATAAGCTTTGATGATCGATAGTTCTTTTTCTAGAATGCCTAGTGGGACATGAAGTTCTTTCAATTCCTAATTAGATGATCAAAAATATTTCTTAAATCAAGCCTGTTAGCTCTCAAAAACACAGGTTTGAACCATGAAAGGTTGCCAAGCTTTCACAATGTTTTAGGGTAACAGAACAAGGCTCGAAATAATAAAACCTTCTACTCTTCAGGTGCTGCTAAACCCAGGTGGGTGTACCTCTTTGAATTATGTAGACTTAACTTGTGATTATCCTTCTAAAATGCTTTGTCCACAATGGCAGATAACAGTGAACAAAATGAAATCAAACTTGATAACTATCTTCTGATTTAAATCATAGAATGCTTAATCAACTAATAAAAGGAGATTGAATGAATTCAAATAATGAAGTTGTAGAGACCAATGCCTTGCTAGGTATGCAGAGTCAAATGAAACAGAAATAGGCAACTTATTCTAGCAAAAAATCAAATTGCAGGCATATATCTATTCATAACTTGTATAAACAATGCAAGATTATGACTAATGAGCTCTTCTTTAATAATCCAAATGAATCTTCCTGATTACTATGATCAATGAAAAGGATTTAATCCCTACTTGAGAGAACTAGTTAATTAATCACACAAATGTAGTAAATGTGCACCGATAAATTGAAAATAAACTTGTTACTCCAATTTAAATAACCAAAAAAAATCAAATTGGAGACAGCCTCAACAATACTCTTCAACAAACTTCAACAAACAATTGATACAAAAAATAAACTATCGCACCAATTGATTCAGTTGGAATCACCATTTGAACACATGCACATAGTCCCTGATAAGAGAAAAAATATCTTACTATAGCCATTTCTAACCTATTATCTATGATCTAAAAATATGCTCTCTTTTCAATTACAATCGGGTGTATATATATACACCAGCATTAGAAATCACATCATTTCAAATTCATGTCTTCCCCTGAAGAAATCGGGCTCAGGATCATGTCAGCCTCCAATGGCATTTTAGAAAATCTCGCATGTGTCGACCTACAAAATTTGAATATAATCACCGAGCCATTTGCTGAAGCATTTTGTAAGTATGCCCAAGGCAAAATAACATCAATCACTATTTTCTCGCGTTCCTCGTGCTTGCATTCACTATGACCCTGTGTTATTCACCATCGTTGTAGCTCATATGCTCGTCATGTTGAGGTCCAGGAGTGGCCTTTTGTTCTTTTGCATTTTGTTATAGCCTTCTGCTATTGGTGAGAAGTCACCGAGATTTCATATGTCCCCGAGATGCATTTTGTCATGTTTACATTTGCTAGGACATAGGAAAAATCATACCAATGTGCTCCCTTGGTCTTCTAATGTGTTGCTGTGACACTGTGCTATTGGGGAGACAACATATTGAACTCACCCTGTCAGGCTGAAAGATCCTTATTACTTCCAAGTCGCCGAGACACAAGAGGTCTCTCATCGAACTACATATTTCATTTTATCATCCTTGCCATAGCACATAAGTATCAGGGTGACCATATACCGAGATCAATATGTTAGTTCGAAAGGCATTCACTTTTGTTTCACAGTCATTGTGTCAAGGCAATACTTACTCCGAAAACCATCTCCCATCTGCTTTCGCTAAGACAATGTAGCGTCGGGGAGAAGTCACATAGATCGTTCCAATTTTCACCGAGAGCCTCCCACATAGAAAGTGATTATAACACCAGACTGTCAAGGAGACCTCTTGCAGAGAGTTCCTCGCTTCACCAAAAGTCATCCAAGATCACCAAGAGGGGGTAACATCTTTGCTGAAAGCCCTATATTCACTTTGTCAGCAAGACCTAGACACTAGCCAAGACATAATATCGATAGCCAATCCTATGTTGATAAACTTCCACAGGCCGATATGAGTTTCCCATATGTTGTTCGGTGAGACAAAATGATATCACTGAGACCCTGCACCAAAAAGAAAAACCTTCACCAATAGGAAACCTCCAAAACCCCGTTGGCAAGACCCAACCCCTTCGCCATGACCTCTTGCCGCAAATCAAAACATATGCTGAAGAGCCCCTCCACGGTCGCTGAAACAACATAAACGTCTTCCCGATAGGCAACATATGTTTGTCAATAGAAAATAGATTAGGAAGACCCAACTGCAATCACGTCGATACACCTGAAATAGAAGAAAAACACAGTGGGTATGGGAGACCATGGGAGACCAATGCCGATGTGGACCAAAAGGTGAAAAATGCATAGATGGATGAATCTTGTGGGGCAGTATGGGCAGAATGTTGATAAAGCACCATGAAAATGGGGAAATTTGGCAAAGGTAAACCTTACATGAAGACTCAGGGGGTATAAAAATATGCAAAAATCATCAAATTTTAATAGTTCCAATAGTGGCTTCATCTAAGGATGAATGATAGTCAAATCATTGCAAGGATCTAGAATCTTGTGTGAGAAGACTAGACACAAAATGAGCAGAATGGAAATGGACCGGAAGCAAGATGAAATGAATGCAAAATGAAGGTAAATCACCATCCTAAACTATTGTGCATGGAAAAGAATTTTAAAGAGGACAAGTAAGATTTGTCCATGCATAGGCAACCCTTAATCCTCTATGTGTTATCTTCTTTTGTCTTGAGCTGTTACAATTTCATACTTTCCCTTGTCAAATACCTGATTTTCTTTTGAGTTCATTAGGCTTCTCTTGAAGACATAAATGCAATCTTTTCTGTCACTGAAAGTTTTTAAAGAATCACCATGTTCAGCTTGGACCAATCTCCCAATAGTATTTAGCAGTTTGAATTCTCTATAATCAGATAAAACTCTGTTATCTTCAACATATAAAATATATGCATATGAAATACAACATTTTATATTATCTCTCTCACTGATATGAATTGTGAAACATTCACCCAACTATATTGAAAATTTACCATCAAATTGCTTCTCTTGAAAAATAAAAAATTATGTCATATCAACACTGTCCAAAACAAACAAATATGAAACCTTTTGCACCTCTCTAGTATCATTATTTGGAATCAACATTAGATCATGACTCATATCCTCAATATCATGCATACGTGGATCAATGAAATTTGGACTTCTATCATCCTTGATATGCAAACAAATGTCTTCTTTACATGGATTAGAAATTTCAAAATCACATACCTCATCCCGAATAAAAGAAGAATTTTGATTATCACCAAAAGTACCACCATTACTCCAAGAAATACACAGGGAATCATAAGAAATTTTACACAAAGATTCTTCACTGTCAAAACAAAAGTAAGCTAGAGACAAAACTTCCAAATCATCTTTATGTGCACATCCTTGGTATTCAAAAGTAAACCAATCTGCAATGTGTTCACTGACAAGTGGAAAAGTCTATATTTTTGTCACTACAATTATACTTCTCGCTTTTGTCATCATCAAACAAAAATCTAATACCATTAGAGAATGGGAAATCAGAAACATCATCAATGCAGTCATTTATTCCATCATTTTGCTTGTCTAAAATTATTTCCTCCTTTTCATAGAATGGATTTGAAAATATCTGAAACTTACTCATTGACACACCTTGGCAAAAAATCATCTGATCTTCATTTAACTCTTCATCATACAATGAGTTTGAAAAAAATTGGAAATCACTTTCAAATGTACAAACCTCTTCTTCATGAGATGCACCTTCATATCTTTCAACTATAGCTAGAGGTATTGTATACTTACTATCTGATGAATCAACATCTCCCATTGCCTCTTCATCCAGATCCTCATAAGAATTAGAAGAATCCCTTGAGTGCAAATCAGAATCCTTAGGTTCATCATTGGCATCAGAATATTCACAACAAACACTGCTCTCTCTATGACAATCTATTGTGCAAGAGAAATTCCTTGCACCTTCATCTTCCTCAACCTGGTGAAAAGTATCTGAAGCCAGATATATTGTGCAATCTTCTTCATTGTTTTCCATCTGCATTCCCTCCTCCTATATTCTTTGGGCTACAACACAATGATTTGGGGAATGTGGCTTATCACAAAAATCACAAAAGTAATTGTTACCATATAATTTCCTTTCTTGCTTAATAGATCAAAAGCTCCCTCACTTCCAGGCCTAACTATTATAAGTTTGTTGTCCTTCCAATCTGTATTATAAGGCATGTTATGCAACCTCGGCCTTTTGTTCCTGTATGTGTTTCTTTGCTGAGAAACCCTAGGAATATCTCTTTTACTAATTATCCCAACAGCCTTCCTATTGTTTTCAATTATTTTTGCCATCTTCTGTGCTTTAGCCAAATCTCTTGGGAATTTATTTCTCAGCTCATACCTTGTCTTTGGATAAAAAGCATTCAAATAAATACTCAGTGCTACAGAATCTGGTAACTTTGATCCAAGAGGAATCTTATTCTGCAACTTATTGAATCTCCGATTGAAATCATAAATTGTATCACTTTGATCTTTCTGAATGTGCAATAATTCACGAAGAGAAAAATCTAGTGCACTTAGATTCCCAAACTGCTTGAGGAATTGATCTTGAAATCCTTGGAGAGAATCAATAGAAACAACTAGTAGGCTATTGAACCAATCCATAGAATCTTCAACAAGTGATATCATAAATAGCCTCATGCGTAAATCTTCATAGGGCACATCCAAGTCTTGGATAAAAGCATCAAAAATTCTTAAATGAACTTCTACAGTAATTGCATCATTTCCTATAAACCTTGGAACCATATCCCTCCAACTACTATCCATTGGATAAGGGGATAACTAAATCCCTGACAAATCAAACTGTCTGATCATTGTTGTATACTGATAAGGGGGAACATTATGCAGGTATTGATACTGGTACATCAGACCATAATGCATATAATGTTGACCATGAGGAGCTCCAGCATGACCTCCCCAGAACTGAAATCCTCCTCCATTCATGTTTAAAAAATTGCAAAAATTCTTTCAGAGTCGCCACCTACTTTTCCAAAAGTAGGAAAATCATTTTTTCTGATCTTTTCCCAGCGAAATCACCCTTTTTGAAATTTTTGAAATTACAAATTTTCCTCCAATGACTCTATAATGTGGTCTTCAACCAAATTTTCTAATGTATTCCCCGATAGAGTCACCAATTTGTTAGCTCTCAAAAACATAGGTTTCAACCATGAAAGGATGACAAGCTTTCACAATGTTTTAGGGTAACAAAACAAGGCTCGAAATAATCAAACCTTCTACTCTTCAGGTGCTGCTAAAACCAGGTGGGTGTACCTCTTTGAATTATGTAGACTTAACTTGTGATTATCCTTCTAAAATTCTTTGTCCACAATGGTAGATGACAATGAACAAAATGAAATCAAACTTAATAACTATCTTCTGATTTAAATCTTAGAATGCTTAATTAACTGATAAAAAGAGACTGAATGAATTCAAATAATGAAATTACAGAGACCAGTGCCTTGCTTGGTATGCAGAGTCAAATGAAACAGAAATAGGCAACTTATTTTGGTAGAAAATCAAATTGCAGGCATATATCTGTTCATAACTTGTATAAACAATGCAAGATTATGACTACTGAGCTCTGCTTTAATAATCCAAATGAATCTTCCTGATTACTGTGATCAATGAAAAGGATTTAATCCCCAATTGAGAGAAATAGTTAATTAATCACACAAATGCAACAAATGTGCACAGATAAACTAAACATAAACTTGTTATTCCAATTTAAATAACCAAAAAAAGTCAAATTGGAGACAGCCTCAACAATACTCTTCAACAAAATTCAACAAACAATTGATACCAAAAATAAACTGCCGCACCAACTAATTCAATTGGAATCATCATTTGAAAACATGCACATAGTCCCTGATAAGAGAAAAATTATCTTACTGTAGCCATTTCTAACATATTATCTATGATTTAAAAATCTGCTCTCTTTTCAATTACAATCGGGTGTATATATATACACCAACATTAGAAATCACATCATTTCAAATTCATGTTGGCCCTCGAAAAAATTGGGCTCAAGATCATGTCGTCCTCGAACAACATTTTAGAAAAGCTCACATGTGTCGGCCTATAGCATTTGAATATAATCACTGAGCCATTCACTAAAACATTTTGTAAGTATGTCAAAGGCAAAATAATGTCAATCGCTATTTTCCTGCATTCGCCATGCTCGCATTCGTCGTGACCCTGTGTTATTCACCATCATTGTAGCTCATTTTCTCATCATGCTGAGGTCTAGGAGTGGCCTTTTGTTCTTTTGTGTTTCATTATAGCCTTCTGCTATTGGTGAGAAGTCACATAGATTTCATATGTCCCCGAGATGCGTTATGTCATGTTTACATTCACTAGGACATAGGAAAAATCATACCGATGTGCTCCCTTGCTCTTCTGATGTGTCACTATGACATTGTGCTATCAGGGAGACAACATATCAAACTCACCCTATTAGGCCAAAAGATCCTTATTACTTCCAAGTCACCAAGACACAAGAGGTCTCTCATCAAGCTGCATATTTCATTTTATCAGCCTCGCCATAGCACATAAGTATTAGGGTGACCATATATCGAGATCAATATGTCAGGCCGAAAGGCATTCACTTTTGTTTCACAGTCGTCATGACAAGGTAACACTTACTCTAAAAACCATCTCCCATCCGCTTTCGGTAAGACAATGCAGTGTCAGGGAGAAGTCACATAGATCATTCCAATTTTCGTTGAGAGCCTCCCACTAAGAAAGTCACTATAACACCATACTATTGGGGAGACCTACTGCAGAGAGTTCCTCGCTTCACCGAAAGTCACCCGAGATAACTAAGAGGGGGTAACATCTATGTCGAAAGCCCTATATTCACTCTGTCGGTAAGACCGAGACACTCGCCAATACATAATATCGATAGCCAATCCTATGCTGACAAACTTCCACAAGCTGATACGAGTTTCCCATATGCTGTTCGGTGAGACAAAATGATATCGTTGAGACCCTTCACCGAAAAGGAAAACCTTCACTGATAGGAAACCTCCAAAACCCTGTCGGCAAGACTCGACCCCTTCACCATGACCTCTTGCTGCAAATTGAAACATATGCTGAAGAGCCCCTCCACCATCGCCGAAACAACGGAAACGTCTTATCGATAGGCAACAAATGTTTGTCAACAAAAAATAGATTTGGAAGACCCAATTACAGTCACGTCAATACACCTGAAATAGAAGAAAAACACAGTGGGTAGGGGAGACCATGGGAGACCAAAGCCAATGTGGACCAAAAGGTGAAAAATGCATAGATGGACGAATCCTGTGGTGCAGTATGGGCAGAATGTGGATAGAGCACCAAGAAAATGGGGAAATGTGGCAAAGGTAAACCTTACATGAAGACTCAGGGGGTATACAAATATGCGAAAATCATCAGATTTTAATAGTTCCAACAAGGCCAAGGAAATAAACTAGAAGTTTCATGCCTAAAATCCAAACAAGAGCATCTTTAAGAGGCCATTTCTAGTACTCCTAGTTACTTGTTCTGATACCTAGGAGAAGAAGAATTACAAGTTTTGTATCACCTATAAGGAGCAATAGAGTGAGAAGTAAGAGCCAAATATCTAGAACTTTATCTACTCCACTTGGAGGCTTGACCTTCTAGATGAAGATACTTGTATACCCGGTTATAGGAATCTTTTCTACATGGCTCATGTAGCTACCCCTGCTCCTAGAAATTTCATGACTTGGGATAGTGGTAGACCACTACAACCACTTATGTCCCAAGATGTATGGTGTTCCATACCCACTAACGCCCTCAAGGCTATCCCAAAATTTTTTGGACAAGAACTCAAAACCCCCTCCAAACACCTTCAAGATATAGTGAACATATGTAGGGTACATAGCATAGAAGAGGAAAATATTACCCTTAGGCTATTAGTTGCCTCTTTCAAAGGAAAGGCTAAAGATTGGTATCAATCATTGGCCTTAGGTTCTATCCTCTCCTTGGATTAGCTCAAAGGGAGGTTGTTCGAATTATTTTTAGAGAAGGGAGATCATTCTTTGTTGCTACATCAACTAATCACTATCAAAAGAGGCCAATAAGAGGCCATGAATTACTTCAACACAAGGTCTCACAAAACTTGGAAAATAATCCCGATGACTGCTCGACACCTAGCAACAATGGAATTTATGTTTTACCTAAAGTCTTTCAATTTGGACATCACGATGACAACAACCTCTATGGAGGGGATATCTTACCTAACACACACAAGCTGGTTGTGCATGCAGAAAGCAGTTTGATTATTGTTGGGAAGCTTATACCACCACCTCCGATGCTAGTATTTGTAGAAGTCTCTGGTGGTTCTTGAGAAGAAGCTACATCAAACACTTCTACTACACAACTGACATCAACTACTCCACAATTCATGTACATGTACCTCACCACTTAGACAAGCACATTGGGCTCTTCCTCTATAGCAATGGACATCAACAACATGAAGAGTGTCATGTGGAATTTTTCTAACAAGTTCTTTCTTATCAAATGGCAACAAGCAACACCTCCAAAGTAAACCACTCAAACCTATGATGGAAGTAGGCCATCCTATCAACAAAATATGTTTCAAGGGCCTTCGAGAGGAGGAGGTTAACAAATGACATCTGCAAACCAGATAGTTCAAGTCACCATGCCATTATAGATGGTCAAGGATAGCTAGAGTAAAAAGTTAATCCCAGGCTAGAACAACTTGGTGGAAGATGATAATGCGTGGTGTTTCCCATGTAGTGATAGTCATATGCCTGAAAATTGTCTAAGGGGAAATATGCAACAAAAGATAGTAGAAAAAAGAAGCAAGGGTAGAAGAATATGAGTTCTCTGAAATAGAAAATGCCTCCTTCAGAGCAAAAATGCAAGGAATGTCCTTAGAGAAAGAACTATATATTGTACCCGACCAAGCACTATTTTTTTTTATGGAGGAAGAAGATGCAGTGTTCATGAATGAAGCTCCAATGACTAATACTCAATAATTATAGTCAGAATACAACACAAGATCCAAAAGAAGGATCATGGAGGAATACATGCAACAAGCTCTACCACATCCTCAACCACTTCAACCATCAGCACAAGAAAAGTAGGCTCCATAGGCCATTTTCCAACCTACTCCATAGTAACACAGTTTATCTTTGCCAGAGAAGGAGATGAATAAGTCATTGAACTTGTTCACAATGAAAACATTATCTTCTGAAAACAAGAGAAATACCACCATTCAATCCCAATACCCAACTAGTTAGAATGCTTAGTGTGGTGGAACAATTAAAGAAGGAACCTACCAATGTATCTCTATGGGATGTAATATCTATCCTCAAACAAAATATATTGCTTCAAGAAGCATTAAATAAACAATAAAAAATACTGTAGATGAATGAGACTCTATCATGTGGTCAAAGTAGAGACAAAGAATTTACATGAGACCCTCAAGCTCTAAAAGCACTAGCTTACGTGAATGGTGTGGATAATCTGAAAGAGAAAGAGGTAAGAAATCCAAATCTTACACCTTTCTTTTTAACACTTATTGTGGGAGATAAGATTTTATATAATAACATGATTGTTTCAAGGGCTAGCACAATAGTCATGCCAAAACAAGTGTTTGATGTCATGAAATTTTAATACGAGCCACTTGAGAAGGGAATCATGCAATTATATAGGAAGAAGGTTCTGACCTTTGATCGGATAAAAGGTATACCTCTAACCCTCTTGTCATGTCTGATCCAAATGGTCACACAAGAAATAGTAGTGATAAACATTTTCATGGTCTTCAAAATGTGTCTTTCAAGAGATTTAACCATGAAGCTTAGTTTATATTTGGCACTTGATTGGTCCCACCTAATATTGAGAACCAAGCATGGGGCGAAGATGAAGATTGTATCTAAATCCTTCCACCTTGGATATATAGCAGAAAAAGTAATCTTGTGCTTTGAAGTAGCACACACTTCTTTCTCATAGTAGGAGAGATATTGTGTAGAGATGCTAGAAGATAAAGAAGACACGAGTGATCGAACTCCTAAGGAAGAGGTGCTACTTAACCAATTCATTGATTCCAACCCATCCAAAAATTTCACACAATAGGGCTAGGAACTTACATGATTTTTGATGATGATCAAGTCTTTCTGAATTAATGAAGAATCGAGAGGAAAATGAGCATCCAATAGAAAAATGTCTATCGACCTTATATTTTTATGGTGCCAAATGCAAAGATGGTTCCACAGTAAGTATCCAACTAGTGTTCTCAATAGGGTCAAAAACCCTCAAGGCTTTTCTTTTTTAGTTGTAATGCTCAAACAACGTGCAAAATATGAAGCCTTGGTCCATGGTCTGATCCTTGCCCAGAGAATGGGTATAAAGAGAATGCAAGCCTTTAGATATTTAGAATTAGTTGGGATCTAGGTTTGGGGGTGAGCAACTACAAAGAATACAAGAATGAAGTTGTATAGGCATTAGATATGGGATCTGATTAAGGGTTTCAAATATTTCAATATATATGTTATTCCTCGATCTCAAAATAGTGTCACCAATTGAATGTCTTCTATCACTTCACAATTCAAACTAGTTTCTAATTCAACTAATAAAAGTACAGTGTAGGTCATCATTTGACCCGTGATCCCCAAAAATGATCAAAACTGGAAAGTATTTGATGATGATATATAGATAGCAACTTTTATATAAAATTCAAGAGTAGTTTTAGACTATTCATAGCAAAGAGTAGAATTCCCTAAAGAACAAGTTATCTAGTTAAAGGGAAATAAGATTCCTTAAGGATTAATCTCCCATGAAAATCTCTTCAACTCTAAAGATGCAAGAAATGACAAGTAAAGATTCACTTTGGATGTAGGGGACTGTGAAGAGCTTGATGTTAGAAATGGAAGGAATTTAAAAGTTGAAAGGGAAGTTCCATAGAGAGACAAGGAAAGACTACATGATCTATGATCCAGATATGATGGGGTTATTGCTTGGACCTATGATGATCTCAAAGGGTATGACTTGGGAATAATTCAACATACCATCAACTTAGTAGAAGGGTAAAAGCCTATCTAATAGAATAAAAGGACAATCAATCTAAAGGTTGAAGCATTGATAGCATAGGAGCTCACCAAATTGATCGAGTCCAAGATCACATATCCAATTAAGCATTTAACCTAGGTGTCAAATATTGTACTAGTTCAAAAAAGGAATGGTGATATTAGGCTTTGTGTTTATTTTCAAGATTTGAATAAAGCCTCACTAAAATACCACTACCCTTTACCATCAATGGAGAAGATCTTGCAGATTGTGTCTAGATTTGAGATGTTTTCAGTGCTTGATGGTTTTTCAAGTTACAACCAAGTATATGTAAAAGAAGATGGAAAACATAAGACAACATTCACCACTAAGTGGAGAATGTTTGCATACTCAAAAATGTCATTCGGACTTTCAAATGTTGGTGAAAATTTTCAATGAGAATTGGATATTTCCTTTAAAGGACTAATCAACCTGATTATCTTAATATATTTGGATGACTTCATGGTCTTTTCAAAGTCAAAAAATGATCACTTTGATCATCTAGAGAAGGTTTTTGAGAAATTTCAATAGGTCAGGATTTCTTTGAATCCCAAAATATGTGCTTTTAGAGTACCTCAAGGTAAGCTACTTAGTTTTGTAGTGTCAAAAGAGGGAATAGAAATAGACCCCAAAAAGGTGAGATCCATAATGGAGTTACCCCTACTAACAAATCAAAAGGGACTGTAGTCTTTTCTACGATAGGTCAACTTTATTAGTAGGTTCATCTTAGATTTCATAGGAATTATGAGACAAATTACCTTGATGCTTAAGAAGAATCTAATTTTCAAATGGACCCCCAAGGGAAAATAAATTTCTGTGCAGATAAAGATAGCTATGTTTGCTACTCCAGTATTGGCTAATCCTGATTTTTCCAAATATTTTCTACTCTATGTATATAGTGCCCAACATAGCATAGCTTTGGTGCTCACTCAGAAGGACAAGGAAAATAATGGAGAGAATGATGTTGCATTTCACTCAAGGACTCTTAAATATTATGAGGCAAAGTATAATTTTGTGGAAAAGAAAGATTTTTTCCATTCTTAAAAGCTTAAAGAAGTTTTGACACTTGGTGTAGGCCAATTAACTCACTATCCTCGTTGCACATCCCAATGTACGGGAGTATATCATAGAAGGTGAGATAACCAAAAATAGGGCACATTGGATCTCCAAGATCCTAAAGTATGATGTAGACATTAGACCAACCAAGCTGGTTCAGGGAAGAGGTTTGTGTGAATACATTGCATAGGAATCAAGTTCCATAGCTATGAAGGAAACTGATCAAGTCTACTCAAAGCAATTTGAGTCTAATGAGCCTTGGTTGGAAGATTCAACATAGTATATGTAAAATGGGCACTACCGAATTAGCCTTTTATCCCACAAAAAGGTGATACTGCCAACTGCAAGGCATTAGGTATGTAATAATTGAAGGTATATTATTTAAAAGAAATTATGATGGTGTCCTTCTCTGATGTTTAGACAAGCCGCGAGCGGAAAGAGTTCTTAATGAGTTTCATATAAATCCTAAGGGTGGAAATTTATTTGCCAAGACTACCACCTTGAAGATAATGCGAGCAGGATATTATTGGTCCTCTATGTTTTTTGAAGCACATGATGTGGTGTAGAAGTGTATTCAATGCAAATTCTTTGTTGGAAAAGGAAATAATTTTGGTTTTCCTTTGAGTCCAATTGTAACTGAGGAGCCATTTGCTCAATGGGATTTGGATTTCATTAGAATGGGAGACAACAAAAAATCTTGCTAAATTTAAAGGCTATATTTTTTTGAATGAGTGTTGTAATAAGATAGCATAGCTATATATAGAAAAGTTAAGTTGAGAGACCCAATGAAGGGGGAGTCCATTTTTTGGCTAGGAAACAATGAAAAAAATCCAAAGAAAATGGAGGCCAACAAAGAAATTTGGGCGTTGTGAGTAAATGCTCTTGTATCATGTCAATTGTTGACATGTGTCCTTTGCCATCATCTGAACTAGCCAACTTGTTCAAGTGAAAATACTTGGTTTAACGCACTAAGTTCTAACAAATTCAATTGGAACATCTTTTGAAAGGTACCTTGTGTTAGTTTAGCATGTTTCTCATAAATAAAAGAAGACATTCTAATGCAATGAGTTTATTTGTGAAAGAGGTGGTAGGGAGAATGTACTAATTCCATTCTCGTGACATTTGTAGCATTCCCAGGGGATATGGATCTCAAATCCACATGTATCACCTCATTGAAATCATTTAATGGACCAACAGTAATGATATAGCAATAACTGCATGAACATGGAAGTAAATTAACTACAATTAAAAGTAGATTTTTCTAAAGAAGCAAAAGGCAGGTGGCCATTTTTGTTAAGGAAACTCTTTACAACTTTTTGATACATGCATGGTGGATCCATCAACATCTTTAGAAAAGTAGGAGCCTCAAGAAAAAGGTCAAGCTACACTAATATATTTGGGTGGAAATTATTTGCGAATGCTCCAATGTTAGAGGAGCATCCATTCAAATTTGCAAAAGGGTGCAACTAGACAAACATATTCTAAGAGAGGGGGTGTAGGTTTGCGCTGACAATGTTTTCAACCCTAGGAAACTAACCCTAAAAGTTTTAGGGAAGGGAAATTTTAAAGAATGGTGCAACATGAGCCATCTAAGGGTTTCACATTTCAGCTCGAGAATTGTGGTTTGCTACAGTTCATATTGTCTATTGTACATCTGTTCCTAGAGTTGGTGGACTCATGTTCCAAAAGATTCAACAAAAGGAAAGGAGCCATTGAGGATAACAAGGTCAAGGTTATAATTTCTGCTAAAGCCATACATGATATGTTGTGTATCCCTACAACCTATGGTGCTGAAATTTTTGACAAAGAAAAGATGGATATCTTTGGGGAAGAAATGATAAGGAAATCAAGTTTCTATGAGGAGGAAACAAAGGAAAAGCTGAAGAGATGTCATTTATTTTTCTTCTTTCATGCAGAATGTTCAAGTAAGATACATAGTCTATATTCTCAATGTTGGTCCAGGTTTTTGGCCTTGAAAATGATGAGGACGTCCATCCTTTCCAAATAGGCCTATATTTTGTGTTCAAAAGGTAGAAGAATCATAAATATTATGATTTTTCTGATGTAATACTTGGAGGAATGCTGGAGAAATTGAAGAATTATAACATAGTATAATTTTAGGTTTTCTTCATTATTAGTGCACTTGATTTTGAATCAGAATTTTGATTAGATGGAGAGAAACATCTAAGTATCTAGGTGAGATGTAAAAGGTTGATGGGTATGTGTAGGATTATGATGGAAAAAACAGGCCCTTACGTGGCAAAAAATTCAAAAAAATTAGAGTTAGGAAACTTGACATAAAAGTTTGAATAAGTTATCTATAATATTTCAAAAATATGTAAGAATGGAATATGTAGCAAATTGAATGTAGTTTATAAACTACCAGGTTTGTTTAAAAAGAAAAAAAATCTATTTGGTGAAAATTTGAAATTTCAATGCAGTAGTACTTAAATTTCAGGGAAAAAAAAAGAAGTAGATGTCTTTCTGACCACCTTTTTTTTTTTATTCAAGGGGTAAACGCTTTTGATCAGAGCTATGAACCGGAATACAACCATTCAACAATACCACCCCAACGGGGTTTGAACCTTGGTGGCAAGAACAACAATGCCACCTATAAACCGTCACACCATGCCAATACCAGCGTCTTTCTGACCACCCTAACCATAATAAAATGATAATATTTTTTATAAGATTTTAAATATAACTAGAGGACTCATGTCTCGATGTGATTCATATTTTTTTGTAATTTTTTTCTTAGTAAATAATTAATTATGAATTTTTTATTAAAAATTTTAGAATATATAAGAAGGTGCTACATCTGACCACCTTAACTTGGTCAAAACTTCATGAAATTAAATTTTTCATTTTTTAATCGTATAGGATGTGAAGCATAGAATGTGACATGTTTTTGATTCAAAAAATGTGATATCGTTTGAAATCTATAGATGTTTTTCAATCAACCTATTAATCAACACTTTAGTTGTAATTTGAATAGAAAATGAATAATAATTACTTATTAAATTCAAATTAAAACATAATTTATATTGGTGGAAAGCTAAGAATCTACTTTGAAAACCCTTTTCTTTTCTTCAATTTTGGGTCAAAAAAAATTGTCAGCTACATACCCATCATATTGCCACTTTTTGGCCAATCATGATCCTACATATACCCTAATTTGTCATCCACTTTTTGTATGGACCTATGTACTTTCAAAAATATGGGATTATTACTAGTTTGTAGATAATTTTCTAAGGCCAGTGCTTCAAGATTTGTTGCCATGCTCTCTGGGTTGTTTCTCTCCCAAGGTCTCATAATGGATGGAAACTCCATTGATCCTCATGGATTATCTCCTAGGAAAGGATTTTATATTTATTATATTTCATGGTTTTATTAGAGAACCTTTCAGACTCCCTAGATTTGTAATAGACATAGTTTTCATGATGGAGGCATTCCGTAAGGTAACCTTTGTCGACAATGCCTATTGCACAAGAATGAATGAGACAAAGATATATCCACTTCCCCTCACAATTTCCAATAGTCAAGTAACACTAAACAAGCAGCAGGTGAAGGGTGAGCTTACAAATCTATTGGTGGCCTTAGGCTTAGTTCACATATGTGACAAGTGGGACTACAAACTGACAAGAAGTTAACCTTAAAACATGAGAGTTGGGAGTATTTTGAGAGGAGGAATTTGACTTAGGAAAGGTTGGAATTATATATTGACTTGTCCTGCATTCCACTCAAATGACCAAAATGGATGAATTTTTGTGTCGTGAGTGAAGTACTAGAAGAACATCTTGATTGGTAAATCTCTCAACACACAATTAAAGTGTAGGGTATGTTTGGAAAGAAAAAAGGAAAACTTCTAGAGGTTTCAAGAAGAGATGAAATGCCCCAATGCCTCGTTCAAAGACTTTTAGCCACATAACAAAAGGTTCAAGGACATTTATGATCAAGAGGCTCACATCAACAATAGTAATCAGGATATGAGTCATGAGATATTAGAAGAGAAACTCCCACACCGTATATCTCATTCTCAGGAATCCAACAAGAGGAGAGTTTTGAGGCAAAGAGACTCACAAGTCATGACCTCTGCTAGTGCTCAAAGCAAAGGAAAAAGGACACAACAGTCCCCAAAAGTGTCTATTGTTCTTTCCAAAGGCCAAGTTTCAGATGGATCAACTGCTACATGATCAGAATGTACCAATTCCAATCATGCAAAGAGAAAACAAGTCTAGGATCTAGTTGCACCCGATGCATCAACCCGAGCAAAAGAAGAAGTGGAGTCTATTTTGCAAAATGTTTTGATCAATGTGTCCCAGGTGAATTTTACTCCCACTCTTCTTCCTACCTCTACATCTTTGGTTACTCCTCTTCCTCCTTCCTTAGAAAGGAATCCTCCATCCCCGAACCTTAAGCTAGTAGTCTTGAATACACCCCCACCATTTTAATGAACTTTTGGAAGAAACACCACGTGTTGAATGAGCAACATCTACTTTGGTCACCATTGATTCTTTAATTTCCCTATCAAGGACCCCCATTGAAAGAGAAAAAACTTACACATTGACCATCACTCCCAGTCCATCCACTTCTGAGAAGGTACCTCTCCTACTGCCTATTTCTCTTTTAACTCTGACTATTTTTTCCCTTTCCCAATCTCAATTTGGCATCCCACCTTTCTCCATGATAATTCTCCCTTTTCCTTCCCCACATGTTCATGCATGCAAAGTTTCTACTTCTGTCACCCTTTTTAGTCTACCACCTAGTGCTTCCATCATAACATAAATTATCGATACCCATTCGAGTATCCAAGAGCATTTTGATGCAACCAAGCACACCTGATAGATTAGAAAGGAAAAATTACTATTAAAGAATATCACACTGCAAGCTACTAAGAAGATTGAATCTTGTTTCAATGAAGAGAAAAATTCTCTATTGGTCACTACCATGAAGTCACTCGTGTCCAAGCCTTAGGGACAAATGCAGATGGAGGACTACAAAATTAGATCCATGGGCCTAGATTTCAATGAAATTGGCTCATGCGACAAAGTGGTCCTAGCTAGGGCCACCTAGAAGGTGGTATATGTGGACTACAAGAGGCTGGACAAAAAGTTGAAGAAGTGCAAGGTAGAGCTGATAAACATAAGGGAAATAGTGAGTAGGCTACAAAATGATATTCAGGCCAGAGATGTCAAGATGCCCTACATTAGGTAAATACAAAGTTAGCATGGATATAGATCAAATTTTCTTGTGGTAGCCTAGGGTGAACAAGTTCAACTCTAATTTGAAATTGAAAAATTAAAAATTAAGTTGGTTATTGAGCTCTAGAAAAATGTAGAGAAAAATCATGATCTAGAAAACATAAGAAGAAAGATGGATGGTGTTTGGTATCAAGTTTTTGACGATCTACAAAAGGCTCAGGAGGAAGTAGAAAAGTCAAAATAAGAGATTGAAAGATTGAACTTAGAACTGATGAACACCCTTAGAGAAAAGAGCTAAATGGATGAAAGTGCAAGAGCAAGAGAGGCTCAATTCAATTAGGATCTAACTACTATACAAGGGTCTAGGACCCTCACAATATTGAAGAAGATGAGTTATATGCATTCAAGAAGGATAACAGTTGTGGTTGCCATTCTTGGTCCTACTTTATAATTATTAAGGGATGTAAAGGAATTAAATGTAAAGGTTGGTCTAATAGTTGATCAACTTCTATAGATATGTACTCCCCACGTGGCAAAATCACAAAGATTAATTTATAGGTTGTGTGTGGCCACTAGTGAGGCTCAGAAAAGTGTATGGATTTCCAATTAAAGAGCCACCTCCGTCAAAGAAAATAAAATCATCAACTGCCAAAAAATCATGACAAGGTGCAAAGAGTGTCAGATGGTGTTGAACAAGTGGGTCAATGAAATCAAGGACTTCAGTGTCCTAGTTAGCTTTTGGCTACCTCCTCTACTTTCACTAGATTGAGGTGTGTTTATAGTTGAGTAGGTCATGGATGTAATTCAAGATAAGGTTCAAAATTCTACAAAACTCTTGGGTTCATGTGCAACACCCAATGTTGATGATATCGAACACAAAATATTTCCTCCCTCTAGACTCTATTATCACCTTCAGGTGGTTTTTAGAAGATGGGGATTTAATTCTTTCAATGAAGTTTCCAAGCTAGACAAATCATATAGGCTCATTCGTACTCTCATCTGACCGATTGATGGAGATTGGGAGGTGTTGCATTCCTCAAAATCCAAGAATTACTAGAGGCCTAGGTTTGTTCCTCTGAAAGCGAAGGCTCCCTATGAGTTGATAGAACTATGAAGCAATTTTTCCTTAATCATTTTTTATTTTTGGCTTTTATACTTTTGGCTTTGGATGTGTCTACGCTCAAGTATAGTTGTTCAAAAAGGTGTGTAATCCACCACATGGTGGCTGCATGACTTTCATTTATCACGTTTTCATTCAGAAACTTCTAAGGAATTTTCATTTCCTATATTCAAAACTCTTGAAAATGACTGGCCAACTGAACAGATCCAGTCACAGCCTGAAATATTCTACACTTTAGGCTCTATGGGGCCAAGGAGGGTATTCCCATTGGTGTTCACTTAAATTGTACTTGATGGAACACATCTCTTTCATAGATCATTTCGACTAAAAGGTAAATATGCAAAGCTTACTATGAAATTGGCTAGTTTCTAAGTAACTTACTACCATTTCAGTAAATTCCCTCATACATGAGAACAACATGTAAGATTTGTATAAAGATTTTGGAAATTTAAAATAAATTCAAATTCTAACTCTAGGTTTTCCATCCTAGAATAATTTGATTAACCCATTAGGAAAATATGTCAAGGAAACATAATAGTGCCTTATCCATTAGGCTATAGAGTTATACACACAATACCAGTAATACATAAATGATCTCAAATCCTCATGGAAAAGACTCTCGACATAACAAATTTGCATTATGATACTCAAAATCCATGATGCACAACTTCTTATCATATCCCAAGTAGATAATTATAAATATATAACTCTATTTGAGTATTTAATTGATTATTTGAATCAAGGAAAAAAATAAAGATATACATTTGAATTGAAGTTCAAAAGAAGAATGAAAATGTTATTGACAATTCCATCCTAGATTTACTCAAACCCACACAAGGAGAGAAAATGCATCATAGATAAACTTTCATTTATATTCACGGATCAAGTTTGCACAACAATTTATGATAATATGTATGTATTTGTCCAAAATAACTCAAAACAAGCATGCCCCTCCATTCTTATCACAATAATCATATATGGGTTGGCCTAGACCTAACCTGATACTTCTCTATTATCTATCTTTTTTCTCTTCTATTTATCTATTTCCCCTTTCCTCTTTTGCATTGGAGTCTTGAATTCACTTTATATCAATAGGGAGCAACAAGCTTCATACTCGAATACAGTTACAATGTAAATTTATCATTTCACCAAAATATCAGTTGAATTTGATTTGAATTTCAAAGAAAAACCACATCTTGAAATTGCAAAATCTAGTATAACAAGAGAAAGCCTAAAATAACTGCCACCAGGAAAGAGAATGAAAATTACCACCAAAACTTCCCTTGTTGCCACCCAAGCATCATGAACTAGGCAACCAAAATTCCATAAAGGCGCATGACCGATGTGAAATCATCAATTGCCACAAATGCAAAACAAAAGGTGAACACAGTGAAATTCATAAACACCAACAAAAAGAAGATTTAAAACATAGAAAAATCATTTTCCACTCACACTACCATGACCAAAGTCATGTCCATGGTATACCCAACCACTTCTCATCATTGCAGGAGGGAGAGAAGAGACCTGAACTTCCTCCTCCTTCTTTCCTTTTCTAGATGCACTCCCATTATGCCCTCTTGGAATTTTGACTACTAGCGACAACATAAAGATCACGTGCTCATCTAAGGGTAGGCCCTCATTCAGTAATGCCAAGTACCAAGCATAAGCTTAATCACTCTCTCAATCACCATTGCTAGAGGAGGTGTTCATAAGGTTGATGGGATAGTGCTAGTGTCCGTAGGAGCCACACCCATACCTCACTTTCCACTTTGACCTAGTCAAAGATTGCACTAGATATTTTCCTTTGCCGCCCTCTTCTTTGGCACCACCACCCTGGAATTGCAGTCGACGATTGCATCTAATTAGCGCCAATCTGGGCTTAGAAGAAGTACTCACTTCCATAGTAGGAGTAACTTTCTACAATTTTGGGTTAGACTTTTTTGAATCAAAACATAATGACTTTCTTACTAGTTCACTCATTTTCTTAATTTATATTTTGTCATACTAGAAAAAATATAATTATTGAGTGATAATGATGCAAATAAAAACCACCTTCATTATATTTGTCAAGTGAAACAATGGTAACCACACTTAGTGTTTACCACATGTGTAACCCCAACATCTCATTGGAAAATGTACCAGCACCATTTAATTCCCATTTGCATGGAAATCTGTTGATTATTCTTCATGATTATCTGCATTTGCATCTTCACAGGAGTTGAGATTAACTCAATTTCTCTATAGAGTGTTATCCATTAATGCAAGCTAATCATGCATAGTAGAAATGACCATCGAGTATCACTTGCTAGCTTCAAATGCAATCCATTGATCATCTATCTTGATGGATGATCAAATTACTAGCTTTTGTTTCACCTCCTTTGATTTCCAGCGGTGCTTCACTGAAATACTTCCAACCAATCATTCCTATCCATGTCGAATGACACCTTCATTGTATGTGGGCTCCATAGCTCAAGCAAGTGAGGGACAGATGCCAATATCTCACTGATTATGTTGGTTTTAACCATCCATCACTTTCATTCATCGAGCCAGTAGGGAATGATGATGATCATTCTGCCCAGTTGATCTCGATCACTCATTGAAGATGTTGGGACATGGAATCGGTAGTGGGGAGTGGGTCCTGCACTGTACCTGGGACACGTGTTAGCTTCTCGCTATCTTCACTACATTTATCTGGCATGCACTTAACTCCTGTGGGTTGGCAAGGTATGGTTCAAATCTTATCTTTGGTCTCTGAATCTCAAAAACTACACAATACGTGACATTAGCATTAAATAGACAAGACTTGGCCCAACCGATGGTGACATGACTACAAGGTTAGTGACTTAAACCTTAAGTCGTCGGGTTAAAATTCAAAACCCAACTTTATGAAAGATTTGAAACGGTGGGAAAAGGATGGCTGGTTTCTCATGAAAATGGGGCTGGTAAGGAAACGTGTCGGATGGCTCAAAGGATCACTTAAGAAATTGATGATTGATTGAATAGATCAACATGGAAATACAACATTAGCACACATTCTTAATTAAAAATCCTACTCACTTGGGGACAAGGGTTTAGAATGGAAAATAGGCTCATGAAAATTGAGCTAAAATTTTGAAGAATTTCACAAGCTCCATCAGCAGCTCATGCTCTGGGATGGATACCCCTAGTGGGTATGGAAAGAAAAGAATCTCTAGTTGAAGCAGACCAAAAACCAAAGTACTTACCCAGACCAGGAAAGTAGACCCAACAAAAATAAAATAGACTAGACCAACATATTTCCAATACTTACAAAATGTATAGAAAATAATTTTACAAAGTAGAGCATTGAGGCTCCAGGATTTCAAGAAAAAATTTCCCTCTGTCAAAAATTTTAGCCCATTTTCCCTACAATGAATGTATATGAGTATTACATGACACCAAATCATTAGTATTACATTGAACAATACTATTTATATCATCTAGGGCAACATTGCTAGCTTTGTCCCTTTCTATGAAAGGTTCCTCAGACTAAATCAAGAAGGTGAAAATTTCATATTACACATCACCATAAAGTACACAATCCTCAAGATTTTTTTCATCAAATTTGAAGGCCTCATAGGTAATCTGACTTTGAATAGGCCATTCCTCACTTCATTCAGGAAAGAAAGAATAACCAGGTCTATTATCAACTTTCCCTCCATAAATGTTAACCCCTTGAGGTGAGAGAAGTTTCATAATTAAATCCATTAGATATGGAGTATCTATAAAAAACTCCATTGTAGCATCATATTGTCCCATATGATCCACACAATCACCAATGTCTCTGGATTTATTTTCACTTAAATGAGAGGGCACTAAAATATCAGCATGCTCAATAGAGTCACGGTGTAATTTTATCTCCTCAACATAGGGAAATGTTGTGAGAGTCTTTTTGCAACCATCCTATAGATCATGAATATCTGACTTCCCAAATGTTCCTTCAAATATGTAATTCTTCTCCTTAGGGAAGTTAATGCAAGCATATTCATCTCTACGAGTTCCCTCATTACATCCAAAACTAATATCATACTTAAGGGTCTTCTCATTGGTATGATCTATATCTCCACACCTCTCATATATTTTAGCACTTGGCAAATCAAAAGTAGCATCTTTATGGATAAGACTACCCACCTCAGAATTATTTTGATCATCATTTGTAGAATTTTTGTAATATTTGTTAGTAATGTCCTCAAGAAGAGGATTAATCCTACCCCAATAAGGACTACCATTTGTAACTTCATCATCCAAAACATCTTCATCAAATAAAATATTTTTCCATGCATTAATTGGATGTATCTCATCATCTTTAATATCAAGATACAAGCCATTTAGAGAACCAATGTACTCAAAATTAGTACAATCATTTGAAGAAAAGAGAGAAGAAATTTCACAATTATACTCATCATTTATATCTACAACAATTGATCCACAATCAAAATATTCTTCGCATGATGAAAATTGCTCAATGCCTAGGAAACACACATCTGCAAGGCCATTAACATATCCCCTGCTAGAAGCAAGGAATTTCATCTCCACCTCATATGAAGAGTCATATTCAATGCTAGATTCCTCAAGTTCATTTTCATTAGTTTGACTTCTCATGTGTACCATGGCATTGGAATCAAGTACATTTCCTTGATTAGCAGATGTATGATGATTACTAACTGAATCAACTTGGGAAGTTGCATCTTGCACTTCTATTTTCTCATAGTTTATGACATCCCAAGGAAGATAGTTAGGAGTCACTTCTTTATTCTCATATTCTATGTCTTCATTTTCATCATTAGCATCTACATCTATTTCTAGATTGTCAGTCAAATGACAACACTCAACAATCACTTGTTTTGGTTCTGATGCTTCTCCTTGACTTGATGAACTTAGCCCTTGATCATTTGCAACATGGAAACTATTACCCTCATAAGTACCAAATGAAGGAACATGAACATGTTCCATTCTTTCCATAATGCTGATCCAATCTACTACTTGGTCTAGGCTACAAGGTTTTAGATCCTCATACCACTGTCTAGATCTTGACATAAATGGTTCACAAAAAAAGTTAATGGACATTTGATCATTGGGTCTAAGACTCCCAAGAATCTCCATCAATATATCCAAGAATCTTGAAACTAAGTCATATGGTGACTCATTTGTGTGTCTACTTATCTCATGTAATTTCTTGATAGAGAGGATTATATCAAATTTCACTCTCTTTGGTTGATGTGAAGTCTCTACATATTTTTATTCTACATTTCTTGGAAGTAAACTAGAGACAACATCTATAGGGTCCATTTCATTACAAATCCTTTTACCCTTTGATCTACTTGGTTCAAAATTAGGGGTAGTGCTAAAACTACTACTAGCAATTGCAAGTCCTCTCATTATTAAGTATCTCAAATTGTTCTCAATGTCAATGGAAATGTGATAGGCTTGGTGAAAATTTGTGGGTTCCTTATCTCTTAATAATAAGCTCATCTTCTCATCAAATGGTACTAAGTATACCACCAAGTATTCTGCATCGTTTGGCCTTATATCTTCGAGGATTTCTCTGATTGCATTGGTGAATTAGAGATTGAAAATAGGAACCAATTCCCCTTCATTTATATGTATCTCCATAAAGAATTTCCTTACCACACTTGGATTTACCCTTTCACCATATTGGTCCATAAAAACTGTCACAAATTGACTCCATGAGGCTATGGGACTTGCTGGAAAATATGAATACCAATCTCTGGCATCATCCTTGAAAATTTGAATAAAAATTTTCATGAAAAAATCTTCATAATTCACATCAAAATTCCCCATAGCATCCATGAACATTTACAGATGCTTAGAGGCTGATTCAAAACATTGCCCTGTGAGTTTGGGAAAGTGCTTCCTAACATCCTTAGGAATTAGGTTAGGGAAACCTTCTATACTACTGGAAACTAATGGCTTATACCTTTCAATAACAAAATCCCTTTGACAGGATGACATGGCTTCTTCACCCTGCATACTTTACCTTGATTCTTTACAGATAAATTATTCAAAAGGAAATGCTCAATAGAATGACATCATGGATAATTATAGTTTTGTGGATAAGAAGTATGGAAAAAGTGATTACTATTCCCTGTCTTAATGCAAATCCATATAGTAGGGAATCATCTATGCTCCTAAGCCTTGATTTTGTTTCTCACAAGCTTCCTTCAAATAGAATAAAACTTATCTCAGAGTGACAAGAATACCTGGAAATCTTGTAGTAGCTATTAATCTTCTTCTTGATTGCAAATTCTATGAATCTTGGAAAGCTTCTTCACAATTTAACTAGTTCTTTGGACATTCACCACCTCCTTTGTAGAGGAATAGATTTCAAAGGCATGACATTCCTTTCAAACTAAAATCTCGTTTTGGGTTTTCTTCAACAGTGAAGTCACACTCATATCCTTTACCCTTTTCTACAAAAAATATTCTCCAAGTTCAAGAGCTTTTCAATTATATGAACAAAGATGTCTAGATCCACCAAATTATGAATGGAATATGCTATGACTATCCAAATGATATGACTCTGTTTCTAAATTCTTCAATGAGAATTTTCTCAAGATTGGAATGACTCTTGGATAAGACAATCTACAACTAGAATTTTGAGTGCATCCCTAGAAAATTCTCTATTTTGTTGGTGGTTTTTCCAATTCATCTAAAGGAACCTCTAAGGAACTTACATTTCTTATATTCAAAAATCCTAAAATGACTTGCCAACTTACAAGATCTAGCCATAGCCTAAAATCTTTTGCACTTTAGGATCTATGGGGCCAAGGAGGGTATTCCTATTGGTGTTCACTTAAATTGTACTAATGGAACACATCTCTTTCACATATCATTTCAACTAAAAGGTAAATATGCAAAGCTTTCTATGAAATTGGCTAGTTTCTAAGTAACTTACTACCATTTTAGTAAATTCCCTGACGTATGACAACTGCATGTAAGATTTGTATAAAGATTTTGCAAATTTTAAAATAAATTCAAATTCTAACTCTAGGTCAGCCATCCTATAATAATTTGATTAACCCATTGGGAAAATCTCTCAAGGAAATAGATTAGTGCCTTATCCATTGGGCCATGGAGTCATACACACAACACTAGTAATACAAAAATGATCTCAAATCCTAATGGAAAAGACTATTTGCATAATAGTTTTTCATTATGAGACTCAAAAAATTTCATGCACAACTTCTTATCGTATCCCTTGAGCAAATAATTATAAATTTCTAACTCTATTTAAGCATTTAATTGATTAATTGAATCAAGGAATAAAATATAGATGTACATTTGAATTGAAGTTCAAAAGAAGAATGAAATTGTTATTAACAATTCCATCCTATATTTACTCAAACCCACACAAGGAGAGAAAATGCATCATAGATAAACTTTCATTTATATTCATGGATCAAGTATGCACAAAAAATTAAGATAATATGTATGGGTATGTGTAGGATCATCATGGAAAAAATAGGCCCTTAAGTGGCAAAAAATTCAAAAAAATCAGAGTTAGGCAACTTGGTGTAAAAATTTGAATAAGTTATCTATATTATTTCAAAATTATGTAATAATAGAATCCGTAGCAAATTGAATGTAGCTTCTAAACTACTAGGTTTATTTATTTTTTTTAAATCTATTTGGTGAAAATTTTAAATTTCAATGTAGTAGTACTTAAAATTTCAGGGGAAAAAATAAGTAGATGTCATTGACCACCCTAACCACAATAAAATGATAATATTTTTATAATATTTTAGATATAAGTAGAGGACTCATGTCCGATGTGATGCATATGTTTTGTAATTTTTTTCCAAGTAAATAAATAATTATGAATTTTTATTACAAATTTTAAAAAATATAAAACTTCGTGTATCGACCACCTTAACTTGGTCAAAACTTGATAAAATTTAATTTATTTATTTTTATTCCTAGAGTATGCGAAGCATAGAATGTGACACATTTCAGATTCAAAAAATATGATACTGTTTGAAGGCTATAGATGTTTTTCAATCAGCCTATCAATTAGGACTTTAGTCATAATTCAAATAGAAAATGAATAATAATAATTTATTAAATTCAAAGTAAAGAATAATTTATATTTGTGGAAAGCTAAGAATCTCCTTTAAAAACCATTTTCATTTCATCAATTTTGGGTAAAAAAAAGTCATCAACCACATGGGCCATCATATCATATCAATTACATATTGCCACTTTTTGGTCCCATCATGATCTTGCACATACACATATGTATTTGTCCAAAATAAGTCAAAACATGCATACTCCTCCATTCCTATCTCTATAATCATTTATGGATTGGCCTAGACCTATCCTAATACTTCTCTATTATCTATCTTTTTCCTCTTCTATTTCTCTATTCCCCTTTTTCTCTTTTGCATTCGAGTCTTGAATTCCCTTTATATCAACAAGGAGTAGAAAGCTTTGGACTTGAATGCAGTTACAATGTAAAATTATAATTTCACCAAAATTTCAACTGAATTTGATTTGAATTTCAAAGAAAAACCACATGCTGATATTGCAAAAGCTAGTATAACAACAAAAAGCCTAAAATAACCACCATCGGGGAAGAGAATGCAAAGTACCACAAAAACTTCCCTTGTCTCCACCTGAGCATAATGAACCAGGTGACCAAAATGCCACAAAGGAAGATGACCAATGTCGAATCATCAAATTTTTTTCCATGAATGCAAAAAAAAAGGCCATCACAACAAAATTCATAAACACCAACAAAAAGAAGATTTCAAACACAACACATTCATTTGCCACTCACACTACCATGACCAAAGTCACGTCCGTGGTATACCCAACCACTTCTCATCATTGCAAGAGGAAGAGAAGAGACCTCAACTTCCTCCTCAGGTATGTGCAGGATCATCATGGAAAAATAGGCCCTTAACTGGCAAAAAATTTAGAAAAATCAGAGTTAGCCAACTTGACCTAAAAATTTGAATAAGTTATCTATATTATTTCAAAAATATGTAAGATTAAACTTTGTAGCAAATTGAATGTAGTTTCTAAACCATTAGGTTTTTTTTTTTTTAAACTATTTGGTGAAAATTTGAAATTTCAATGTAGTAGTACTTAAATTTCAAGGAAAAAATAAGAAGTAGGTGTTTATCTGACCACCCTAACCACAATAAAATGATAATATTTTTTTCTAAGATTTTAGATATAAGTAGATGAATCATATCCATATGTGATGCACATTTTTTTGTAATTTTTTTTAAAGCAGATAATTAATTATGAATTTTTTATTAAAACCTTTAAAAAATATAAAAAAATCGTATGTCTAGCCACCTTAACTTAGTCAAAACTTGTTGAAATTTAGTTTTATTTTTATTTTTTTTAAATCCTATCATATCTGAAACATAGAATGTGACGCATGTTTGAGATTCAAAGAATGTGATACCATTTGGAAGCTATAGATGTTTTTCAATCAATACTTTAGTCGTAATTCAAATAAAAATTGAATAATAATTATTTATTAAATTAAAAGTAAAACAAAATTTACATTGGTGGAAAGCTGAAAATCTCCTTTAAAAACCCTTTTGATTTCATCAATTTTAGGTAAAAAAAAGTTGTCAGCCACATACCCATCATATTGCCACTTTTTGGCCCATCATGATCCTACACATACCCCCTCCTTCTTTCCTTTTCCAGATGTGCTCCTAGTATCCCCGCTTAGGGTTTTGACTACCAATGGCAACAAAAATATTGCCTCCTCATTTGAGGGCAAGCTCTCATTTAGCAATGCCAAGTACCAAGCATAAGCAGAATCACTCTTTGAATTGTCATTTCTAGAGGAGGTGCTTGTAAGGTTGATGAGAGAGCACTGGCATCCGTAGGATCCATTCCAATACCTCACTTTTCGCTTTGACCCAATCAAAGATTGCACTGGACATTTTTTATTTGTCATCCTCTTCTTCAGCAACATCACCCTGAAATTGTAGTCAACAACTACATCTACTTAGCGCCAATCTAGGCTTAGAAGAAGTACCCATTTCCATAGTAGGAGAAGCTTCCTATGATTCTAGGTCAAACTTTTGTGAACTCAAATTGAGTGGCTTTCTTACTGGTTCACTTAGTTTCTCAATTGATAATTTCTTACACTTGAAAATGCCTAATTGCTTAGTGATAATGATGCAAATAACAATGACCTTCGCTATATTTATGGAGTGAAAAAATGGTAACCACACTTAGTTTTCATCAAATGCATTACCTTGCCATCTCATTGGTAGATGTACCAGCACCATTTAATTCCCATTTGCATGGAATTTTGTTGATTATTCTTCATGATTATCTACATTTTCATCTTCACACAAGTTGAGATCAACTTGATCGCTCTGTAGAGTAGAAATAACCATTAGGTGTCACTAGCCAGCTTTGAATGTGGTCTATTGATCTTTTTTCTTGATGGATGATCGAATGACCAGCTTGTGTTTGAGCTCCTTTAATTTCCAGCGGTGCTTCACTGAAATACATCCAACCAATCATTCCTATCCATGTTGGATGACACCTTCATTATATGTGGGCTCCATAACCCAAGCGAGTGAGGGATAGGTGTCAAGATCTAACTAATCTCACTAATTTTAACCATCAATCACTTCCATTCAATAAGCTAGCAAGGAATGATGAGGATTGTTCTACCCGGTTTATCTTGACTGCTCATTAAAGATGTCAGGACATGGAATCGGTAGTAGGGAGTGTGTATCGCACTGTACTTGGGACACATGCTAGCTTCTCGCTAACCTCATTGCATTTATCTGGCATGCACTTAACTCTTGTGGGCTAGTGAGGCATGGTTTAGATCCTATCGTTGATCTTTGAATCTTGAAAACTGCACAATATGTGACGTTAGCATTAAATTGACAAGACTTGACCTAACTAATGGTGACATGACCACAAGGTTAGTGACTTAATGCTTAAGTCACCTAGTTAAAATTTGAAACCCAAATTTAGGAAAGATTTGACATGGTGGGAAAAGGATGACTGGTTGCTCAGGAAAATGGGGCTGGTAAGCAAATGTGTCAGATGGCTCAAAGGATCACTTAAGAAACTAATGATGAATTGAACAGGTCAACATGAAAATACAACATTGGCACACTTGATTTAAAACCCTACTCACTTGGGGAAAAGGGTTTATAATGGAAACCAGGCTCATGAAAATTGAGCTAAAATTCTTCAAAATTTCACAAGATCCATCAAAGATTTCCTCAGGGAGTTATTTTCATAATTCTAAAGCTTTCTACCTATTTGACACATCATCTCTTCACTGAGGGTAGTTTGTGTTTCTATCAAGCTATCTTGTTGGAGTTTGTATGAGCTTGTTGGCCCCTTTTTGGTTTTCGGGATGGAGGCTTTGACTCAATGTCATTGGGTGACTTGACTGGTCAATTAGACTTTTTCTAGGATATTTTATAGGATATGATCACTTTTAGATAACTATATTTGCAAAATATCTAAAAGGAATTAATGCAGTAGTTGAGAATTGAGAAGCAAAGATTTTTGTTACCTAAATAAAGATCTCTGATCAAATCATATGCTATTAAATGCTAACATTTGGAAGCAATTACTTTTATGTTGTGGCGACGATTTTCTCTTTTTGTAGCTATAAAGGAGTAGCAACAATAGAACAAAGGGTTGGATTTCCAAATTTCAATTTCCTTTTCTAAGGAAAAAGTTTCTTTAGTTTTCTTAAGTTATAGAACTATTTTCAAAAGTAGAATTGCACAACTTCTTTTCTCTATCATGTTATATTTTTTATGTTCAAAATATTATTGGATTGGAATCCAACCTCTATTTAAAAGTTCATTTGATATTTAAGCATAAATTTTTTGAGAGAAATTTTTCAGACTATGCATGTATGGCCTTTATCAAGCTTTCCTTCTTTATGCTTTCATTCTAAATAAAACACTATGTCAAGCTAAATTCACATAGTTTAAGTTGTTTATTTCCATGCTATAGGCTTATATGGTAGGATAATAACTTTTGAAAATTGGATTATGTCTATGGAATTCTCTATTTTTTCTGAAGGGTTGTTTTACTGTATTCCATTGTAATAAGAAAAAGTTTATTAAAATTTTGAATATTTTTCTATTAGCCTTGGAAATATTTATGTTTGATTAGACCTTAATGAGAACTTCCAGTGAGGAGATTTGAAGGATTGAACTATGCTTGAAGTTAGCCTTTGTTGTTCTTTCTCCTCCCAATAATGAAGGGTTGTGGTGTTTTGTGTCTAAATATATTATTTATAGGAAAGATTGGGTTTGAAATATTGTAAAAGCTTTGGCATATCACCATTTTTATGTTTTATGTTTACATTTCAATCTACACTTTTCTCCAAAACTTATAGAAGAGTTAGATTTCTATAAAAATCCTAGAGGTATTTAGTGAGGCACAAATTAGTCCCCCGCTCGTTGAATTTCCCATAAGACTATCGAAGAAGCGTAATCTTTGATGATCAACAAAGAACACAATGGACAACACCAAGGTGTTTGACATGTCCATAGGCTTTGAAAATGGTAAGATGTTTGAGAGGGACATCAAGAGAGGCGAATCAAATAAAGGAGAAATAAAAACCTACACTTTTTTAGGGTTAGGAGCATTTATGCTCACAACAAGAGTCGATAGCAACATCGAGGTTAACTGAATTGAAGTAAAGGGGATAGGAGAGGAGGACACAAAAAAAGGCCCTAAAGTAGGGGTGGTCAACTCCCCTTCCTTCCTTTAGAGATTGACTTGCTTAGCTAGCAGATCCTTTCACTGACTCTTGTGCTCATGTGCAAGGTGGTTCCTGTGACTTTGGGAGCTAGAAGCCAAAAGCTAATATGGAATAGGGTGTCTTGCTTGACCATCACAATGTCCATAATAGTTGTTTCTGATGGAGGGAGAGATTCTTGGACATGAGCAGTAGGGAGAGATGGAACATAGATTGGAGCAACAATAGGGGAGCTAGTTCTAATGCCACGGTAGCAGGCCTCTTCCCATTCACTACCTTGGGGGAAGGAGTGGTAGGAGGTCATGGAGGCTGAGAAATAAAGGATTCACAATGGGGAGCTTTCCCCTTACCATAAAAAAAGATCCTAGGTACTATAGGTAGAATGGGAAGTTCTAATACTGGATGCTTGGCCTTTCTCCAAATAGGCACAATATGATTCTCTATCAATCACTTAGGAGTGGAATTTTATGATGCCACAATAGGGTATGAGGAAGTGAAAAAATGAGATAGTGAAAGAGGAGGAAGGATAACCTCAAGCATGATTATCATCCTCCCTTCTTCAAGCCAAGGTGGCATCACTGTCGACTTTCAAGTAGGCACTATGTGAGACAACATAGGGAGGAGGGTATCTCACCTTGGGCATTAAGCACCCCGTCTTGTACTTCACATAGGTTTGTACAAGAGGTTTTTCCTAGGTGGAAGTAGACCAATGGGTTTAGGCATAAAGTGATCCAGTGAATAGCTACAATGCACAACCAATAGTTTATAGCGGGTGTCATAGAATACATGCACTATACTCTCATGGATAAATTTTAAACACTTATGCATGACTGAGGGAATTGCTTTCATAGCAACCAACTAAGGGATACCCAATTTCACCCTAAAGAGTTCAAACCCTGGGATTATGTCAAAAAATTAAGTTCATTGATTTAGGTCTAACAAGGATTGACAAGGTGATGCAACCAAGGGGAGATATGGAAAGTCCATTGTGTGTATGGATGGTACACTCAAATGTGTCATACCAATATTTGTGTAGGAAATTGATAAACATAATCTCCTCAATAATGAAATTCACCAAACATGTCAGGTCAATAAGAACACCTTTTATAGGGGTATGTGTAGGATCATCATGGAAAAAATAGGCCCTTAAGTGGCAAAAAATTTAGAAAAATTAGAGTTAGGAAATTTGACGTAAAAATTTGAATAATTTATCTATATTATTTAAAAAATATGTAAGAATATAATCTATAGAAAATTGAATGTAGTTTCTAAACTACTAAGTTTTTTTTAAATATATTTGGTGAAAATTTGAAATTTCAATGTAGTAGTAGTTAAATTTCAGCGAAACAATAAGAAGTGGGTGTCTATCTGACCACCCTAACCACAATAAAATGATAATAATTTTTTATAATATTTTAGGTATAAGTAGAGGATGCTTGTCTAGATGTGATACATATTTTTTTGTAATTTTATTCCAAGTAAATAATTAATTATGAATTTTGTATTACAACTTTTAAAAAATTTAAAAACTCATATGTCTGACCACCTTAACTTGGTCAAAACTTTATGAAATTTATTTTTTATTTTTTTAATCCTATAGTATGTGAAGCATAGAATGTGACACATGTTTTGGATTCAAAAAATGTGATACCATTTGAAAGCTATAGAGGTTTTTCGATCAGCCTATCTATTAGGAATTTAGTCGTAATTCAAATAGAAAATGAATAATAATTATTTATTAAATTCAAAGGAAAGCATTTAATTTATATTGGTGGAAAGATGAGAATCTCCTTTAGAAACCCTTTTCGTTTCAGCAATTTTGGGTAAAAAATAGTTGCCAACCACATACCCATAATATTTCCACTTTTTGGCCCATCATGATCCTGCACATACCCATAGTGTTTAGGTTTATTTATGTGGGGATGTATAGAGGAGATGGATCTCTATTATAACCTATCGATAGGTCCTATGAGGTGAAAGTTATACCAAGAGAAATAATCACAACTTTTGCAGATGGGATGAGCAAGTGCAAAAAGGAGTCCGTCTCATATATTATATGAGACTTTCACAAAACCCCAAAAGGTTTAATAATTGAATAGTGACCCAATTAAGGTTTCATTTTTCAATTCTTACAAAACCTTCCAACTACACCTCTAGGGTTCACAAGCTGGGTTACAAGTAAAAATGTGTCACAACACTCACACCCACAACACTCTTACGATATGGGGGAAGGAAATTTCACCACAATTAAATGGAACCAAAATGGTTCATGTCACATTCACCAAAATATAATGTACGGGGACCAACCACATCAAGGCTCTAGGTCATAGAGAGTCAAGAGTGGAGGGTTTCTCTATCTTACCTCAAGCTAAGCGGGTGTTTAGGTCAAGGATACATAGTTAAGAGCACTCTCAATTGCTTCTATCATTCTCCTAATCTGAATGTTTAAATAGGGATAGATAAGCCAATTTTTGAAACCTAGACTATACCTCAAATAACTCTTTGTTTGAGGATGACATTGCAGATCTGGGATGATAGCATGGTGCATGAGAATCTCTTTGGTGCATTGGTGTATTATGGCCAAAAATTGAAAGGTACAGTGTAGAGTACAAGAAAACCTACTTGTAGTCTAGTCAATAAGTTTTAACGTTCTTAATAGAATGAAAATAATAGAACACAAAATGTAACTATAGAGATAATGAAGGAGATGATGAGAATAGAAGTGATGAATTCCAACTCATTTAGAGTCCAATTCACCATAAATCTCCATGCACATGTACACCTATGCAAAACCAAGAGAGGGAAAATGTTGGGGCTATATAAGGGTTTTCCTCAATCAAACCCTTGTTTTGGTGTTTTCGCCTCCACAGACAGTTAGGAAATCTATGAGGTAGAATATGTGATAATGGAAAGAAGAATATTGAACTGTACAAAAGATATAATGCTACTCTATCAAACCACAATAATAGAGGATAGTGAATCACTACCACGTACACCCAAAGGAACTCAAGGAAAATGAAGGGAGAATTCAAGACAATGAGCTTGGAAAAGTTGACACGACCGCAACAATGATGAAGGAGGTCTCACAAGACTCAAAACTCATAATTTGTATGATAACACAACACATACAAAATCATGTTGATGGAACAACAAGCTACTATGTAATGCTCAATGGATTTAAGATCATATGGATTTCCTAAAAGATGAGATATATTGCTAAATAGATGTTAAAGATATGAAGTGATAGTGAAAATTATGCATTTGAAGGAACATTAAGAGGGAAACATCCATTTTCAGGTTGGATGGTCAACCTAGAGGCATTACTCTTCATGCCCAATGGAGAATGTAATAGTCCTACGGACCCTAGAGGAAGGAATCTATTAGGGACAACAGTGCACCATGCAAACGTCCACTTCTTGTGCTCGCATCCTTGACAAAAAATCACCCACCGACACATAGGAAAAACACTAAGTGGATAGAATGTAGGTGAGTGATGTAGAATTATCTAGTCGAGTTTGATTTTTGTAAAGTATGCAATTTAAACTTGGAATTTAAATAAGGGGCAGAAATTTTCTCCTATACACTTTAACATGATGAAATTGATTTTGACTACTTCAACAATCTTCAATTATGTGGCCTTGATTGCCATAGAAATTGTCTTAAATTATTTTGATCTCATAAACTTACTATTAGGATGATTGCATAAGAATTCTTAGATTGCTTAGATTGGATGAAACTAAGTGAAATAACCTTATATTTATACATATCTTATCCTTAAATCCCATAATTCAAATATCACAAGCTAAAATCAAATCTAAGATTTGAAATCATTAAAATACTACTAAAAAAATATCCCATGGGGGGTCGTAGGTCTAAGTGAGGACCCGTTCACCATGTGGAAAATGGGTCGTTATCACAGCTAGGAAACACTTCGGGAAATGTGAAATGTTATGTCAAAATAGGGTCCTAGGACCTAGTGATGACCCATTTTGCAGGTGGTGAATGGGTCCTAGGTCACTAATCTAGGATACTTACCTTCTAAAATTAAGTGTTGTGTATATCATTTATGAATGTCAGGTTTTATTCCTTAAAATTTGTATTTAAATAGGCTTGGATTTGAATTAAAGGAGCCAATTAATGGATAATTATACTTAATTGATTAATAATGACCTAGATTAGTGTGAATGTGTAAAGATACACTTTACAACACCCTAAATAAGGCACAATTAAGTCCATTTAGTTTAGAAGGGCCCTAAACTTAATGTTAATGTGTAAAACACATTACAACACTAAATCAAGGAAAAATTAAGCTCATATGAATTACTAATTATTCATTACCAAACTATGGAAAAAGGGATACTTTTTTTGTTACTACATCTATGCCATTGAATCTAAGGCATTTGAAATGAACCTTTTTCATCTTCCTAAATCTACCTCAATCGCTTAAGCTCTTCTATAAAGAACCAAGATTTGATTCTTGTTGTTGAATGAAAAATAAAATTGAGAGGGAAGGGGGTGAATCAGGGTTAGAAAATTAAACCTTCAAATCCCTCAATAGTAATCAGATCCCCATGCATTCATTACACCCTTATTATGTTATATTGAATAAACATGAAATGTAGATAACATAAAATGAAATAACAATACCATACAAAAGAGAACACTAGATTTATTTGGAAAACCCAATGAGGTAAAAAGAATGGTGAGGATTATCTCACAAGATAAGTATTTAAAAAAGTAGTACAAAATGGGTGACTACTAGAATAGGACATATTGTCCAAAATGGCTCACAACTAGGGCTCACTACCAGAAAAGGAAATACAAGAAGATAGAAGAGAAATGTTACATAGATAACAACCTCTCAATTCAACAAGGACTCCATTGCAAATACTCCAAAGCTTACGTAGTCTTGTTTGAAAGATTATGGACACCTTCAACTTACTACTTTCAAGAATATAAACACTTGAAATTTGCACTACTCTACTCAAATTTGCTTCACACACATCACTTTCTTTTATATCACATCTATATTTATTCTCTCTTAATTGTTTTTTGCAACTAACAAAAATTCCACTCTTATTTATATCAACCTCAAACATAAACACCTTCTCCAAGGATGGAAACTATTTGTTATACTTACAAATTCAAAATAGGTAGGCACCTAAATTTTCTTAAGATGGATAGGAATTAAAGGGGATTGAAACAACACTTAACTAGGACCCAAAATTAAGTCTCATATGCCCCGCTATGCTTCCATTAATACTTGAACATTGTCAAATGTAGTGTAGAAACTAGGTTAGTCATTGCCTATGAAAACACATTAAACATGAAGTACCCACTTTACAAGCTTCCAATACACTTAACCTAGAATCATCTTGACACAGGAAAGAGAACAATACTGGTACTCCCCTTCAAATCCATAATTTCTAAAAATAAACTGCATAGAAATTTGGAGCAAATACATGTCTTCTCAACACCTCTGTATAGCATTGCAAAATCAATTCACATATTGGTGAACATAATTTCCTCTTACCAGTGATCCAAAACAAAAAATTATGAATATAGAAACCTCTAGGAAGCTCGATCAATGTATCAAATCTGCATAGGAATAGCATCAACATAGGAGAAAAGTACAATACATTTTGAACATTTGCACAACATAGGTTTCTTTATTTATCAAAATTTCTCAAAAGCACTCGGAAACCAAGTACTAGATACATCATCTCAGCTCATTACTTCATTCAAACTAATCTTCAGATGCTACAACAAAAATAAAGCTCCATGAACTCAAAACACTTCTTCAATATCTCAACTACATATGCACAACTTGCAACAACTTATTTTCCTCTTTTTCAAAATTTTCTTAATATCCTCTACATCTTTATCATGAAAAAACTTCCTTAACACATAGTTGACATCAATGAGAACACTAGTTGGTAGAATTCATGTTGACATCAATGACAACACCTTCATATTTGCAACAATCTTCCCCTTTTTCATTGATCGAAAAAAAAGATGTGAAAAACCATCAAAGAAAACATAATAGCTCTTAACACACTTTTTTATTATTTCCTTTCTTTTCTCCTCATGAGTAGATAAAATTATCCACACAATACATTCTGTCCCCCTTTGACATCAATGAAAAAGTATAAATTTTTTTCATTATTCTCCCTTTGACACTGAACAAGAATATCCTCTCTAAATATGTAGCCTTAGGAGTACACCCAAATAAATCAGCAACTCAATGACAACACATGACATTACCTACTCCCCCCTAAGATGTAGCCACCAAAATTATTTTAGAAAATAGATAGATCCATGGATCCATTGGATTGATGCATCACCATATCTATTTAGTTCAATGAAGGAGGGGTAATAACCCCCAACCTCTCCCGAAGATACTTAAAAGTATCCTTAAGAAGAGCCTTACTAAATATGTTAGAAAGTTGATCATTTGTAGGAACATACTCAAGTTTTACCTCATTCTCCATAACCTTTCTCTCAAAAATTGATACCTAATCGATATATGCTTTGTCCATGAGTATACTAGATTCTTTGAAATGTTAATTACAATTATATTGTCACAAAAGATAGATATAGGGTCAACATATATGACTCTGATATCCTTCATTGTATATCTCATCCACAAAAATTGTGTATAGCATGATGTTGTTACAATATACTCATCTTCTAGAGTAGAAAAAAAACTAAATCCTACTATTTACTCAAGCATTACACTAATCTACATCCAATAAAGAGTGCATCATCATTTGTACTTTTCCTATCATCAACACATCTATCCCAATATGCATCTGTATAAGAACTTAATGTGAAATCAATATCCTTAGGATACCACAAACCATAATCCAAAGTTCATCTTAAATATCTTAATATCCTCTTCACTATAGTAACATGCATTTCATTATGATCTTCTTGAAATCTAGCCATAATAAAAACCACATGCTTGATATCCTTTCTAGTAGTAGTTAAATACAACAGTCCACCAATCATAGATGTATATTTTATTTGATCAACCTTAGGTGAATGAAACATAGTTTAAGTAGGTTCACCAAATTGAAAACTATGATGCACCTATTTTCCTAATTTCATTAAAAATATGTGTTACAAAGTACCAATGAGAAATAGTAATCAAATCTAACCCAAATAGTAGTGAAAATGAAGATCTAGAGAGGGTCAAATACTATGTACCTATCACCAAAGATATTTTTTCAAACCTCACTAAGGACTCATTTTCCCTATGGTGAATGGGTCCTCACTAGGGCTCCTAAAATTTATTTTTTGTGTTATGTTCTTCTATGTCTACACACCCAGATTTTAGTTGTTCACTATTGGTAATATAGAAATAAAACCTATCGCCCATTTTCTATGATTTGAAAACTTTTTTTGCAACTTTGACAACTTTGCAACTTTCTTCAATTTTTCTCCCTAACGATGGTGAGGGTTGCCTTGCATGCTGGCTATTCCGCTATGCATGCTCAGTCCTGCTTTCTGCCTGGTGATCGAAGCTTCTGTTGCGTGGTGGGGTGGGATTTTTCTGGTGGTCGGGGGGGAGATCTTTTCTAACTGTTGATTCTTTGTGTTCCTGTTTGTTGTGCTTTGGAAGCCACGGTTTCCCTTGTGTGGATTTGTCTTTGGCTTGGTTGTGGACGGAAGGCTTTCCTATTTTGTTTTATCTTGGCTGGCGCTGCGGGTGTGGTGGTTGTATGGTGGTGTGGGGTGGTGTGGTGTGGGTAAGGTCTGGGGCTGCAGGTGGAGTTTGGTGGTGCCACGATGTGGGGTGTAGTGGAGAGGTGGGGGATGGGTTTGGAGCTTGTTTTGAGTGGTGTTGTGGGATTTTGTGGGGGCCTTTCCTTGTTGGGAGTGTGTGGGGTGCTTTCCCTTGGGTGGGAGTTTCTGCTTCTGTGTTCATTGTGGATTTGGTTGTCCAGCAGTGCTTCTTTTCCTTTCCTCAATAGAGCTTGGGGAGCCTTCAGGAGAAGGACCTAAGTTGGATTTTTGATCCACTCTTGGCTCGAAACCCTTGACTTCGAGGTCTCGCTTACATGATAATATTTTATTTTCTCAGAATTTGGAGAAGAATGATGTTGGCTCTGTAGGAGGGTTTCGTGTTACTAAGATTAACGGTTGCCTTGAAAGGTGTAAAGAGAGGCCTAATGTTGTAATATCGATGGAGATGCTCACTGAGGATATTGAGTACTACTCACGACATTCTTTGTACTGCAAATTTTTGGGGTTGAAAATTTTGCTACAATTTTTGGAGACCTGGGCCCGGAGGACTTGGATGCCAGTAGAAGAGATGGAGATTCGGCTCCTAGCTAATAACTATTTCATGGTCACGTTTGATTGCATGGTGGATAGGATCAAGATTTCGAAGGAGGCCCTTATTTTTACAACCAGGTGAGCTTGTTTATCAAGCCATGGCATGCAGGATTCAATCCAACCGAGGAGATCCCTAGTCAAGTTCCAGTTTGGGTTAGGCTGCCGAGGATACCAGTTGAATGTTGGCGGGAAGATGTTCTACATTTACTAGCTTCAATGCTTGGTAAACCTGTTGGTTCATCGCAACAGATGCAGTTCAAAAAGGTAATGACATTTGCTCGATTCTGTGTGGAAATTGATTTAAGTAAACCTTTGCCAGATGCCATTGAAGTGTGTGCTGGTTCTTACTCATGGGTTCAACAACTTGATTATGAGACCTTACCCTTTAGATGCTGGTTGTGTCATGAGTATGGCCACTTATTGCGTAGATGCCCAAGGGCCAAGCCTTTGGAGACTAATTCTTCATAGCCTCCTAGGAATCCTTCAGGGTTGGATAAGGGTAAGGGTCCTATTCTGGGTGGTGGTGTCGAGGAGGATGGATTTCTTCCTGTCAAAACTCAGAATAGGAATAAGGGGAATAAAAGGTCTTTGCAGGAGTGACGGGATGAGGATTCTTTGAACAGATTTGAGGTGTTGGAGGGTCTTAGCTAGCAGGAAGTGGATCTGGGTTTGGTTGATTTGGATCAGGGCAATTTGGGCCTGGAGCAGCAGGAGCAGCTGGTGGAGCTAGAGCAGGCAAACCATCAGGTGGTGGTGGTTCCGGAGGCTCAGGGTGCTGAGCTGGAGGAGATTGGTTGTGGTCAAGGGGGAATCAGCCCTGTGGCCTCCCTTGTTTCTCAAGGGGTTGATACCTGGTAGTTGGGATTAGACTTAAAGTTGGAGGCTCAAAAAGATCTAGGAAGTGGGGTGGTGAAAGACAGTGAGGCTGTGTCTCTCCCTGAGCAGAGATCTGGGTCGGTGGGGGGAAAAAGCAGTAAGTCGTCTCCTCATTTAGGCATCTTACAAAAAGATCTTAAGAAAGGAGGGGCAGAGAAAGGATCTAAGCTGGGCAGGAAGAAGGATTTGGAAAAGATTAAGATGATAGGGGAAAATTTGGTGGAATGAAGGTTCGTTAAGACTCTAGATTCTCATTTTTCAAACCCTTTGAAATGATTGTTCTATCATGGAATGTTAGGGGCCTGAATAGTGGCCCTAGACAAAAAGTTGTTCAGAATTTGATTAGATGTCAGTCTCCTGATATTCTTTTTTTACAGGAGACCAAGCTTACTATGGATGGTATGATGGGTATTATGCCCAAGCTTTGGACGAGTGGTGATTGCCAGTGTATTGGTGCTCAGGGCTCCTCAGGTGGGGTGGCTTGCTTATGGAACCCCTGGAAGATTTTTCCCTTGTGGTGGGTTTCCTTCAAGTCCTCTATCTCTATGGTGGCCTCTTGTTTTGAATCTGGGGAAGTGGCTCTTTTTTCCAAAATTTATGCGCCTGTGGATTTGTAGGGCAAGCAATTGTTGTGGTCTGATATTCAGTATGTTCGAAGTATGAACCCTTACTTGCAATGGATTATCGGGGGTGATTTCAATGCTATCACTGAGATTGTTGAGAAGCGGGGTGGTACCATGAGGTTGGAGGCATCTGCTTTCATTCTTCGGGATAATATTTCTTCTTTGCATCTTATTGATATCAAGCCCGGTAATGGACTCTTTACTTGGAACAATTGGTGCTCGAGTGATAATTGCATCACTGAGCGGCTGGATCAGTTTATGGTTTCTTGCTTTTGGGTTGGTGATAGGTGGGATACTAGCTCAGAGATTTTGGACTAGAGGAGTTCGGACCATTGGCCCATCAAGCTTTCTATCAACGTGGCAGGGAGACCCCACAAGCTCCCTTTCAAATTCCAACTCATGTGGTTGCGTGATCCTGAATTCCATGATTATGTTGCTCAGTGGTGGTGAGAGGGAAGACCTTCTTTCAGTACGACAATGTATGTTTTTACTAAGCTTCTTCAGTTTGTTAAGTATAAGCTCAAGCGTTGGAATAAGCAATGTTTTGGGAATATTTTCAATGCTAAGTCTGATGCACAAGATAAGCTAGATGGTATTACGAGGTCGATGAGGGAGAATGGGGTGTCTGAGACTTTGCTGCAGGAGGAATCTAGGGCCTTGAAAGCTTTAGATGAATGGGAATTGCGGGAGATCTTTTGGAAACAAAAAGCCTGGATTGATTGGCTTCAGGAGGGGGATAAAAATTATGCTTTCTTCTTTAATTCTGTGAAGGCGCGGAGGCATGGTAATTCTATTCCTGTTTTGATTACAGACAGGGGAGAGCACCTAAATTCTTTTCAGAGTATTGCTAATGAAGCTGTCCATTACTTTTCTTCCCTCTTTAGAGAGGATTTGTAGGGGAACTTGGTAGGGGAAGCTCAGGTCCTCTCTTGCATTCCCCATTTGGTGTCTCAGGAGATGAGAGAGGATCTTATGGGGGAGATCACCCTTGAAGAATTAGAGGGGACGGTGTTTCAGATGAAGGAAAAGCCCCTGGCCCTGATGGTTTCCCGATTGAATTCTTCCAAGAGTTCTAGGAGATCATCAAGTTGGATTTATTGGAGGTGGTCAAGGAATCACAGCAGAATAAGCAAATGTTAAAGGCTTTGAATTCCACTTTTTTGGCACTTATTCCAAAGTGTGATGGAGCAGATAGGTTGAGCCGTTTCTGACCTATATCCTTGTGCAATGTGGTGTACAAGATTATTTCAAAGCTAATTGCTAATAGGTTGAAGAAGTGGTTGTCAGTTCTCATCTCTAAGGAGCAAAGCGGTTTGGTGGAGGGTAGGCAGATTCTGGATGGTATTGTTTTGGCTACTGAGACCATCCACTCTATGGCTAAATCTAGAGATAAGACTATGTTTATCAAGCTAGATATGGCCAAGGCATATGACAGAGTCAGATGGTATTTTATTCAGAAGATCCTGGCTACTTTTGGTTTTGGAGATGATTGGATTCAATGGGTCATGAGTTGCATTACGTCTGTTTCCTTCTCTGTGATTACTAATGGGGAGCACTCGAGGTTGTTTGAGGCCTCTCGAGGGATAAGGCAAGGTGATCCTCTCTCCCCTTACCTCTTTATTCTACTTGTGGAAGGTTTGGGGCATCTTCTCAAGCAACAAGTGTAGTTGGGGCTTATTCAGGGGTGGCGGTGGGGCGGGGATTTACCTCCCTTGTCCCACTTGCAGTTTGTGGATGATACTGCCTTGATGGGGGCTGCTACTATTAGGGAGGCTACTAATATCCGTAGGGCGTTGGATTTGTATCTTGAGGCTTCAGGGCAATCAATCAATGAAGATAAGTCTTCTATTTATTTCTTTAATACCGCAATCCCTATTCAGAGGCGTATTGCTCAAATTATTCGGTTTCAAATTGGGACTCTTCCTCTATCTTACCTGGGGGTCCCGGTCATGGTGGGAAAACTTTAGGAGTCATGGCAACCTATTCTAGATAAATTTTGTTTGAAGGTTACTCATTGGACCAATCGTTGGTTGTCCTTTGCTGGGCGGGTCCAGTTGCTGAAGTATGTGGTCCAGGCTCTCCCTATGTACCGGTGTATGCTTCAGGTTGCCCTGATGGGTTTTGTTATGAAGTTGGACTCTTTAGCAAGACAATTTTTATGGGCTGGCAGTCTAATGTCTTCCAAGTGGAGTTTGGTCAAGTGGGATACAGTTTATTGTCCTAAGCAACTTGGGGGTCTGGGGTTGAGGCATTCCTCTTTGTCTGGGACGACGTTGGCAGCAAAGCTTTATTGGAGATGGTGCATGGAAAAGGATAGGATTTGGGCTCAGATTATTTAATATAAGTATCTTCAAGGTATTCCTGGGGAAGAAATTCCTTGTAACCCCCTGTTGGGTAAGGGCTCGATGGTTTGGGCTACCCTCAAGAAGGGAGCGACGCTTGTCAAGGATGGCTTATTTTGGATTTGTAGGAGGGGAACAGAGGTTCAATTCTGGTATGATTCTTGGGATGGGCACCCTCCCATCCTCTCTCAGTTCCCTAAATTGATGGCTTTGAGTTGGAGGTTCAAGTATGTTGGCTGGTCGAGGGTTAGTGATTTTAAGGTGTTTTCTTCCCAGGGTCAACTTGTGAGTGCTAGGTGGTCGACTCCTGAGGAGTGGCTAATTATGGGTATGGAGGAGGATTGTAGTTTTTTGCATAGTATTCTCTTGGGTAGACAGTGTAATCCTTTAAGGGACAGGGATATCCTTGCTTGGTCTCATAATCCTAAGGGGTACTACATGGTTGTGGTTGGTTATCGGAGGTTATTGTCTCAGAGGTTTGAGGGGGAGGAAGTTTCTTGGTGGAAGAAGGTTTGGAATAGTTTTTCTTGGCCGAAGTGTAACTGCTTTGCTTGGATTTTGGCTTGGAACAAATGTCTGACTTGGGACAAGATTCAGTTGTGCGGATTTCAGGGCCCGTCTATGTCTGTGATGTGTGGGAAAGGGGAGGAGGACTCTTCACACCTTTTCTTCTGGTGTCCTTTCGCCCTGGAGCTCTGGCATTCTTGGTGGAGTGTTTGGAGCAGTACCTATGTTCATGCTTCCTCCTTTGCTGAGTTCTGGTCTAGCTTGGGCAAGCCTCCCTCGAGGGCATCTTTTTTGTAGGATGTGTGGCTGGCAGGCCCAATTTTTTTGTTATGGTAGATTTGGCTTGAGAGGAATAGGAGGATTTTCTGTGGAGAGTTGTTGCAGGTTCAACAGGTGTGGCTCAGAATTCTTGGGATGATTCAGGAGACTATCCAGGCTAAAGGGGATGTGGAGCTACCGCTGGAGAAGAATGATGCTGAGGTGGTGGTCTGATTGGGTATCCAGGGGTTTTCCCTTTCAGTGGCTCGAGGTCAGAAAGGTGGTCAGGTGAGGCAGCGGGTCCAGCGGTAGGGATCCTGGTTGCCTCCCCCTGTGGGAACCTTGAAGGTTAATACTGATGGCTCCTCTAGGGGCAATCTTGGCCTAGCTGGAGTTGGAGGGGTTAGTAGGGACTCTTCTCGTTTGGTGGTGTTCCTATATTCCATGCATATGAGGACACAAACTATCAATTTTATGGAAGGCTGGGCGATTCTTTATGCCTTGAGGAAAGCCTATGAGCTGGGGTGGTGTAGGGTTATTTGTGAATCTGATTCTCAGGTCCTGATTAACTTACTCAATCAGGGGAGGAGGTTGAATGTGAATTGGCAGTTGGATGTTTTGGTTCAGCAGATCTTGCAGGTTGGTATTCTCATGGAGAGGGTATCTTTTGTCCATATTTCACGTGAATGAAATAGGATGGATGATTGTTTGGCTAAGTGGGCTTCAGAGAGGCTTGTGGACTGGAAGATTGATGATTGGGCTCAGATTCCTTCGGAGCTTAGCTCAGATTTGGAGAATGTTCTAGCTAAGGATACTAGGGGTACTGATTGATTTTTCTCTTAAATTTGTGGGTGCTTTCTATTCTTTCTGGTCTTTTGCCCTTGGCTTGATTGTATTGCTGGTTCTTATTATTCAATAAAAAATTTACCCCTTTTTATTAAATTTTTTTTTCTCCCTAACCGATATTCAACCTAGAATTTGCAATCACACATCAATGAGATAAAAATGTTATTTTATTCTGGAATAGGGGTTTTCCTCAATTGAACCTTGTTTTGTCAATTAAACCTAATGATGAACCAATGAAACATGAAGGATGAAAAAATGAAACTTGAACAATGATATCTTTGTTTCAAAACCTTGGATAAATCTATAAACTAGCATGAAGTGGCCTCAATGACTACAAATCTTGATCATGAAACTTGATGTGAAAGAATTCCTTTGATATACTTGATTTGATCTTGATATCTACATCAACACATTAGCTCAAAAAACATGCATGATGCAATACATCTTTGACATGACAATGGAATCTTGATTGCTACAATATTCTTCTATAAATATGCCCTCGAATTCCCTTGAAATTCTTTTCAATGCTCTTGATCACACTTGCTCATAAATTTACTAGAATTCTTGAAGAATTGAAATTTCTAGGTGAAACTAAGTGAAATAGCCTTTTATTTATACATATCTTAACATTAATTCCCAAAATTCAAATATCACAAGTTGACATTGAATTATAGATTTTAAATCATTAAAATACTACCAAAACAATATTTTAAAGAGGGGTCCTTGGTCTAAGTAGGATCCATTCACCAAAGGGTGAATGGTTCCTAGGCCACTTACCTTGGACAAACATCAGACAAGGTGAAATATCATGTGAAAATAGGGTCATAGGACTAATTGAGGGTGAATGGAAACACATCCTCAAAAGTTAAGTGTTGTGACATCTCAATTATTAATGTCAGGTTTTATCCCTCAAAACTTGAATTTAATTAGGCTTGGATTTTAGTTAAAGGGGCCAATTAAGGAAATTCAACCTCAATTAACTAATGAAGCCCTATACTAGTATGAAATTGTAAAGTTACACTTTACGACACCCTAAATAAGGCACAATTAAGTCCATTTAGTTTAAAAGTTCCCTAAACTTAATGTGAATATGCAAAACATATTAGGGTATATGTAGGATCATCATGGAAAAAATAAACCCTTAAATGGTGAAAAATTTAGAAAAATTAGAGTTAGGAAACTTGACATAAAACTTTGAATAAGTTATCTATATTATTTCCAAAATATGTAAGAATATAATCTGTAGCAAATTGAATGTAGTTTCTAAATTACTAGGTTTATATATTTTTTTTAAATCTATTTGGTGAAAATTTGAAATTTCAATGCAATAGCACTTAAATTTCAAGGAAAAAATAAGTAGGTATCTATCCGACCACCCTAACCACAATAAAATGATAATAATTTTTTATAAGATTTTATATATAAGTAGAGGACTCATGTCCCGATGTGATGGATATTTTTTTGTAATTTTTTTCCAAGTAAATAATTAATTATGAATTTTTTATTACAAATTTTAAAAAATACAAAAAAATCTTATGTCTAACCACCTTAACTTGGTCAAAACGTAATGAAATTATTTTTTATTTAATCCTATAGTATGCGAAGCATAGAATGTGATGCATGTATCAAATTCAAAAAATGTGATACCATTTGAAAGGTATAGATGTTTTTCTTTCAGCCTATCAATCAAGACTTTAGTCGTATTTCAAATAGAAAATGAATAATAATTATTTGTCAAATTCAAAGTAAAGCATAATTTATATTGGTGGAAAGCTAAGAATCTCCTTTAAAAACCCTTTTTATTTCATCAATTTTGGGTAAAAAGCAAGCTGTCAGCCACATATCCTACACACACCCATCATATCACCACCTTTTTGGCCCATCATGATCCCTCATATACCCATTACAACACTAAATTAGGGAAAAATTAAGGTTATTTTATTATTAATTATTTCCAAATTAAGTGTGAAAAAGGGATACTTTTCCTACACTACATTTCAACCCCACTTTCGTGAGAGCATGACCCTGTGTTAGACTCACATTAAACTAGACATTCAAGACATTTATTTACATAGAAATGATAAAAGATGCACAATCATACAACATCAAAGACCAAGAAGAATCAAGGCGAGATTTTCCAACATCATGTGGAACACATCTAAGCTATCAATTTAGGCTCACTCTAATTTAAAATTTAGACTTTCAACTAGGTGAGTCTTCTAATAGGGTGTCTTAAAGAGAAATTCATGTCTCTGTGATAGCTTCTTACTGTACAATGAGAAAGTCAAACTTCTATTTTAGCTTCTCATCATACTAACCATACAAAATCTATCCCTTTGATAACTTTAGTAAGGTGCCAAAATGCAAGGAAAGGCTCCATAAGAAAGAAAGTTGTATTATGCTAGGTGGCCATGAATTTTAGGGTTCAAGATTCACAAAATTAGCAAGCTACATTATGCCAAATACTCATGAACATTATCTATATATGGTTTTCTTCAAGGGGATCTTGCTTCATTCATGTAGAGTCTTCTTCTTTGGAATGATTAGGCCTAATGTCTCCAAGAGAAGACAAATCATGTGTAAGAGTTCCACAACTTAGGGAATGCAGTGTGTCGCATAACCACTAAGAGGAAAGTCACACACTAAGATATATCACACTCTTGGAGGAAATCAAACGCAATGACACCACCAAGTAAAGGATGCATCAAAAGAAAAAAATAAAATAACACCATGAAATATGAAAGATGTCAAAAGATATTATTGATAAATGCCCCTACTCTAAAAATGTTGGTAACATCATTGTTGTGAGAAATTTCTGTAAAGTAGCCTATGTTTAATCCTAATACATGAGAGCTTCCTAAGAAAGTCCCTATGCCAATTCATATGTTTTTGAGATAAAGCTACATCATGAAAAAAGAGGGAGGGTTTTTCCCCAAAAATACATAATGGATCTATGGATTCAAGGTCAGTATATCTTTACTATAATGTTTTTATAGAGCTCAAAAATTTCATAATTCCCCACAAACTCATAGAACTGGAAAACTGACACATAAAGAGCAAAACCAAAGAAAAATCCTCTTGGGTCAACATGGAAGAGACCTAAATGTCTCAACACCTTTGTACCATAGAAAACTGGCAATTTTCTTGACTTGGGAATACTTAATGAAAAATTGGACTTAATGGGGCCTTGATTTAGTGTTGTGAGGTGTTTTATACATGCACATTAGGTCTTGGAACCTTGGAAATTGAATAAAATTCATGTCTTGTAAAGGTGTTGTAAAGAATTATAAATGACTTTCACACTTTTCTTGACTTTTATTAAGCATTTAAGTCTAATATTATTTTAATTCAAAAGTTAGTTTTCCCCTCTTCGTCTATAATTAAATAATTATTGTAATTATTTAATTATTCATTAGCCTTTTCTCTTTATAATTAAATAATCATTTTTCCTTTCTTTATCTCCCCAATTAAATAATTATTTTAATTATTTAATTGTCCTTTCCCTCTCCATTAAATAATTGTTTTCTAATTATTTAATGTTTAACTCTCCACCTTTCCTCTTTAATTACATAATTATTTTGAATTATTTAATTATATCATTATTTTTACTCACCAAGTTCTTTTTTTATATAAATAAAATTAATATTTTATTTATTTCTCCTATATTGGCCAACTAAGTTAAATAATTTTTATTATTTAATTCTCTCCAACAACCTCTTTTTATGTGTCAATATTATCTTCCACCTCAAATCTTTATCTATCCATGTCTTTCTTCTCTCAATTAACATCCACCCTTGATTAAGTTATTTTCTAATTTAATCTTAGCCCTTGATCATGAACCTTATTATTAACTCTTTTATATAAAAGGAGACCTTTAAACCTTGATTCATTCACTAATTCATTCATAATTCAATCATGATTCATCATATTGTCAAATCAAGCATTCAAGAGAGTAGTCATGCTCACTTCTAAGGCATTCAAGAGCAAGAATCTTCATCTATTGTTACAAAAATTCATGATCCTTCATCATGATTTAGGTGCTTAGATGGATTGGACATGATTGAAGATCAGTTTACAAACTTGTTGAAGTCATCTCCACTTTTGCAAGTCCAAAATCCACAAAAAATGTCACCAATAGTGCTAAAAATTAGGGGTTCAAATCTAGACACCTAGAGGTACAGATTGAGTAGACCCAAAACTCTAGACTCCATTTTTGAGTTTTTCAGAAAAGGTAAAGTTGACTAAATCACCTAGAGTGTAAAATGAGTCCCACTATACCTATTTATTGAATATTTTTGTAGATTTGGATAACCATTTCACTAAAACGAATCCTAATCTAGTTTTTCAAAACTAGGACTAATTTTCCTAGAATGACGAATGAGTCCCACCAGGCCTAAAAATAAGCATCGTCAAAATTTAGAGTCATTTCCAATCTCCAGTAAGTTGTCAGGTGCACACATTCAGTTTTACAACTTTCACTTTTATTTTACTAACATTTCTAAGTCATTTTCTAGGTCTTTTTGCATATCACTATCACAATGTGTTTTCAATAACCATGAATTTCTTTAGTTTTGCATAAATAATCAATATCTTTTATCATCTCTTTGCATTTAGGACATTACTTTTAGGCATATATTTGAGTGAACCACATCAATTTTGATGTGGGGTTTATCTCTTTCCTTTAGGTGAAAAACCCTAATTGAGTAAGAGTCATAACATTTCACACCCCTAAAAATCCACAGTTCATTTTTGTGAAATCACATTTAGAATACATTCTTTTCTATTTTGGAGTCCATAGTCATCCTAGAATTATGTTGCATTGACTTTGCATTGTATTTTGCATTAATTAAGTTGCATTCTAGGCTTTCATATTGTTGCATTAGTTAAAGTGCATATAGGTTGTATTTTTGCATCTCAAATCATTGGAAAATATCTGAAAACTACATTTACACTTAGGCTACACATAATACAACATAAAAAGAATAAAATCAAATTGAAAATAACTTTTTTTTTTAAAAAATACCCCTACTGGGTCTTATTCGCTACCTTGGGAGAATTAGTCCCTATACACATTTGAAATTGCATTTTACAACACTGAAATAATTGTTTTTAAGATTCTATTTGGTGCCTTTGGTTAGTTGTTTCACTAGGTTGAATTTTTGTTACATGCATTTTATTAAATCTAGCTTAAATCGGTCCATTTCATTCATTGCTTTATTAATTTGCATTTACAACATTTCATTTTTAGATCATTGCATCGTGAAATTAGCAAATTACCTTGTTTGAAATAAAATTGCATTTCATCCTATTGCATTTTAAGTTTTCATAGCTTCCATTACATTTAAATCATTAGAAATAAGCATTTTTTTACATTCATGGAAATTGTGGATACCATAATATTGTTACAATTTTCATTTTCAGCATTAGTTCCTAGTTCATTAAGATCAAATTCATTAGAAAATGAGAATTAAAAACTAAAAAATCAAATGACCCAGTTCAAAAGATGATTCAATTTAGAAAAATCATAACATCCAAGCCCTTTAGTAGTGATGACTTAGACATGTTAGATGAAGCCCTTAAAGATTTCATCTCTCCTTGATCATTCACTAAAGGTTTGACACAAAAGGATGCATGAATAAATAATCATGCTAATCATAATTGTTCTTCTCCTTATGTCTCTCCCATTGGTGATGAAGGTATCTTAATGAAATAAGACAATCATTGAAGATCATGAAAGTCTTTCTTTTCTTCCTTCTCCTCCCCCTTGCAAAGACATTATGAAACATAAAGCTGAAATCATTGCCACTACCAAGTACTGAGTCCTCATTCATTTCCCAATACCTCCCCTACTGATGAAAGTCCTTTAGTGAATAAGGATAAACTTGTGAATGATCATGTCAAAGACATTTGTGTGGAGGATATGATTAAGAGCTATGACAATCCTACCTCTCCTACTCAAGTGACATTCTAGGACATGAGGATGTAAGTATAGATAATCATGAAAATCCATCATTTTCTTCTAATATCTTCTCTACACATGAATAGGATAGTTTAGTGTTAGAATATATCGTGATGGAAGATCTATTTGAACAAAAAGGTCCAATCATTGGTAACCAAGAAACTTCTAGTTATTCTTCTCTTGATGCCTCGCCTATAAGAGATGAAACTATCTTTCCAAATCCAGTTATGACATGTGATGAACATATCAGTAGTTTTTTCTGGATTTGATTGTGTGTAATATTTTGAATAAACATTTTGGATCACACTCCATGATCCATCATTAGGATACAGAGCTCAAGGATATGAAAAATGGTATATTGCAGACCCAACTGGTATAAAGAGGTAGAAGGATGGGGCACAACACTCGAGGGATGAAAAATGAGAATGATAATATTAAAGTTTAAAATTAAAAGACCAATTGACCATTAAAAGAAATGCAAACAAAAGAAAAAGAAGAATAAACACATATACCA
>VDFB02193867.1:650961999-650988628 GCA_007258455.2 Sequoia sempervirens | reverse complement strand
CCTATTGTTTTCAATTGTTTTTGCCATTTTCTGTGCTTTAGCCAAATCTCTTGGGAATTTAGTTCTCATCTCATACCCTGTCTTTGGATCAAAAGCATTCAAATAAATACTCAGTGCTACAGAATCTGGTAACTTTGATCCAAGAGGAATCTTATTTTGCAACTTATTGAATCTCTTATTGAAATCAAAAATTGTATCACTTTGATCTTTCTGAATGTGCAATAATTCACGAAGAGAAAAATCTAGTGCACTTAGATTCCCAAACTGCTTGAGGAATTGATCTTGAAATCCTTGGAGAGAATCAATAGAAACAACTGGCAAGCTATTGAACCAATCCCTAGAATCTGCAACAAGTGATATCATAAATAGCCTCATGCGTAAATCTTCATAGGGCACATCCAAATCATGGATAAAAGAATTGAAACTTCTTAAATGAACTTTAGCATTGATTGCATCATTTCCTATAAACCTTGGAACCATATCCCTCCAACTGCTATCCATTGGATAAGGGGATAACTGAATCCCTGACAAATTAAATTGTTTGATCATTGTTGTATATTGATAAGGGGAAACATTATGCGGGTATTGATACTGGTACATCGAACCATAATGTATATACTGTTGACCATGAGGAGCTCCAGCACGACCTCCCCAGAACTGAAATCCTCCTCCATTCATGTTTAAAAATTTGAAAAACTTCTTTCAAAGTTGCCACCTACTTTTCCAAAAGTAGGAAAATCATTATTTCTGATCTTTTCCCAGCGGAATCACCCTTTTTGAAAATTTTCAAATTACAACTTTTCCTCTAATGACTCTAAAATGTGGTCTTCAACCAAATTTTCTAATGTAGTCCCCAACAGAGTCACCAAATTGTTAACTCTCAAAAACATAGGTTTGAACCACAAAAGGTTTCCAAGCTTTTGCAACATTTTAGGGTAACAAAATGAAGCTCGAAATAATAAAACCTTCTACTCTTCAGGTGTTGCTAAACCCAGGCAGGTGTACCTCTTTGAATTATGTAGACTTAACTTGTGATTATCCTTCTAAAATTCTTTTTCCACAATGGCAGATGAAAGTGAACAAAATGAAATCAAACTTAATAACTATCTTCTGATTTAAATCCTAGAATGCTTAATTAACTAATAAAAAGAGATTGAATGAATTCAAATAATGAAATTGTAGAGAAAAGTGCCTTGCTCGGTATGTGGAGTCAAATGAAATAGAAATAGGTAGCTTATTCTGGCAGAAAATCAAATTGCAGGAATATGATCTATTCATAACTTGTATAAATAATGCAAGATTATGACTATTGAGCTCTTCTTTAATAATCCAAATGAATCTTCCTGATTACTGTGATCAATGAAAAGGATTTAATCCCTACTTGAGAGAACCAATTAATTAATCACACAAATGCAACAAATTTGCACAGATAAACTAAAAATAAACTTGTTATTCCAATTTAAATAACCAAAAAAAATCAAATTGGAGATAGCCTCAGCAATACTCTTCAACAAACTTCAACAGAAAATTGATACCAAAAATAAATTTCCGCACCAACTAATTCAATTGGAATCACAATTTGAAAACATGCACATAGTCCCTGATAAGAGAAAAATTATCTTACTGTAGCCATTTCTAACCTATTATCTATGATCTAAAAATCTGCTCTCTTTTCAATTACAATCAGGTGTATATATATACACCAGCATCAGAAATCACATTGTTTCAAATTCATGTTGGCCCTCGAAGAAATTGGGCTCAAGATCATGTTGGCCTACATCATTTGAATATAATCACTAAGCCATTCGCTGAAACATTTTTTAAGTATGCCAAAGGAAAAATAATGTCAATCGCTATTTGCCTGTGTTCCCTGTGCTTGCATTCACCATGACCCTATGTTATTCACCATCATTGTAGCTCATCTGCTCATCATGCTGAGGTCTAGGAGTGGCCTTTTGTTCTTTTGTGTTTTGTTATAGCCTTCTACTATTGGTGAGAAGTCACATAGATTTCATATGTCCTCGAGATGTGTTCTGTTGTGTTTACATTCACTGGGACATAGAAAAATCATACTAATGTACTCCCTTGGTCTTCTGATGTGTCACTATGACACTGTGCTATCAGGGAGACAACATATTGAACTCACCCCGTTAGGCTGAAATATCCTTATTACTTCCAAGTCACCGAGACACAAGAGGTCTCTCATCAAACTGCATATTTCATTTTATCAGCCTCGCCATAGCACATTAGTACCAGGGTGACCATATACCGAGATAAATATGTCAGGATGAAAGGCATTCAATTTTGTTTCACAGTCACTGTGACAAGGAAACACTTACTCCAAAAACCATCTCCCATCCACCTTCGCTAAGATAATGTAGTGTCAGGGAGAAGTCACATAGATCGTTCCAATTTTTTCTGAGAGCCTCCCACTAAGAAAGACATTATAACACCATACTATTGGGGAGACCTCCTATAGAGAGTTCCTCGCTTCACTAAAAGTCACTCGAGATCACCAAGAGGGGGTAACATCTATGTAAAAATCCCTATATTCACTCTTTCAGCAAGACTAAAACACTCACCAAGACATAATATCGATATCCAATCCTATGCCAACAAACTTCCACAGGCTGATACGAGTTTCCCATATGTTGTTCGGTGAGACAAAATGATATCGCTAAGACCCTGCACCGAAAAGAAAAACCTTCACTGATAGGAAACCTCCAAAACCCTGTCAGTAAGACCCAACCCCTTCGCCATGACCTCTTACTGCAAATCGAAACATATGTTGAAGAGCCCCTCCACCGTCGCCGAAACAACAGAAACGTCTTGTCGATAGGAAACAGATGTTTGTCAAAAGAAAATAGATCGGGAAGACCCAATTGCAGTAACGTCGATACACCTAAAATAGAAGAAAAATACAGTGGGTAGGGGAGACCATGGGAGACCAAAGCCGATGTGGACCAAAAGTTGAAAAATGCATAGATGGACGAATCCTATGGTGCAGTATGGGTAGAATGTAGATAAAGCACCATGGAAATGGGGAAATGTGGCAAAGGTGAACCTTACATGAAGACTCAGGGGGTATACAAATATGCAAACATCATCAAATTTTAATAGTTCCAACAAGGCCAAGGAAAGAAACTAGAAGTTTCATGCCTAAAATCCAGACAAGAGCATCTTGAAGAGGCCATTTCCAGTACTCCCAGTTACTTGTTCTGATACCTAGGAGAAGAAGAATTATAAGTTTTGTATCACCTATAAGGAGCAATAGAGTGAGAAGTAAGAGCCAAATATCTAGAACTTTATCTACTCCACTTGGAGGCTTGACCTTCTAGATCAAGATACTTGTATACCTGGTTATAGGAATCTTTTCTACATGGCTCATGTAGCTACCCCTGCTCCTAGAAATTTCATGACTTGGGATAGTGGTAGACCACTAAAACCACTTATGTCCTAAGATGTATGGCATGCCATACCCACTAATGCCCTCAAGGCTATCCCAAATTTTTTTGGACAAGATTTCAAAACCCCCTCCAAACACCTTCAAGATATAGTGAAGGTATGTAGGGTACATAGCATAGAAGAGGAAATATATTACCCTTAGGCTATTAGTTTCCTCTTTCAAAGGAAATGCTAAAGATTGGTATCAATCATTGGCCTTAGGTTCTATCCTCTCCTTGGATTAGCTCAAAGGGAGGTTGTTTGAATTATTTTTAGAGAAGGGAGATCATTCTTTGTTGCTACATCAACTAATCACTATAAAAAGAGGCCAATAAGATGCCATGAATTACTTCAACACAAGGTCTCACAAAACTTGGAAAATAATCCCGATGACTGCTCGACACCTAGCAACAATGGCATTTATGTTTTACCTGAAGTCTTTCAATTTGGACATCACGATGATGACAACCTCTATGGAGGGGATATCTTACCTGACACATACGAGTTGGCTGTGAATGCGGAAAGTAGTTTGATTATTGTTGGGAAGCTTATACCACCACCTCTGATGCTAGTATTTTTAGAAGTCTGTAGTGGTTCTTGAGAAGAAGCTACATCAAACACTTCTACTACACAACTAACATCAACTACTCCACAATTCATGTACATGTACCTCACCACTTAGACAAGCACATTGGGATCTTCCTCTATAGCAGTGGACATCAACATCATGAAGAGTGTCATGTGGAATTTTGTTAACGAGTTCTTTCTTATCAAATGGCAGCAAACAACACCTCCAAAGTAAACCACTGAAACCTACGATGGAAGTAGGCCATCCTATAAACAAAATATGTATCAAGGGCCTTCAAGAGGAGGAGGTTAACAAATGACATCTACAAACTAGATATTTCAAGTCACCATGCCATTATAGATGGTCAAGGAGAGCTAGAGTAAAAAGTTAATCCCAGGCCAGAACAACTTGGCAGAAGATGATAATGCGTGGTGTTTCCCATGTAGTGATAGTCATATGCCTAGAAATTGTCTAAGGGGAAATATGCAACAAAATATAGTAGAAAAAAGAAGCAAGGATAGAAGAATATGAGTTCTCTAAAATAGAAAATGCCTCCTTCAGAGCACAAATGCAAGGAATGTCCTTAGAGAAAGAACTATATATTGTACCCGACCAAGCACTAATTTTTTGGATGGAGGAAGAAGATGCAGTGTTCATGAATGAAGCTCCAATGACTAATACTCAATAATTATAGTCAGAATACAACACAAGATCCAAAAGAAGGCTCATGGAGGAATACATGCACCAAGCTCTACCACATCCTCAACCACTTCAACAGTCACCACAAGAAAAGTAGGCTCCACTGCCATTTTCCAAACTACTCCATAGTAACACAGTTTATCATTGCTAGAGAAGGAGATGAATAATTCATTGAACTTGTTCACAATGAAAACATTATCTTCTGAAAACAAGAGAAATACCACCATTCAATCCCAATACCCAACTAGTTAGAATGCTCAATGTGGTGGAACAAATAAAGAAGGCACCTACCAATGTATCTCTGTGGGATGTCATATCTATCCTCAAACAAAATATATTGCTTCAAGAAGCATTAAATAAACAATAAAAAATATGGTAGATGAATGAGACTCTATCATGTGGTCAAAGTAAAGAAAAATAATTTACATTAGACCCTCAAGCTCTAAAAGCACTAGCTTGCGTGAATGGTGTGGATAATCCGAAAGAGAAAGAGGTAAGAAATCCAAATCCTACACCTTTCTTTTTAACACTTATTGTGGGAGATAAGATTTTATATAATAACATGATTGTTTCAAGGGCTAGCACAATAGTCATGCCAAAACAAGTGTTTGATGTCATGGAATTTTAATATGAGCCACTTGAGAAGGGAATCATGCAATTATATAGGAAGAAGGTTCTGACCTTTGATTGGATAAAAGGTATACCTCTAACCCTCTTGTAATGTCTAATCCAAATGGTTACACAAGAAATAGTAGTGATAGAGATTTTTGTGGTCTTCAAAATGTGTCTTTCAAGAGATTTAACCATGAAGCTTAGTTTATATTTGGAACTTGATTGGTCCCACCTGATATTGAGAACCAAGCATGGGGTGAAGATGAAGATTGTATCTAAATCCTTGCACCTTGGATATATAGTAGAAAAAGTAGTCTTGTGCTTTGGAGTAGCACACACTTCTTTCTCATAGTAGGAGAGATATTGTGTAGAGATGCTAGAAGATAAAGAAGACACGAGTGATCAAACTCCTGAGGAAGAGGTGCTACTTAACCAATTCATTCATTCCAACCCATCCAAAAAATTTCACGCAACAGGGCTAGGAACTTACATGATTTTTGATGATGATCAAGTCTTTTTGAATTAATGAAGGATCGAGAGGAAAATGATGATCTAATAGAAAATTTTCTATGGACCTTATATTTTTATGGTACCAAATGCAAAGATGGTTCCATAGTAAGTATCTAGCTAGTGTTCTCAATAGGGTCAAAAACCCTCAAGGATTTTCTTTTTTAGTTGTAATGCTCGAACAATGTGCAAAATATGAAGCCTTGGTTCATGGTCTGATCCTTGCCAAGAGAATGGGTATAAAGAGAATGCAAGCCTTTAGAGATTTAGAATTAGTTGGGATTTAGGTTTGGGGGTGAGCAACTACAAAGAATACAAGAATGAAGTTGTATAGGCATCAGATATAGGATCTGATTAAGGGTTTCAAATATTTCAATATATATGTTATTCCTCGATCTTAAAATAGTGTCACCAATCAAATGTCTTCTATCACTTCGCAATTCAAACTAGTTTCTAATTCAACTAATAAAAGTAGAGTGTAGGTCATCATTTGACCCGTGATCCCCAAAAATGATCAAAACTGGAAAGTATTTGATGATGATATATAGATAGCAACTTTTATATAAAATTCAAGAGTAGTTTTTGACTATTCATAGCAAATAGTAGAATTCCCTAAAGAACAAGTTATCTAGTTAAAGGGAAATAAGCTTCCTCGAGGATTAATCTCCCATGAAAATCTCTTCAACTCTAAAGATGCAAGAAATGGCAAGTAAAGATTCAATATGGACGTAGGGGACTGTGAAGAGCTTGATGTTAGAAATGGAAGGAAGTTAAAAGTTGAAAGGGAAGTTCAATAGAGAGACAAGGAAAGACTACGTGATCTATGTTCCAGATATGATGGGGTTATTGCTTGGACCTATGATGATCTCAAAGGGTATGACTTGGGAATAATTCAACATACCCTCAACTTAGTAGAAGGGTAAAAGCTTATCTGATAGAAGAAAAGGACAATCAATCTAAAGGTTGAAGCATTGATAGCATAGGAGCTTTCCAAATTGATCAATTCCAAGATCACATATCCAATTAAGCATTCAACCTAGGTGTCAAATATTGTACCAGTTCAAAAAAGGAATGGTGATATTAGGCTTTGTGTTTATTTTCAAGATTTGAATAAAGCCTCGCTAAAATACCACTACCCTTTACCATCAATGGAGAAGATCTTGTAGATTGTGGCTAGATCTTAGATGTTTTCAGTGCTTGATGGTTTTTCAAGTTAAAACCAAGTATATGTAAAAGAAGATGGAAAACATAAGACAACATTCACCACTAAGTGGAGAACATTTGCATACTCAAAAATTTCATTCAAACTTTCAAATGTTGGTGAAAATTTTCAATGAGAATTGGATATTTCCTTCAAAGGACTAATCAACCTGATTATCTTAATATATTTGGATGACTTCATGGTCTTTTCAAAGTCAAAAAATGATCACTTTGATCATCTAGAGAAGGTTTTTGAGAAATTTCAATAGGTCAGGATTTCTTTGAATCCCAAAATATGTGCTTTTAGAGTACCTCAAGGTAAGCTACTTGGATTTGTAGTGTCAAAAGAGGGAATATAAATAGACCCCAAAAAGGTGAGATCCATAATGGAGTTACCCCTACTAACAAATCAAAAGGGACTGTAGTCTTTTCTACAAAAGGTCAACTTTATTAGTAGGTTCATCTTAGATTTCATAGGAATTATGAGACAAATTACCTTGATGCTTAAGAAGAACCTAATTTTCAAATGGACCCCTAAGGGCAAATAAATTTCTGTGCAAATAAAGATAGCTATGTTTGCTACTCCAGTATTGGCTAATCCCGATTTTTCCAAATATTTTCTACTCTATGTATATAGTGGCCAACATAGCATAACTTTGGTGCTCACTCAGAAGGAGAAGGAAAATAATGTAGAGAGTGCTATTGCATTTCACTCAAGGACTCTTAAATATTATGAGGCAAAGTATACTTTTGTGGAAAAGAAAGATTTTTCCATTCTTAAAATCTTAAAGAAGTTTTGACACTTGTTGTAGGCCAATTAACTCACTATCCTCATTGCACATCCCAATGTACGAGAGTATATCATAGAAGGTGAGATAACCAAAAATAGGGCACATTAGATCTCCAAGATCTAAAGTATGATGTAGACATTAGACCAACCAAGCTGGTTCAGTGAAGAGGTTTGTGTGAATACATTGCATAGGAATCAAGTTCCATAGATATGAAGGAAACTAATCAAGTCTAATCAAACCAATTTAAGTCTAATGAGCCTTGGTTGGAAGATTCAACATAGTATATGTAAAAGGGGCACTACCGAATCAACCTTTTATCCCACAAAAAGGTGATACTACCAACTGCAAGGCATTAGGTATGTAATAATTGAAGGTATATTATCTAAAAGAAACTATGATGGTGTCCTGCTTTGATGTTTAGATAAGCCGCAAGCGGAAAGAGTTCTTAATGAATTTAATAGAAATCCTAAGGGTGGAAATTTATCTGCCAAGAATACCGCCTTGAAGATAATGCGAGCAGGATATTATTGGTCCTCTATGTTTTCTGAAGCACATGATGTGGTGTAGAAGTGTATTCAATGAAAATTCTTTGTTGGAAAAGGAAATAATTTTGGTTTTCCTTTGAGTCCAATTGTAACTGAGGAGCCATTTGCTCAATGGGGTTTGGATTTCATTAGAATGGGAGATAACAAAAAATATTGCTAAACTTAAAGGCTATATTTTTTTGAATGAGTGTTGTAATAAGATGGCACAGCTATATATAGAAAAGTTAAGTTGAGAGACCCAACGAATGGGGATTCCATTTTTTGGCTAGACAATAATGAAAAAAATCCAAAGAAAATGGAGGCCAACAAAGAAATTTGGGCATTGTGAGTAAATGTTCTTGTATCATGTCAATTGTTGACATGTGTCCTTTGCCATCATTTGAACTAGCCAAGTTGTTCAAGTGAAAAAACTTAGTTTAATGCAATAAGTTCTAACAAATTCAATTGGCACATCTTTTGAAAGGTACCTTGTGTTAGTTTAGCATGTTTCTCATAAATAAAAGAAGACATTCTAATGCAATGAGTTTATTTGTGAAAGAGGCGGTAGGGAGAATGTACTAATTCCATTCTCACGACATTTGTAGCATTCCCAAGGGATATGGATCTCAAATCCACATGTATCACCTCATTGAAATCATTTAATGGACCAACAGTAATGATCTAGCAATAACTACATGTACATGGAAGTAAATTAACTACAATTAAAAGTAGATTTTTCTAAAGAAGAAAAATGCAGGTGGCCATTTTTGTTAAGGAAACTCTTTACAACTTTTTGATACATCCATGGTGGATCCATCAACATCTTTAGAAAAGCAGGAGCGTTAAGAAAAAGGTCAAGCTACACTAATATCTTTGGGTGGAAATTATTTGTGAATGCTCCAATGTTAGAGGAGCATCCATTCAAATTTTGCAAAAGGGTGCAACTAGACAAACATATTCTAAGAGAGGGGGTGTAGGTTTGTGCTGACAATGTTTTCAACCCTAGGAAACTAACCCTAAAAGTTTTAGGGAAGGAACATTTCAAAGAATGGTGCAATATGAGCCATCTGAGGGTTTCACATTTCGGCTCTAGAATTGTGGTTTGCTACAGTTCATGTTGTCTATTGTACATCTGTTCCTAGAGTTGGTGGACTCATGTTCCAAAAGATTCAACAAAAGGAAAGGAGCCATTGAGGATAACAAGGTCAAGGTTATCATTTCTACTAAAGCCATACATGATATGTTGTGTATCCATACAACCTATGGTGCTAAAATTTTTGACAAAGAAAAGATGGATATCTTTGGGGAAGAAATGATAAGGAAATCAAGTTTCTATGAGGAGGAAACAAAGGAAAAGCTGAAGAGATGTCACCTTGTTTTTATTCTTTCATGAAAATTGTTCAAGTAAGATACACAGTCTATATTCTCAATGTTGGTCCAGGTTTTTGGCCTTGAAAATGATGAGGACGTCCATCCTTTCCAAATAGGCCCATATTTTGTGCTCAAAAGGGAGAAGAATCATAAATATTATGATTTTTCTCATGTAATACCTTGAGGAATGCTAGAGAAATTGAAGAATTATAACACGTAGTATAATTTTAGGTATTCTTCATTATTAGTGCACTTTATTTTGTATTAGAATTTTGATTGGATGGAGAGAAACATCTAAGTATCTAGGTGAGATGTAAAAGGTTGATGGGTATGTGCAGGATCATGATGGAAAAAATAGGCCCTTACGTAGCAAAAAATTCAAAAGAATCAGAGTTAGGAAACTTGACGTAAAAATTTGAATAAGTTATCTATAATATTTCAAAAATATGTAAGAATGGAATATGTAGCAAATTGAATGTAGTTTATAAACTACCAGGTTTGTTTAAAAAGAAAAAAAATCTATTTGGTGAAATTTTGAAATTTCAATGCAGTAGTACTTAAATTTCAGGGAAAAAATAGGAAGTAGGTGTCTTTCTGACCACCCTAACCATAGTAAAATGATAATATTTTTTATAAGATTTTAAATATAACTAGAGGACTTGTGTCTCGATGTGATTCATATTTTTTTGTAATTTTTTTCTTAGTAAATAATTAATTATGAATTTTTTATTACAAATTTTAGAATATATAAGCAAGCGTAGGTCTGACCACCTTAACTTGGTCAAAACTTCATGAAATGAAATTTTCCATTTTTTAATCCTATAGTATGTGAAGCATAGAATGTGACATGTTTTTGATTCAAAAAATGTGACACCGTTTGAAATCTATAGATGTTTTTCAATCAACCTATCAATCAACACTTTAGTTGTAATTTGAATAGAAAATGAATAATAATTACTTATTAAATTCAAAGTAAAGCATAATTTATATTGGTGGAAAGCTAAGAATCTACTTTGAAAACCATTTTTTTCTTCAATTTTGGGTAAAAAAAATTCGTCAGCCACATACCCATCATATTGCCACTTTTTGGCCCATCATGATCCTACATATACCCTAATTGTCATCCACTTTTTGTATGGACCTGTGTACTTTCAAAAATATGGGATTATTACTAGTTTGTAGATAATTTTCTGAGGCTAGTGCTTCAAGATTTGTTTCCATGCTCTCTAGGTTGTTTCTCTCCTGAGGTCTCATAATGGATGGAAACTCCATTGACCCTCATGGATTATTTCCTAGGAAAGGATTTTATATTTATCATATTTCATGGTTTTATTGGGGAACCTTTTAGAATCCCTAGATCTGTAATAGACATATTTTCATGATGGAGGCATTATGTAAGGTAACCTTTGTCGACAATTCCTATTGCACAAGAATGAATGAGACAAAGATATATCCACTCCCCCTCACAATTTCCAGTAGTCAAGTAACACTAAACAAGCAGAAGGTGAAGGGTGAGCTTACAAATCTATTGGTGGCCTTAAGCTTAGTTCTCATCTATGACAAGTGGGACTACAAATCGACAAGAAGTTCACCTTAAAACATGAGAGTTGGGAGTATTTTGAGAGGAGGAATTTGACTTAGGAAAGGTTGGAATTATATATTGACTTGTCCTGCATTCCACTCAAATGACCAAAATGGATAAATTTTTGTGTCGTGAGTGAAGTACTAGAAGAACATCTTGATTGGTAAATCCCTCAACACATAATTAAAGTGTAGGGTATGGTTGGAAAGAAAAAAGGCAGACTTCTAGAGGTTTCAACAAGAGATGAAATGCCCCAATGCCTTGTTCAGAGACTTTTAGCCACACAACGAAAGGTTCAAGGACATTTATGATCAAGAGGCTCACATCAACAATAGTAATCAGGATATGAGTCATGAGGTATTAGAAGAGAAACTCCCACACCGTATATCTCATTCTTAGGAATCCAACAAGAGGAGAGTTTTGAGGCAAAGAGACTCACAAGTCATGGCCTCTGCTAGTGCTCAAAGCAAAGGAAAAAGGACCCAACGATCCCCAAAAGTGTCTATTGCTCTTGCCAAAGGCCAAGTTTCAGATGGATCAACTGCTACATGATCAGAATGTATCAATTCCAATAATGCAAAGAGAAAACAAGTCTAGGATCTAGTTGCACCCGATGCATCAACCCAAGCAAACGAAGAAGTGGAGTCTATTTTGCAAAATTTTTTGATCAATGTGTCCCAGGTGAGTTTTACTCCCACTCTTCTTCCTACCTCTATATCTTTGGTTACTCCTCCTCCTCCTTCCCTGGAAAGGAATCCTCCATTCCCAAACCTTAAGCTAGTAGTCTTGAATACACCCCCACTATTTTAATGAACTTTTGGAAGAAACAACATGTGTTGAATGAGCAACGTCTACTTTGGTCACCGTTGATTCTTTAATTTCCCTATCAAGGCCCCCCATTGAAAGAGAAAAAACTTCCACATTGACCATCACTCCCAATCCATCCACTTCTGAGAAGGTACCTCTCCTGCTGCCTATTTCTCTTTTGACTCTAACTAGTTTTCCCCTTTCCCAATCTCAATTTGGCATCCCACCTTTCTCCATGATAATTCTCCCTTTTCCCTCCCCACATGTTCATGCATCCAAAGTTTCTCCTTATGTCACCCTTTTTAGTCTACCACCTAGTGCTTCCATCATAACATAAATTATTGATACCCATTAGAGTATCCAAGAGCATTTTGATGCAACCAAGCACACCTGATAGATTAGAAAGAAAAAATGACTATTAAAGAATATCACACTGCAAGCTACTAAGAAGATTGAAGCTTGTTTCAATGAAGAGGAAAATTCTTTGTTGGTCACTACCATGAAGTCACTTGTGTCCAAGCCTCGGGGACAAATGCAAATGGAGGACTACAAAATTAGATCCATAGGCCTAGATTTCAATGAAATTGGCTCATGTGACAAAGTGGTCCTAACTAGGGCCACCTAGAAGGTGGTATATGTGGACTACAAGAGGCTGGACAAAAAGTTGAAGAAGTGCAATGTAGAGCTGATAAACATAAAGGAAATAGTGAGTAGGCTACAAAATGATATTCAAGCTAGAGATATCAAGATGCCCTACATAAGGTAAATAAAAAGTTAGCATGGATATAGGTCAAATTTTCTTGTGGTAGCCTAAGATGAACAAGTTCAACTCTAATTTGAAATTGAAAAATTAAAAATTGAGCTGGTTATTGAGTGCTAGAAAAAAGTAGAGAAAAATCATGATCTAGAAAACACAAGAAGAGATATGGATGGTGTTTGGTATCAATTTTTCGATGATCTACAAAAGGCTCAGGAGGAAGTAGAAAATTCAAAATAAGAGATTGAAATATTGAACTTAGAACTAATGAACACCATTAAAGAAAAGAGCTAAATGGATGAAAGTTCAAGAGAAAGAGAGGCTCAATTCAATTAGGAGCTAACTACTATACAAGGGTTTGGGACCCTCCCAATATTGAAGAAGATGAGTTCTATGCATTCAAAAAGGATCACAGTTGTGGTTGCCATTCTTGGGCCTACTTTATAATTCTTAAGGGATGTAAAGGAATTAAATGTGAAGGTTGGCCTAATAGTTGATCAACTTCTATAGATATGTACTCCCCGAGTGGCAGAATCACAAAGCTTGATTTATAGGTTTTGTGTGGCCACTAGTGAGGCCTCGAAATGTATAGGGATTTCCAATTAAAGAGCCACCTCCATCAAAGAAAATAAAATCATCAACTACCAAAAAATCATGACAAGGTGCAAAGAGTGTCAGATGGTGTTGAACAAGTGGGTCAATGAAATCAAGGACTTCGGTGTCCTAGTTAGCTTCTAGCTACCTCCTCTACTTTCACTAGATAGAGATGTGCTTATAGTTGAGTAGGTCATGGATGTAATTCGAGATAAGGTTCAAAATTCTACAAAACTCTTGGGTTCATGTGCAACACCCAATGTTGATGATATCGAACACAAAATATTTCCTCCCTCTAGACTCTATTATCACCTTCAGGTGGTTTTTGGAAGATGGGGATTTAATTATTTCAATGAAGTTTCCAAGCTAGACCAAGCATATAGGCTCATTCATACTCTCATCTGAGCAATTGATGGAGATTGGGAGGTGTTTCATTCCGCAAACTCCAAGAATTACTAGAGGCCTAGGTTTATACCTCGGAAATCGAAGGCTCCCTATGAGTTGATAGAACTATGAAGCAATTTTTCCTTAATCATTTTTTATTTTTGGATTTTATTCTTTTGGATTTGGATGTGTCTACGCTGAAGTATAGCTGTTAAAAAAGGTGTGTAATCCACCACATGGTGGCTGCACGACTTTCATTTATCACCTTTTCATTCAAGAACTTCTAAGGAATTTCCATTTCCTATATTCAAAACTCTTGAAAATGACTAGCCAACTAACAAGATCCAGTCACAGCCTGAAATCTTCTACACTTTAGGCTTTGTGGGGCCAAGGAGGGTATTCCCATTGGTGTTCACTTAAACTGTACTTGATGGAACACATCTCTTTCATAGATCATTTCAACTGAAAGGTAAATATGCAAAGCTTACTATGAAATTGGCTAGTTTCTAAGTAACTTACTACCATTTTAGTAAATTCCCTCATACATGAGAACAACATGTAAGATTTGTATAAAGATTTTGGAAATTTTAAAATAAATTCGAATTCTAACTCTAGGTTTGCCATCCTAGAATAATTTGATTAACCCATTAGGAAAGTATGTCAGGGAAACATAATAGTGCCTTATCCATTAGGCTATAGAGTCATACACACAATACCAGTAATACATAAATGATCTCAAATCCTCATGGAAAAAACTCTTGGCATAACAAATTTGTATTATGAAACTCAAAATCCATGATGCACAACTTTTTATCATATCCCAAGTAGATAATTATAAATCTATAACTCTATTCGAGCATTTAATTGATTATCTGAATCTAGGAAAAAAATAAAGATATACATTTGAATTGAAGTTCAAAAGAAGAATGAAAATGTTATTGAAAATTCCATCCTAGATTTACTCAAACCCACACAAGGAGAGAAAATGCATCATAGATAAACTTTCATTTATATTCACAGATCAATTTTGCACAACAGTTTATGATAATATGTATGTATTTGTCCAAAATAACTCCAAACAGGCATGCCCCTTCATTCCTATCACAATAATCATATATGGGTTGGCCTAGACCTAACCTAATACTTCTCTATTATCTATCCTTTTTCTCTTCTATTTCTCTATTTCCCCTTTCCTCTTTTGCATTGGAGTCTTCAATTCCCTTTATATCAATAGGGAGCGAAAACTTCATACTTGAATACAGTTACAATGTAAATGTATCATTTCACCAAAATTTCAGTTGAATTTGATTTGAATTTCAAAGAAAAACCACATCTTGAAATTGCAAAATCTAGTATAATAAGAGAAAGCCTAAAATAACTACCACCAGGAAAGAGAATGAAAATTATCACCAAAACTTCCCTTGTTTCCACCCAAGCATCGTGAACTAGGCAACCAAAATTCCACAAAGGTGCATGACCGATGTCAAATCATCAATTGCCACAAATGCAAAACAAAAGGCGAACACAGTGAAATTCACAAACACCAGCAAAAAGAAGATTTCAAACATAGAAAAATCATTTTCCACTCACACTACCATGACCAAAGTCATTTCCACTCACCTGCTCATCTTAGGGTAGGCCCTCATTCAGTAATGCCAAGTACCAAGCATAAGCTTAATCACTCTCTCAATCACCATTGCTAGAGGAGGTGCTCATAAGGTTGATGGGATAGTGCTAGTGTCCGTAGGAGCCACACCCATACCTCACTTTCCACTTTGACCTAGTCAAAGATTGCACTAGACATTTTCCTTTGCCGCCCTCTTCTTTGGCACCACCACCCTAGAATTGCAGTCAATGATTGCATCTACTTAGCACCAATCTGGGCTTAGAATAAGTACCCACTTCCATAGTAGGAGCAACTTCCTACAATTTTGGGTTAGACTTTTGTGAACTAAAACAGAATGACTTTCTTACTAGTTCACTCATTTTCTCAATTTATATTTTGTCATACTAGAAAAAATATAATTATTGAGTGATAATGATGCAAATAAAAACCACACTTAGTGTTTACCACATGTGTAACCCTGACATCTCATTGGAAAATGTACCAGCGCCATTTAATTCCTATTTGCATGGAAATCTGTTGATTATTCTTCATGATTATCTGCATTTGCATCTTCATAGGAGTTGAGATTAACTCGATTTCTCTATAGAGTGTTAGAAATTAGTGCAAGCTAATCATGCATAGTAAAAATGACCATCAAGTATCACTTGCTAGCTTCGAATACAATCCATTGATCATCTATCTTGATGGATGATCCAATGACTAGCTTTTGTTTGACCTCCTTTGATTTCTAGGAGTGCTTCACTGAAATACTTCCAACCAATCATTCCTATCCATGTCGAATGACACCTTCATTGTATGTGGCCTCCATAGCTCAAGCAAGTGAGGGACAAATGCCAATATCTCATTGATCTTGTTGGTTTTAATCATTGATCACTTTCATTCATCAAGCCAGTAGGGAATGATGAGGATCATTCTGCCCAATTGATCTTGATCACTCATTGAAGATGTTGGGACATGGAATCAGTAGTGGGGAGTGGGTCCTGCACTATACCTGGGACACGTGTTAGCTTCTCACTAACTTCGCTACATTTATCTGGCATGCACTTAACTCCTATGGGTTGGCAAGGTATGGTTCAAATCTTATCTTTGATCTCTGAATCTCAAAAACTACACAATATGTGACATTAGCATTAAATAGACAAGACTTGGCCCAACTGATGGTGACATGAATGCAAGGTTAGTGACTTAATCCTTAAGTCATCGGGTTAAAATTCAAAACCCAACTTTATGAAATATTTCAAATGGTGGGAAAAGGATGACTAGTTTCTCAAGAAAATGGGGCTGGTAAGGAAACGTGTCGAATGGCTCAAAGGATCACTTAAGAAATTGATGAATGATTGAATAGGTCAACATGGAAATACAACATTAGCACACATTCTTGATTAAAAATCCTACTCACTTGGGGACAAGGTTTTAGAATGGAAACCAAATTCATGAAAATTGAGCTAAAATTTTGAAGAATTTCACAAGCTCCATCGGCAGCTCATGCTCTAGGATGGATACCCCTAGTGGGTATGGCAAGAAAAGAATCTCTAGTTGAAGTAGACCAGAAATCAAAGTACTTACCCAGACCAGGAAAGTAGACCCAACAAAAAGAAAATAGACCAGACCAACATATTTGCAATACTTACAAAATGTATAGAAAATAATTTTACAAAGTAGAGCACTAAGGCTCCAGGATTTCAAGAACAAATTTCCCTCTGTGAAATTTTTTAGCCCATTTTCCCTACAATGAATGTATATGAGTATTACATGACACCAGATCATTAGTATTACATTAAACAATACTATTTATATCATCTAGGGCAACATTGCTAGCTTTGTCCCTTTCTATGAAAGGTTCCTTAGACTAAATCAAGAAGGTGAAATTTTCATATTACACATCACCATACAATACATGATCCTCAAGAATTTTTTTCATCAAATTTGAAGGCCTCATAGGTAATCTAACTTTGAATAGGACATTCCTCACTCCATTCAGGAAAGAAAGAATAACCAGGTCTATTATCAACTTTCCCTCCATAAATGTTAACCCCTTGAGGTGAGAGAAGTTCCATAATTAAATCCATTAGATATGGAGTATCTATAAAAAACTCCATTGTAGCGTCATATTGTCCCATATGATCCACACAATCACCAATGTCTGGATTTATTTTCACTTAAATGAGAGGGCACTAAAATATTGGCATGCTTAATAGAGTCATAGTGTAATTTTATCTCCTCAACATAGGGAAATGTTGTGAGAGTCTTTTTACAACCATCCTATAGATCATGAATATCTGACTTTCCAAATGTTCCTTCAAATATGTAATTCTTCTCCATAGGGAAGTTAATGCAAGCTTATTCATCTCTACGAGTTCCCTCATTACATCCAGAACTAATATCATACTTAAGGGTCTTCTCATTGGTATGATCTATATCTCCACACCTCTCATATATTTTAGCACTTGGCAAATCAGAAGTAGCATCTTTATGGATAAGACTACCCACCTCAGCATTATTTTGATCATCATTCATAGAATTTTCCTAATTTGTTAGTAATGTCCTCAAGAAGAGGATTAATCCTACCCCACTAAGGACTGCCATTTGTAACTTCATCATCCAAAACATCTTCATCAAATAAAATATTTTTCCATGCATTAATTGGATGTATCTCATCATCTTTAATATTAGGATACAAGCGATTCAGAGAACCAATGTACTCAAAATTAGTAGAATCATTTTAAGAAAAGAGAGAAGCAATTTCACAATTATACTCATCATCTATATCTACAACAATTGATCCACAATCAGAATATTCTTCACATGATGAGAATTGCTCAACACCTAGGAAAAACACATCTAGAAGGCCATTAACATATCCCCTGCTAGAAGCAAGGAATTTCATCTCCACTTCATATGAAGAGTCATATTCAATGGTAGATTTCTCAAGTTCATTTTCATTAGTTTGACTTCTCATGTGTACCATGGCATTGGAATCAAGTACATTTCCTTGATTAGCAGATGTATGATGATTACTAACTGAATCAAATTGGGAGGTTGCATCTTGCACTTCTTCTATTTTCTCATAGTTTATGACATCCCAAGGAAGATAGTTAGGAGTCACTTCTTTATTCTCATATTCTATGTCTTCATTTTCATCATTAGCATCTACATCTATTTCTAGATTGTTGGTCAAATGACAACACTCAACAATCACTTGTTTTGGTTCTGATGATTCTCCTTGACTTGATGAACTTAGCCCTTGACCATTTGCAACATGGAAACTATTACCCTCATAAGTACCAAATGAAGGCACATGAACATGATCCATTCTTTCCATAATGTTGATCCAATCTACTACTTGGTTTGGGCTACAAGGTTTTAGATCCTCATACCACTGTCTAGATCTTGACATAAATGCTTCACAAAAAAATTTAATCCACATCCGATCACTGGGTCTCAGACTCCCAAGAATCTCCATTAATATATCCAAGAATCTTGAAACTAAGTCATATGGTGACTCATTTGTGTGTCTACTTATCTCATGTAATTTCTTGATAGAGAGGATTATATCAAATTTCGCTCTCTTTGGTTGATGTGAAGTCTCTACATATTTGTATTCTACATTTCTTGGAAGTAAACTAGAGACAACATCTATAGGGTCCATTTCATTACAAATCCTTTTACTCTTTGATCTAGTTGGTTAAAAATTGGGGGTAGTGCTAAAACTACTACTAGCAATTGCAGGTCCTCTCATTATTAAGTATCTCAAATTGTTCTCATTGTCAATGGAAATGTGATAGGCTTGGTGAAAATTTGTAGGTTCCTTATCTCTTAATAAGAAGCTCATCTTCTCATCAAATGGTCCTAAGTATACTACCAAACATTTTGCATCGTTTGGCCTTATATCTTTGGGGATTTCTCTGATTGCATTTGTGAATCAGAGATTGAAAATAGGAACCAATTCCCCTTCATTTATATGGATCTCCATAAAGAATTTCCTTACCACACTTGGATTTACCATTTCACCATATTGGTCCATAAAAACTGTCACAAATTGACTCCATGAGGCTATGGGACTTGCTGGAAAATATGAATACCAATCTCTGGCATCATCCTTCAAAATTTGAATAAAAAGTTTCATGAAAAAATCTTCATAATTCACATCAAAATTCCCCATACCATCCATGAACATTTACAAATGCTTAGAGGCTGATTCAAAACCTTGCCCTATGAGTTTGGAAAAGTGCTTCCTAACATCCTTAGGAATTAGGTTAGGGAAACCTTCTATACTATTGGAAACTAATGGCTTATACCTTTCAATAACAAAATCCCTTTGAGGGGATGACATGGCTTCTTCACCCTACATACTTTACCTTGATTCTTTACAAATAAATTATTCAAAAGGAAATGCTCAATAGGATGACATACTTCATGGATAATTATAGTTTTGTGGATAAGAAGTATGGAAAAAGTTATTACTATTCCCTGTCTTAATGCAAATCCATATAGTAGGGAATCATCTATATTGCTAAGCCTTGATTTTATTTCTCACAAGCTTCCTTCAAATAGAATAACACTTATCTCAGAGTGACAAGAATACCTGGAAATCTTGTAGTAGCTATTAATCTTCTTCTTGATTGCAAATTCTATGAATCTTGGAAAGCTTCTTCACAATTTAACTAGTTCTTTGGACATTCGCCACCTCCTTTACAGAGGAATAGATTTCAAAGGCATGAAAACCCTTTCAAACTAAAATCTCGTTTTGGGTTTTCTTCAACAATGAAGTCACACTCATATCCTTTACTCTTTTCTACAACAAATATTCTCCAAGTTCAAGAGCTTTTTAATTATATGAACAAAGATGTCTAGATCCACCAAATTATGAATGGAAAATTCTATGACTATGCAAATGATATGACTCTGTTTCTAAACTCTTCAATGAGAATTTTCTCAAGATTGGAATGACTCTTGGATAAGACAATGTAAAACTAGACTTTTGAGTGCATCCCTAGAAAATTGTCTATTTTTTTGGTGGTTTTTCCAATGCATCTAAAGGAACCTCTAAGGAATTTACATTTCTTATATTCAAAAATCCTAAAATGACTAGCCAACTTACAAGATCTAGTCATAGCCTAAAATTTTTTGCACTTTAGGATCTATGGGGCCAAGGAGGGTATTCCTATTGGTGTTCACTTAAATTTTACTGATGGAACACATCTCTTTCACATATCATTTGAATTGAAAGTTAAATATGCAAATATTTCTATGAAATTGGCTAGTTTCTAAGTAACTTACTACCATTTTAGTAAATTCCCTCATGTATGACAACTGCATGTAAGATTTGTATAAAGATTTTGGAAATTTTAAAATAAATTCAAATTCTAACTCTAGGTCAGCCATCCTATAATAATTTGATTAACCCATTTCAGAAATCTCTCAAGGAAATAGATTAGTGCCTTATCCATTGGGCCATGGAGTCATACACACAATACTAGTAATACAAAAATGATCTCTAATCCTAATGGAAAAGACTATTTGCATAACAATTTTTCATTATGAGACTCAAAAAATTTCATGCACAACTTCTTATCATATCCCTTGAGCAAATAATTATAAATCTCTAACTCTATTTAAGCATTTAATTGATTAATTGAATCAAGGAACAAAATATAGATATACATTTGAATTGAAGTTCAAAAGAAGAATGAAATTGTTATTAACAATTCCATCCTATATTTACTTAAACCCACACAAGGAGAGAAAATTCATCATAGATAAAATTTCATTTATATTCATGGATCAAGTTTGCACAAAAATTTAAGATAATATGTATGGGTATGTGGAGGATCATCATGGAAAAAATAGGCCCTTAAGTGGCAAAAAATTTAGAAAAATCAGAGTTAGGAAACTTCGCGTAAAAATTTGAATGATTTATCTATATTATTTCAAAAATATGTAATAATAGAATCTATATAAAATTGAATGTAGCTTCTAAACTACTAGGTTTATTTAAAAAATAAATAAATCTATTTGGTGAAAATTTTAAATTTCAATGTAGTAGTACTTAAATTTCAAGGAAAAAATAAGTAGGTGTTTGTCTGACCACCCTAACCACAATAAAATGATAATATTTTTTTAAAGATTTTAGATATAAGTAGAGGACTCATGTCCCGATGTGATGCATATTTTTTGTAATTTTTTTTCAAGTAAATAAATAATTATGAAGTTTTTATTAAAAAATTTAAAAAATATAAAAAATTGTATGTCTGACCACCTTAACTTGGTCAAAACTTCATCAAATTTAATTTAATTCTTTTTATTCCTAGAGTATGCGAAGAATAGAATGTGACGTAATTTACTGGGGATTCAAAAATGCATACCGCTTGAAAGCTAAGTAGATGCATTTTTCAATCACCATCAATTAGGACTTAGTCATAATTCAAATAGAAAATGAATAATAATAATTTATTAAATTCAAAGTAAAGAATAATTTATATTTGTGAAAAGCTAAGAATCTCCTTTAAAAACCCTTTTCATTTCATCAATTTTGGGTAAAAAAAAGTCGTCAACAACATGGGCCATCATATTAATTACATATTGCCACTTTTTGGTCCCATCATGATCTTGCACATACGCATATGTATTTGTCCAAAATAATTCAAAATAGGCATTCTCCTCCATTCCTATCTCTATAATCATATATGGACTGGCCTAGACCTAACCTAATACTTCTCTATTATCTATCCTTTTCCTCTTCTATTTCTCTATTCCCCTTTTTCTCTTTTGCATTCAAGTCTTGAATTCCCTTTATATCAACAAGGAGTAGAAAGCTTTGGACTTGAATGCAGTTACAATGTAAAATTATTTTTTCACCAAAATTTCAGTTGAATTTGATTTGAATTTCAAAGAAAAACCACATGCTGATATTGCAAAAGCTAGTATAACAACAAAAAGCCTAAAATAACCACCATCGGGGAAGAGAATGCAAAGTACCACAAAAACTTCCTTTGTCTCCACCCGAGCATCATGAACTTGGTGACCAAAATGCCACAAAGGAACATGACCAATGTCAAATCATCAAAATTTTTTCCATGAATGCAAAACAAAAGGCCATCACAACAAAATTCATAAACACCAGCAAAAAGAAGATTTCAAACACAACAAATTCATTTTCCACTCACACTACCATGACCAAAGTCACTTTCGTGGTATACCCAACCACTTCTCATCATTGCAAGAGGGAGAGAAGAGACCTCAACTTCCTCCTTAGGTATGAGCAAGATCATCATGGAAAAAATAGGCCCTTAACTAGCAAAAAATTTAATGGAAAACATAGAATGTGATGCATGTTTCAGATTCAAAAAATGTGATACCATTTGGAAGCTATAGATGTTTTTCAATCAATACTTTAGTCATAATTCAAATAAAAATTGAATAATAATTATTTATTAAATTAAAAGTAAAAAAAAGTTTACATTGGTGGAAAGCTGAGAATATCCTTTAAAAACCCTTTTGATTTCATCAATTTTAGGTAAAAAAAGGTTGTCAGCCACATACCCATCATATTGCCACTTTTTGGCCCATCATGATCCTACACATACCCCCTCCTTTCCTTTTCCAGATGTGCTCCTAGTATCCCTGCTTAGGGTTTTGACTACCAATGGCAACAAAAATATCACCTCCTCATTTTAGGGCAATCCCTCATTTAGCAATGCCATGTACCGAGCATAAGCAGAATCACTCTTTGAATTTTCATTTCTAGAGGAGGTTCTTGTAAGGTTGATGAGAGAGCGCTGGTATCCATATGATCCATTCTGATACCTCACTTTTTGCTTTGACCTAGTCAAAGATTGCACTGGACATTTTCCTTTGTCATCCTCTTCTTCAGCAACATCACCCTCAAATTGTAGTCGGCAAATACATCTACTCAGCACCAATCTAGACTTAGAAGAAGTACCCATTTCCATAGTAGGAGAAGCTTCCTATGATTCTAGGCTGAACTTTTGTGAACTCAAATTAAGTGACTTTCTTACTGGTTCACTTAGTTTCTCAATTGATAAGTTCTTACACTTGAAAATGCCTAATTGCTTAGTGATAATGATGCAAATAACAATGACCTCCGCTATATTTATGGAGTGAAAAAATGGTAACCACACTTAGTTTTCATCAAATGCATAACCTTGCCATCTCATTGGCAGATGTACCGGCACAATTTAATTCCCATTTGCATGGAAATTTGTTGATTATTCTTCATGATTATCTACATTTTCATCTTCACACAAGTTGAGATCAACTCGATCGCTCTACAGAGTAGAAACAACCATTAGGTGTCACTGGCCAACTTTGAATGTGATCTATTGATCTTTTTTCTTGATGGATGATCGAATGACTAGCTTGTGTTTGACCTCCTTTGATTTCCAGCGGTGCTTCACTGAAATACTTCCAACCAATCATTCCTATCCATGTTGGATGACACCTTCATTATATGAGGGCTCCACAACCCAAGCGAGTGAGGGATAGGCATCAAGATCTCACTAATATCACTAATTTTAACCATCAATCACTTCCATTCAATAAGCTAGCAAGGAATGATGAGGATTGTTCTACCTAGTTGATCTCGACCGCTCATTAAAGATCTCAGGACATGGAATTGGTAGTAGGGAGTGTGTATCGCACTGTACTTGGGACACATGCTAGCTTCTTGCTAACCTCATTACATTTATCTGGCATGCACTTAACTCTCATGGGCTAGCGAGGCATGGTTTAGATCCTATCATTGATCTGTGAATCTTGAAAACTGTACAATATGTGACATTAGCATTAAATTGACAAGACTTGACCTAACTAATGGTGACATGACCGCAAGGTTAGCGACTTAATGCTTAAGTCACTAGGTTAGAATTTGAAACCCAAATTTAGGAAAGATTTGACATGGTGGGAAAAGGATGACTGGTTGCTCAAGAAAATGGGGCTGGTAAGCAAATGTGTCGGATGGCTCAAAGGATCACTTAAGAAACTAATGACGAATTGAATAGGTCAACATGAAAATACAACATTGGCACACTTGATTTAAAACCCTACTCACTTGGAGACAAGGGTTTATAATGGAAACCAGGCTCATGAAAATTGAGCTGAAACTCTTCAAAATTTCACAAGCTCCATTAGAGATTTCCTCAGGGAGTTATTTTCATAATTTTAAATCTTTCTACCTATTTGAAACATCATCACTTCACTGAGGGTAGTTTGTGTTTCTATCAAGCTATCTTGTTGGAGTTTGTATGAGCTTGTTGGCCCCTTTTTGGTTTTTAGGATGGAGGCTTTGACTCAATGTCATTGGGTGACATGACTGGTCAATTAGAATTTTTCTAGGATATTTTCTAGGATATGATCACTTTTAGATAACTATATTTGAAAAATATCTAAAAGGAATTAATGCGGTAGTTGAGAATTGAGAAGCAAAGATTTTTGTTACCTAAATAAAGATCTCTGATCAAATCATGTGCTATTAAATGCTAAAATTTCAAAGCAATTAATTTTATGTTGTGGCGACGATTTTCTCTTTTTGTAGCTATAAAGGAGTAGCAACAATAGAACAAAGGGTTGGATTTCCAAATTTCAATTTCCTTTGCTAAGGAAAAAGTTTGTTTAGTTTTCTTAAGTTATAGAACTATTTTCAGAAGTAGAATTGCACAAATTCTTTTCTCTATCATGTTATATTGTTTATGTTCAAAATATTATTGGATTGGAATCCAACCTCTATTTTAAAGTTCATTTGATATTTAAGCATAAATTTTTTGAGAGAAATTTTTTAGACTATGCATGTATGGCCTTTATCAAGCTTTCCTTCTTTATGCTTTCATTCTAAATAAAACACTATGTCAAGCTAAATTCACATAGTTTAAGTTGTTTCTTTCCATGCTATGGGCTTATATGGTAGGATAATAACTTTTAAAAATTGGATTATGTCTATGCAAATTCTATATTTTTTCTGAAGGGTTGTTTTGTTGTATTCTGTTGTAATAAGAAAAAGTTTATTAAAATTTTGAATATTTTTCTATTAATCTTGGAAATATTTATGTTTGATTAGACCTTAATGAGAACTTCTAGTGAGGAGATTTGAAGGATTGAACTATGCTTGAATTTAGCCTTTGTTGTTCTTTCTCCTCCCAATAATGAAGGGTTGTGGTGTTTTGTGTCTAAATATTATTTATAGGAAAGGTTGTGGTGTTTTGAAATATTGTAAAAGCTTTGGCATATCACCATTTTTATGTTTTATGTTTACATTTCAATCTACCCTTTTCTCCAAAACTTAGAGAAGAGTTAGATTTCTATAAAAATCCTAGAAGTATTTAGTGAGGCACAAATCAGTCCCCCAATCGTTGAATTTCCCATAAGACTATCGAAGAAGCGTAATCTTTGATGATCAAAAAAGAACACAATGGAAAAAACCAAGGTGTTTGACATGTCCATAGGCTTTGAAAATGGTAGGATTTTTGAGAGGGACATCAAGAGAGGTGAATCAACTAAAGGAGCAATAAACACCTACACCTTTTTAGTGTTAGGAGCATTTATGCTCACAACAAGAATCAATAGCAACACTGAGGTTAATTGAATTGAAGTAGAGGGGATAGGAGAGGAGGACACAAAAAAGTCCCTAAAGTAGGGGTGGTCAACTCCCCTTCCTTTAGAGATTGAATTGCTTATCTAGCAAATCTTTTCACTGACTCTTGTGCTCATGCGCAAGGTGGTTCCTGTGACTTTGGGAGCTAGAAGCCAAAAGCTAAGATGGAATAGGGGGTTTTACTTGACCATCACAATGTCCATAATAGTTGTTTCTGATGGACAGAGAGATTCTTGGACATGAGCAGCAGGGAGAGATGGAGCATAGATTGGAGCAACAATAGGGGAGCTGGTTCTAAGGTTGCGGTAGTGGGCCTCTTCCCATTCACTACCTTGGGGGAAGCAGTGGTAGGAGGTCATGGAGGCTGAGAAATAAAGGATTCACAATGGGGAGCTTTCCTCTTACCATAAAAAAAGATCCTAGGTACTATAGGTAGAATGGGAAGTTCTAATACTAGATGCTTGGCCTTTCTCCAAATAGGAACCATATGACTCTCTATCAATCACTTAGGAGTGGAATTTTATGATGCCACAATAGGGTAAGAGGAAGTGAAAAA
>VDFB02193867.1:650839853-650961899 GCA_007258455.2 Sequoia sempervirens | reverse complement strand
GTCCACCAATCATAGATGTATATTTTATTTGATCAACCTTAGGTGAATGAAACATAGTTTAAGTAGGTTCACCAAATTGAAAACTATGATGCACCTATTTTCCTAATTTCATTAAAAACATGTGTTACAAAGTACCAATGAGAAATAGTAATCAACTCTAACCCAAATAGTAGTCAAAATGAAGATCTAGAGAGGGTCAAATACCATGTACCTATCACCAAAGATATTTTTTCAAACCTCACTAAGGACTCATTCGCCCTATGGTGAATGGGTCCTCGCTAGGGCTCCTAAAATTTAGTTTTTGTGTTATGTTCTTCTATGTCTACACTCCCAGATTTTAGTTGTTCACTATTGGTAATATAGAAATAAAACCTATCGCACATTTTTTGTTATTTGAATTTTTTTTTTGCAACTTTGACAACTTTGCAACTTTCTTCAATTTTTCTCCCTAACTAATATTCAACCTAGAAGCTGCAATCACACATCAATGAGATAAAAATGTTATTTTATTTGGGAATAGGGGTTTTCCTTGGTCGAACCTTGTTTTGGTAATTAAACCTAATGATGAACCAATGAAACTTGAACAATGATATATTTGTTTCAAAACCTTGGATAAATCTGTAAACTAGCATGAAGTGGCCTCAATGAATGTATATCTTGATCATGAAACTTGATGTGAAAGAATTCCTTTGATATACTTGATTTGATCTTGATATCTACATCAACACATTAGCTCAAAAAACATGCATGATGCAATACATCTTTGACATGAAAATGGAATCTTGATTGCTACAATATTCTTCTATAAATATGCCCTCGAATTCCCTTGAAATTCTTTTCAATGCTCTTGATCACACTTGCTCATAAATTTACTAGAATTCTTGAAGAATTGAAATTTTTAGGTGAAACTAAGTGAAATAGCCTTTTATTTATACATATCTTAACATTAATTCCCAAAATTCAAATATCACAAGTTGACATTGAATTATAGATTTTAAATCTTTAAAATACTACCAAAACAATATTTTAAAGAGGGGTCCTAGGTCTAAGTGAGGATCCATTCACCAAAGGGTGAATGGTTCCTAGGCCACTTACCTTGGACAAACATCAGACAAGGAGAAATATCGTGTGAAAATAGGGTCATACGACTAATTGAGGGCGAATGGAAACACATCCTCAAAAGTTAACTATTGTGACATCTCAGTTATGAATGTCAGGTTTTATCCCTCAAAATTTGAATTTAATTAGGCTTGGATTTTAGTTAAAGGGGCCAATTAAGGAAATTCCACCTCAATTAACTAATAAAGCCCTATACTAGTATGAAATTGTAAAGTTACACTTTACGACACCCTAAATAAGGCACAATTAAGTCCATTTAGTTTAAAATTTCCCTAAACTTAATGTGAATATGCAAAACATATTAGGGTATACGTAGGATCATCATGGAAAAAATAAGCCCTTAAGTGGTGAAAAATTTAGAAAAATTAGAGTTAGGAAACTTGACATAAAAATTTGAATAAGTTATCTATATTATTTCAAAAATATGTAAGAATAGAATCTATAGAAAATTGAATGTAATTTCTAAATTACTAGGTTTATATTTTTTTTAAAAATCTATATAAGTAGAGGACTCATGTCCCAATGTGATGGATATTTTTTTGTAATTTTTTTTCAAGTAAATAATTAATTATTAATTTTTTATTACAAATTTTAAAAAATACAAAAAACTCTTATGCCTAACCACCTTAACTTGGTCAAAACGTAATGAAATTTTATTTTTTTAATCCTATAGTATGTGAAGCATAGAATGTGATGCATGTATTAGATTCAAAAAATGTGATACCATTTGAAAGGTATAGATGCTTTTCTTTTAGCTTATCAATCAAGACTTTAGTCGTATTTCAAATAGAAAATGAATAATAATTATTTGTCAAATTCAAAGTAAAGCATAATTTATATTGGTGGAAAGCTAAGAATCTCCTTTAAAAACCCTTTTCATTTCATCAATTTTTGTTAAAAAGAAAGTTGTCAGCCACATATCCTACACATACCCATCATATCGCCACCTTTTTGGCCCATCATGATCCCTCATCTACCCATTACAACACTAAATTAGGGAAAAATTAAGGTTATTTTATTATTAATTATTTCCAAATTAAGTGTGAAAAAGGGATACTTTCCCTACACTACATTTCAACCCCACTTTCATGAGAGCATGACCCTGTGTTAGACTAACACTAAACTAGACATTCAAGACATTTATTTATGTAGAAATGATAAAAGATACACAATCATACAACATCAAAGACCAAGAAGAATCAAGGCGATATTTTCCAACGTCATGTGGAACACATCTAAGCTATCATTTTAGGCTCACTCTAAATTAAAATTTAGACTTTCAACTAGGTGAGTCTTCTAATAGGGTGTCATAAAGAGAAATTCATGTCTCTGTGATAGCTTCTCACTGTACAATGAGAAAGTCAAACTTCTATTTTAGCTTCTCATCATACTGACCATACAGAATCCATCCCTTTGATAACTTTAGTAAGGTGCCACAATGCAAGGAAAGGATCCATAAGAAAGAAAGTTGTATTATGCTAGGTGACCATGAATTTTAGGGTTCAAGATTCACAAAATTAGCAAGCTACATTATGCCAAATAGTCATGAACATTATCTATATATGGTTTTCTTCAAGGGATCTTGCTTCATTCATGTAGAGTCTTCTTCTTTGGAATGATCATGCCTAATGTCTCCAAGAGAAGACAAATCATGTGTAAGAGTTCCATAACTTAGGGAATGCAGTGTGTCGCATAACCACTAAGAGGAAAGTCATACACTAAGATATATCACACTCTTGGAGGAAATCAAATGCAATGACACCACCAAGTAAAGGATGCATCAAAAGAAAAAAGAAAATAACACCATGAAATATGAAAGATGTCAAAAGATATTATTGATAAATGCCCCTACTCTAAAAAAGTTGGTAACATCATTGCTGTGAGAAATTTCTGTAAAGTAGCCTATGTTTAATCCTAATACATGAGAGCTTCCTCAAAAATTCCCTATGCCAATTCATATGTTTTCAAGATAAAGCTACATCATGAAAAAAGAGGGAGGGGTTTCCCCCAAAAATACATAATGGATCTATGGATTCAAGGTCAATAATCTTTGCTATAATGTTTTTATAGAGCTCAAAAATTTCATAATTCCCCACAAACTCATAGAACTAGAAAACTGAAACATAAAGAGCAAAACCAGAGAAAAATCATTTTGGGTCAACATGGAAGAGACCTAAATGTCTCAACACCTTTGTACCATAGAAAACTAGCAATTTTCTTGACTTCAGAATACTTAATGAAAAATTGGACTTAATGGAGCCTTGATTTAGTGTTGTGAGGTGTTTTATACATGCACATAAGGTCTTGGAACCTTGGAAATTGAATAAAATTCATGTCTTGTAAAGGTGTTGTAAAGAATTATAAATGACTTTCACACTTTTCTTGACTTTTATTAAGCATTTAAGTCTAATATTAGTTTAACTCAAAAGTTAGTTTTCCCCTCTTCTTCTATAATTAAATAATTATAGTAATTATTTAATTATTCATTAGCCTTTTCTCTTTATAATTAAATAAAAAAAATTCCTTTCTTTATCTCCCCAATTAAATAATTATTTTAATTATTTAATTATCCTTTCCCTCTCCATTAAATAATTGTTTTCTAATTATTTACTATTTAACTCTCCACCTTTCCTCTTTAATTACATAATTATTTTTAATTATTTAATTTTATCATTATTTTTACTGACCAAGTTCTTTTTTTATATAAATAAAATTAATATTTTATTTATTTCTCCTATATTGGCCAACTAAGTTAAATAATTTTTATTATTTAATTTTATCCAACAACCTCTTTTTCTATGTCAATCTTATCTTCCACCTCAAATCTTTATCTATCCATGTCTTTCTTCTCTCAATTAACATCCACCCTTGATTAAGTTATTTTCTAATTTAATCTTGGCCCTTGATCATGACCCTTATTATTAACTCTTTTATATAAAAGGAGACCTTTAAACCTTGATTCATTCACTAATTCATTCATATTTCAATCACGATTCATCATATTGTCAAATCAAGCATTCAAGATAGTAGTCATGCTCACTTCTAAGGCATTTAAGAGCAAGAATCTTCATCTATTATTACAAAAATTCACGATCCTTCATCATGATTTAGGTGCTTAGATGGATTGGACATGATTGAAGATTAGTTTACAAACTTGTTGAAGTCATATCGACTTTTGCAAGTCCAAAATCCACAAAAAATGTCACCAATAGTGCTAAAAATTAGGGGTTCAAATCTAGACACCTAGAGGTACAGATTGAGTAGACCCGAAACTCTAGACTCCATTTTTGAGTTTTTCAGAAAAGGTAAAGTTGACTAATTCACCTAGAGTGTAAAATGAGACCCATTATACCTATTTCTTGAAGAGTTTTGTAGATTTGGTACCCACTTCACTAAAACAGACCCCAATATAGTTTTTCAAAACTAGGACTAATTTCCCTAGAATGACAAATGAGTCCCACCAGGCCTAAAAATAAGCATCATCAAGATTTAGTGTCATTTCCAATCTCTAGTAAGTTGTTAGGTGCACACATTCAGTTTTACAACTTTCAGTTTTATTTTATTGACATTTTTAAGTCATTTTCTAAGTCTTTTTGCATATCACTATCACAATGTGTTTTCAATCACCATACATTTCTTTAGTTTTGCATAAATAATCAATATCTTTTATCATCTCTTTTCATTTAGGACATTACTCGTAGGCATATATTTGAGTGAACCACATTGATTTTGATGTGGGGTCTATCTCTTTCATTTAGGTGAAAAACCCTAATTGAGTAAGAGTCATAACATTTCACACCCCTAAAAATCCACACCTGATTTTTATGAAATCACATTTAGAATACATTCTTTTCTATTTTGGAGTCCATAGTCATCCTAGAATTATGTTGAATTGACTTTGCATTGTATTTTGCATTAGTTAAGTTGCATTCTAGGATTTCATATTGTTGCATTAGTTAAAGTGCATATAGGTTGCATTTTTGCATCTCAAATCATTGGAAAATATTTGAAAACTACATTTACACTTAGGCTATACATAATACAACATAAAATGAATAAAATCAAGTTGAAAATAACATTTTTTTTGAAAAATACCCCTACTGGGTCTTATTCGCTACCTTGGGAGAATCAGTCCCTGTACACATTTGAAATTGCATTTTACAACACTGAAATCATTGTTTTTAAGATTCTATTTGGTGCCTTTGGTTAGTTGTTTCACTGGGTTGAATTTTTGTTACATGCATTTCATTAAATCTAGCTTAAATTGGTCCATTTCATTCATTGCTTAATTAATTTGCATTTACAACGTTTCATTTTTAGATCATTGCATCACGAAATTAGCAAATTACCTTTTTTGAAATAAAAATTGCATTTCATCCTATTGCATTTTAAGTTTTCATAGCTTCCATTACATTTAAATCATCAGAAATAAGCATTTTTTTACATTCATGTAAATTTTGGATACCATTAAATTGTTACAATTTTCATTTTCAGCATTAGTTCCTAGTTCATTAAGATCAAATTCATTAGAAAATGAGAATTAAAAATGAAAAAATCAAACGACCCAGTTCAAAAGATGATTCAATTTAGAAAAATCATAACATCCAAGCCCTTTAGTAGTGATGACTTAGAAATGTTAGATGAAGCCCTTAAATATTTCATCTCCCCTTGATCATTCACTAAAGGTTTGACACAAAAGGATGCATGAATCAATAATCATGCTAATCATATTTTTTCTTCTCCTTATGTCTCTCCCATTGGTGATGAAGGTATCTTAATGAAATAAGACAATCATTGAAGATCATGAAAGTCTTTCTTTTCTTCCTTCTCCTCCCCCTTGCAAAGACATTATGAAACATAAAGCTGAAATCATTGCCACTACCAAGTACCGAGCCCTCATTCATTTCCCAATACCTCCCCTACTCGTGAAATTCCTTTAGTGAATAAGGATAAACTTGTGAAAGATCATGTCAAAGACATTTGTGTGGAGGATATGATTAAGAGCTATGACAATCCTACCTCTCCTACTCAAGATGACATTCTAGGACATGAGGATGTAGGTATAGATAATCATGAAAATCCATCATTTTCTTCTTCTAATATCTTCTCTACACATGAATAGGATAGTTTAGTGTTCGAATATATCGTGATGGAAGATCTATTTGAACAAAAAGGTCCAATCATTGGTAACCAAGAAACTTCTAGTTATTCTTCTCTTGATGCCTCTCCTATGAGAGATGAAGCTATCTTTCCAAATCCAGTTATGACATGTGATGAACATATTAGTAGTTTTTTCTAGATTAGATTGTGTGTAATATTTTGAATTAACATTTTGGATCACACTCCATGATCCATCATTAGGATAAAGAGCTCAAGGATATGAAAAATGGTATATTGCAGACCCAATTGATATAAAGAGGTAGAAGGATGGGGCACAACACCCGAGGGATGACAAATGAGAATGATAATATTAAAGTTTAAAATTAAAAGACCAATTGACAATCAAAAGAAATGCAAACAAAAGAAAAAGAAGAATAAACATAGATACCAATTAAAACCAAATTAAAAGACCAATAGACAAACAAAAGAGAAGAAAACATGAGAATTAGAAGAAAGAAAAGAGAATAATAATAAGCCAATCAACTAAAAGAAAATGCATTTAAGAAGAACAAAGAAAACTGAATAAGATAGATCTAAAAAATAATAAAAATAAAAATCTTAAAAACTTTGAAAATTACAATAAAAAGAAACTAAAAATAAATATTTAGAATATTAATATATTTAAAACATAAAAAAAGAAACCACCAAAAAATAATTAACAAAAATAAGATAAAATAAATAGTAATATATATTAAAATAATAAATAAATATTTGATGTTTTTAAAATAAATAAGATTAATATTAAAAGAAGAAGAATGAAAACTGAAAAAGCTATCATTATTTAATACAAGAAAATAACAATAAATATGTTAATATTGATAGAATGTAAAGATAGAAGATAAAAACTTAAAAAAAGCTTAAAGTTAAATAATTAAATAAAATGGGAAACACAAAAAAGAGCCAAGCAAGTAAAGAGAAATAATGACACCCAAGAAAATAACTAAAAATTAAAAACAAGTGAGAAAAAAGAGAAAAATTACACAACTAACCACAATAATAAAGAAGAAAAGAAAATAAGAGAAAAAATAATAAAATATTAAAACAAAATTAAAATTAAAACTAAAAATATTAAAATAAATAAATAAATTATAATATACTAAATATTTTTTAATTAGTTTTTAACAAAAAAAAAATAGATATATTGATATATTTAAATATAATAAAAAATAAAAAATTATCAATATATTAAATATATTGGAATATTAAATATATTATATATATTAATATATTAAATACGTTAATATATTAATATATTTATATTTAATATATTAATATATTAGATATTTAGATATATTAAAAATATAATTAACAATAAAATACATTAGATGAAGAACACTAAAAAAGGAAACAACACCTTAAAAAAAAATAAAAGGAGAGGGAACCAAGTAAGCAAAAGGAACCATGAACCAAAAAGAAGGGAAGGGAAATAAAGAAGAGGGGAAGGAACAAAAAACCTAGAGAGGCGAGAGAGAGGGGAGGCAAACAAGATGGAAGAAACAAAGGGACTAAGAGGAAGGAACAAAAAGAGGAACTGAGCAAAAATGAGAGACCACAGAACCCAAAGGGGGGAAGGGGGGGAAAAGGAAGACTGGGGAGGGGGGGAAAAGAAGTGGCAAAGAGGGAAAAAGGGGGTTCAAGATCTACATGGATGATGGTTTTTGAGGGAAGACAAAAGACGCTTCCAAGAGAGACTTAAACTCCACCCTTCATCATGATTGAGGTTGCTAGGGTGATTGACGATTTCAATGGCTTCTTTAAGCTTCCTCTTGTGGAAGTTATCTTTTATGAACAAGGTTTGAGTGTTTTCTAAACAAATATGGTGTTTGGTTGAAGAGGAGTACTCAACTAGCCCTGATTTTGCAACCCATTCATGAATTATTGATGTTGGTACCATTCTCTATAATTCTTGTGTTGAAAGAATGACCTGTTTCACCAATATATAGGGTTCCACAAGAAAAAACCACTTTGTAGACTCTTGAGCTTTGACATATGTTTTTAGGGTCTTTGAGAGGTAGGATGAGGTCTCTTAGCATAGAAGAGAAGTGAAAAAGTTTGGAATAGTTGAGAGCTCTAGAGATTTTTTTATTGGTATAACCATTTAGCCTAAAGACTAGGAAAAGATGGTCCAACTCTTGGGTCAAGTTTTCTTCATCACAAGAGCCCTTTTCTATGCTAAGAAACCTCATCCCACCTCTCAAAGACCCTAAAAACATATATGAAAACTCAAGATTCTATAAGTGGTTTGTTATTGTGGCACTTCCTATATTGGTGAAACGGGTCATTCTTTCAACAAAAGAATTAGAGAGCATAGTGCCAACATCAATCATGAATGCATTGGAAAATAACCCCTAGCTAAGCACTCCACTTGAAGTAAACAACATATTTTTTTAGAAAACACTCAAATCTTGTTCATCAAAGATAACTTCCACAAGAGGAAGCTTAAAGAAGTCATTGAAATCATCAATCACCCTAGCAACCTCAATCACGATGAAGGGTGGAGTTTAAGTCTCTCTTGGAAGCCTCTTCTATCTTCCCTTGAAAACAATCATCCCCATCAATCTTGAACCCTCCCTCTCTACCACTTCTCCACCCCCCCATCCTTGCTCTTCCTTTTTTCCCCTTCCCCCCTTTGGGTTCTATGGTCTCTCATTTTTGCTTGCTTCCTCTTTTTCTTCCTTCCTCTTCATCCCTTAGTTTTTTCCATATTGTTCCCCTCCCATCTCTCTCACCTCTTTGAATTTTTTTCTCCTCCCCATCTCCTTTCATTTCCTTCACTTCTTTTGGTTTCGTGGTTCCTTTTGCTTGCTTGGTTCCCCCTCCTTTTGTTGTTTTTTAAGGTTATCTTTCCCTTTTTAGTGTTCTTCACTTAATGTATTTTATTTTTAATATATCAATATATCTAATATATTAATATATTAGATATAAATATATAAATATATTAATGTATTTAATATATTAATATATATAATATATTTAATATTCTAATATATTTAATATATTGATAATTTTTATTTTTTATTATATTGATGTATCTAACACATTTATTACATTTAAATATATCAATATATATATATAATATTTATTCTTTAGTTAAAAACTAATTAAAACATATTTAGTATATTCTAATTTATTTATTGTTTTTTAATATTTTTATATTTAAATTTAATTTTTTTTTAATATTTTATTTTATTTTATCTTATTTTATTTTCTTCTTTATTGTTGTGGTTAGTTGTGTAATTTCCTTTCTCTTTGTTCTCTCTTGTTTTTAGTTTTTAGTTATTTTCTTGGGTTTCATTATTCCTCTTTACTTGCTTGGCTCTTTTTTTGTGTTTTTCATTTTATTTAATTATTTAGCTTTAAGCTTTTTTCAAGTTTTTATCTTCTATCTTTAATATGAAATCCCTAGGTCTAGATGGATTTACTGCCAACTTCTTTCAAAAGTGTTGGGAAATTATCGGTTTTGATGTTTGGTGGGCCCTTGAAGAAGCAAGGTGTAATAGGACTATTCTTAGAGAACTCAATAAGACCTTTATTGCAATTATTCCAAAAGTGGATTCTCCTAGCACCATTGTTGATTTTAGACCCATTTCTTTGTGCAACACTATTTATAAAATCTTCACTAAAGCAATTTCCATTTGCCTTGCTAAGATTATTCCACATGTTATTTTAGAGGAGCAAGGTGGTTTTGTACTAGGGAGGGAAACCACTAAAGGTGCAGTTGTAGCTCATGAAATATTGTGTTCCATAAATATCCATAATATTCTAGCCATGATTCTAAAATTAGATATGATGAAAGCTTATGGGTATGCACAGGATAAAAAAGAAGCCCTTAATTGGCAAAAACTTTAGAAAAAAGAGAGTTAGGAAACTTGATGTAAAAATTTGAATAAGTTATCTATATTATTTCAAAAATATGCAAATATATAATCTATAGAAAATTGAATGTATTTTCTAAACTAATACATTTTTTTTATTTAAAAAAAATCTATTTGGTGAAAATTAGAAATTTCAATGTAGTATTACTTATATTTCAATGAAAAATAAGTAGGTGTCTGTCTAACCACCCTAACCGCAATAAAATGATAATTTTTTTTTCTAAGATTTTATATATAAGTATAGGACTCATGTCCCAATGTGATGCATATTTTTTCTAATTTTTTTCTGAGTAAATAATTAATTATGAATTTTAATTACAAATTTTTAAAAATATAAAAAATTGTATGTCTAATCACCTTAACTTGGTCAAAACTTCATGAAATTCAATTCTTTTTTTTAATCCTATAGTATGTAAAGCATATAATGTGACACATGTTTTGGATCCAAAAAATGTAATACTGTTTGAAAGATATAGATGTTTTTCAATCAGCCTATCAATTAGGACTTTAGTCATAATTTAAATAGAAAATGAATAATAATTATTTATTAAATTCAAAGTAAAGAATAATTTATATTGGTCGAAAGCTAAGAATCTCCCTTAAAAACACTTTTCGTTTCATCAATTTTGAGTTAAGAAAAAGTTTTCAGCTAGAAACCCTATTCATACCCATCATATATCCACTTTTTGGCCCATCATAATCCTGTACATGCCCTTATGATAGGGTAAATTCTTGTTGTTTTACATAAATTGGTCTTTTAAAAAAAATGGGTCAAATGGATAAACTCCTACATCTCTACAACAAGATTTTTTATTTTTCTTAACAGTTCTTCTTGTGGTTTTTTCCCTTTGTCTAGAGGCATTAGGTAGGGTGATCCATTGTTTCCTTTCCTCTTCATTCTTATGACTGGGGGTTTAAGCAAGGTAATAAGAAGAGAAAATTTCTTAGGACATTGGAAAGGCATTCAAATCCCAAACATGCAAGAAAATCAAACACATGGTCTCTTTCCTAATGATACTTTGTTGCTTGGGCATGCTTTTATCCTTGAAGCTAAGGCAAACAAATGTGTAATAACAATTTTTTCCTTAGCTTTAGGCCAAAAAATAAATCCTAAAAAATTAAAAATATTCCTGCTAAACATCCCATAATTTATCCAAAACAGACTAATAAATTTCTGGGGGCACTTTTGCTTGCTCCTATCTTGGTATCCCCTTCTTCAATGGAAATAATTTGGATGCCTTATGGGAAATAATTTGTAAGCTGGTTATGGATAGAAAATCTTTATGGAAGCATAAATGGCTTTCCTTTGTTGGGAAAATCCAAATTGTTAAATATGTTCTCAATGCAATTCCTATTTACATGATGCTAGTTTTAAAGTCCCCTTGCCATACGTTAAATTAGCTTAAATCTACTTTATGCTCCTTCTTATGGAATGATAATGTAGGGGGAAAAGAGAAAAGTCCACTCATTGCTTGGGAAAAGGTTTGCTTGCCCAAAGATCTTAGTGGAACTAGAATAAGAAATCTTAAACTTCAAAATGTAGCTTTAGGTGTGAAGCTTACTTGGAAATTATATCAAAATCCACATTCAAGATGGGGTAATTAATGTTTTCCAAATACTTCCACTCCAATCCATGATAATTTCTTTTTAGGGCCTCATCATTACCAAAAGGATTTGCGATTTTGAACTTCATTTCTTAATGTAGATTGGTGATCCTTCCTCACCTTTCTTGGTTGGTCCATAATGGTAAGAAGGAAAAGTTTTGGGAGGATATGTGGAATGGCTATCTTGTTCTTTCCTCTTTTACTAATTGAGAAAATATAATGGATATTTTAAAAAATATTTAGATTTCTCTTGTTGTCGATTGCTTTAATGTTGAATTTATTTATTCCATTCCAAAAATTTCTTGGAAGTCTATAAATGATTTAGACATTCCCCCCTCTGTTAAAGAAGTTTATGAAAAAGAGATGGACAAAATTCACATTATTTTCTCACCTAAGGATGATGTCCTAATTTGAACCAATTCAAAATCAAGGGAATATTCAATCAAAGAAGGTTATAACTCTCTTATTGCTCCTTTAAATAAGTCAAATTTCCTACACATACTCTTTTGGGATGAAGCTTGTCTCCCTAAAGTAGGTGTTTTTTGCTAGGTTATTGTCAATGGTAGCTATTTAACTATAGAAAGACTTGATAGATTGGGGTTAGTTACTACTTTTCCATGTATCTTCTATGGCCACTTCTTAGAAAATAAGGATCATCTTTTTGTGCATTGTCCATTTGCAAAGCACTGTTGGTATTGGGTTTTTGCCAAATTGGGTTGGTACTCAATGGTTTGTCCTACATTATCTATAGAGTTTAAATCTTGTCCTACGTTACACGTGCTTCTTTCTTTCATTATTTATGGACTGTAACAACATCTCTAGTCTTATGGTGCATTTGGAACGAAAGAAACAACATAATTTTTAGGAACAAGTGTTCTCCTATTGAGGACGTGCTTAAATAATTGGAATCCTCAATATCATAAGTGGTTAGATCTTTCATTTTTAATAACATTGAGACTTTAAAATCTTTCTCTAATTGGGATGGGTTCATAATTAGGAATTGATCCCTGATTAAAAATTTACCCTTTCATGGTGCATTTCCTAATAAGGTGGATAAGATGTTACACAAAGAGGCTAAATGGGTGCCTCCCCTTGCTAATTTCTTTAAGCTAAATTATGATGAGGCATCAAGGGGAAACCCTGGTAAGTTTGGGGCTGGTATAGTTATTATGGATTCAGATGCTAACTTTGTTAAAGCAGCTTGTAATATGTTGCTAGTGGGTACGAACAACAAGGCTGAATTGGAATCCCTTAGTATGGGATTGGATCTTGCAAGGTCTCTTCAAATCAATTCATTGATCATTGAAGGTGATTCCATGGTTATTTTTCATGTTTTTTCAAGCCAAAAAACTAATGTTTGGCAATTGCAATACTTGTTAGACAAGGTACTTATTCAATTGAAATGGTTTAACATCTTTTTGATATCCCATTGATACAAATAAGAAAACTCTATTGTTGATTATTTAGCAAACAAAGCTATAGATGAGCAACTATATTTTAAATTCTTTAGTAAGGTGGACTTCCCCCTTATTTAATGAGATCCTATAGAGGGCCCTTTAATGTCATTGGTTATATTTTCCATTTAGGTGTCTTATTGGTTTCTTTATAGAATCTTCATATTTCTATGTGCGCATGATAAGATTATGCTAGGAAGGGTTGTGGAGGTTGTAGATCAAGAAAATTGTAGTGGGGAAGAGACCTGTTGTTATCCTTCATAATTGATAGATAAAGAAATAAAAAATACTCTGGTGCAAATTCCTACTCATATAACAAATGATGAATAAATTTTTGGTGCTAATACTATACCATGTTACTGTGATGATAGTCCATTGGATTATCTTTCCTATCTTCTACATGGCATGGCACTTAGGCTTTGTCATTGGGTTTTATTTAAAAAGAATTATGATTTTTGGTGTCAGATTTAATATGCTCTATATGGATCATATTGGTTGTGTTTTGAATCATAATATGATATTCCAATTTTGTTTTGTTTTGTCACATTTTGACCTTGGGTAGTTAGCTTCTCCTTTTATGATTACAATTTTCATATATATGCAACATAGATCCCTTGGCATTGTATGGTTTTGAAGTTGTGCAGGTCTTATTTCTCCATGGAATCTTTGGTGGTTTGGTATAGAGTTACAGTGAATTTGAAGTGTAAACATTACAAGGATCCCCATCCTTTCACTAATGAAAAACTTGGTTAGATTTTTGTCCTAGAGGATGAGGACATTGATTCAGTTGTCTACAAGGTGGTTGGTAATTCATGGATTTAGGAAAATAATAACGCATCCATTTCTGAGATTTTATCTCATTTTTTCTTACTATTACCATGGATGTGCTTTTGGATGTTAAGTTGGCTAATGTTCTTGCTAACAAGTTTGTGCACTCTAGCTTGCTATATGAGTTGAAATTTTAGGAGGCTATGGATATGTATTCCTTGGAGAACTTTTGATCATAATTAGCTCTGGCATTGTCTGCGATAATTTTGAGGAAACTATCTCAGGGTGTAAACATCTCAGTGACAATCTCCCTCTAGATGTTGTAGCTATAGGGGTAAACCTTTTCCTAGCTCTCCATTTCTTGTTTGTTGTTGCTGCAAGATCTAATAGAGTATCTTCATCAACCATGAAGTTAAAGAAGATCTTTTCCTTGGACCATTTATGGCCATTATCTTATTACAAAGCCAGTTCTAGCTTCCAGGTGGATGGGGAGGATTAAAGAATTTTTTTGTCCTTCTTCCATTATCTGTTGGGTTGTCTTTTTTTAGTTGGGGAAATTTTGTACTTGACCCCTTTGATTGGTTTGGTCCTTGGGTTGATTTTGTAATCACATCTATGACTTTATTCCTTTTGCATGGAGCTATAACTATAGGTTTTCTTCCTTGTTCTTTCTTACTGGTATGCTCCCTTGAACCAGGATTTTGTATGAACTCTTTTATTAAATAATAAAATATTTCAGTGGATTAGCCACTTTAAAAAAAATTTAAAAAAAACATTTATTGTTATTTTCTTATATTAAATAGTGATAGATTTTTTAGTTTTAATTCTTCTTCTTTTAATATTAATATTTTTTAATCAAAAACATCAAATATTTGTTTATTATTTTAATATATATATATATATATTATTGTTGATTTTATCTTATTTTTGTTAATAATTTTTTAGGTGGTTTATTTTTTTATGCTTTGAATATATTAATATTCTAAATATTTATTTTTAGTTTCTTTTTATTATAATTTTAAATTTTTAAATTTTTTTCTTTTTTCTTTTTATTATTTTTAGGATCTATCTCATTGATTTTTCTTTTTTCTTCTTAAATGTATTCTTTTTTAGTTGATTGGATTATTATTATTCTCTTTTGTTTCTTCTAATTCTCATGTTTTCTTCTTTTTTTATTGTTCCATTGGTCTTTTAATTTTCTTTTAATTGGTCTCTTTATTTCTTCTTCTTTTTCTTTTGTTTGCATTTCTTTTAATGGTTAATTGTTCTTTTAATGGTTAATTGGTCTTTTAATTTTAAATTTTAATATTATCATTCTCTTTTTTCATCCCTCAGGTCTTATGCCCCATCCTTATACCTCTTTTTATACCAGTTGGGTCTGCAACAAACCATTTTTCATATCCTTGAGCTCTCTATTCTCATGATGGATCACATAGTGTGATCCAAAACATTGATTCAAAAGCTTACACACAATTGAATCTAGAAAAAAAACTATTGATATTCTTATGGATTGTAGAAATCTAATAGCATTGGCATGATGAACATATTATCTTTCCTCCTAGGGTCGATATTATGACACACAAGAATGATACCTTAGAGAAAGAAGACAACCAAATAAAGCATTTTTCTTATATCACCACTATTGATACTCAAATAAATCCAACCCTCAATCATACCCCTATGTGTTCTAAGAAACTAGCTCACAATACGCCCAACCTCATTCTTCCAAATCATGGTCTTCTTGATTGTCCTCTCATAGAAATCAACCCATCCAACAAACTTTCACTCAACATACATACTATCACTCAAGATTCTTCTAAGAAATTCATAAATATCTCATTAAACATGTATCAAGATGAAACTTTATTTCCTTATCCACATAAATAACATTAGTTGTTGCTCCTTTCCGTGCAATAATTGTAGGATCATAGCATACTCACTATTGTGTGTTTTGCATCCATTTGAAGGGGAAGCATACCATCATCCATTCAAGGTCACCCTTTTCCTACAATATGTGGGGTAAAAGTGTTAGAAATCCTTATCCTGTATGTCACTTGTCATTGTCTCTTTTGACTAATCATTAACCTTTCATGAATGTATAAGGTCAAGCTTGAACTATGGATGAAATGTCTTAAGATTGACTCACATGTGACATACTCCCTTTCTTCATGACACAACTTATCGAAAACATTTGACTTGGCATAGGGATTTTCGAATAAGCTCTCATACCCTCTTCTACTTTAAATCAATTGCTCACAATAATGGTGTATCAAACACTTTAAAGTGGGGGCATACATAAATAACATATTTTTGCAAATTTCATGGCATGATTTAATTTTTTTCTTGTGACATGTCCTCTCCTTGGTGGTTTCATTGGGTTTGATGCCTTCCAAGAGTGTACAATCAACTCAAGTGGCCTGATGCAAACAAAGCATCCCATGGATAATGATTTTACAAGGGAATAATGGTCAATTGAAGTTTCCTAATGTGAATGAGGCATCCCATGGATAACAATCTCACATCTTGACATGTCCTCTCTTGGAGACATTAGGAACAATGCTCCCTAATAAGAAGACCTTACATGAACAAAGAAAAATCCCCTTTAGAAAAATTCCTTACATACTCAAAATATTTACAAAAAACATTACATTGGGGTGCCTTATCAATGTTATCAAGAGCATAACTTTGCTATGGTTCCTATAATGGGAAGCTGACACACTAGCATGAATTTCTCATTATACGATGGGAAGCTGACACATTTGCATGAATTTCTCACTAAACCACTTCATTGGGACATCTCGCCCTACAAAGAACTTGATGTTATGTGGCCCCAGAGTGAGCACATATTTGATTTACCTCATTTTTCTTTTATTTAGTTGTTTCCATTGCATGATTGTGTATCTTGATGATTTGACTCAAGATCTTAGATCCTAGGGCCTTGGCTACCTTCTTGATCTTTTTCATCCTTTTTCATCTACATTTGTACACTTGGATCTCTATTGAATGTCTACTTTAGTGTGAGTTTGAAGCATGTTCATCCTCTGACTAAAGTGGGGGCTAAATGTATGGTAGAAAAAAGGAAACTTGCTTGATTTGGGAATAATTAATGACAAATTGGACTTAATGGGGCCTTGGTTAGTGTTGTGAGGTGTTTTACACATCCACATTAGGACTTGGACACTTGAAAATTGAATAAAATGCATGTCTTGTAAAGGTGTTGTAAAGAATTATAAATGACTTTCACAATTTTCTTGAATTTTATTAAACATTTAAGTCTAATATTATTTTAATTAAAAAATTAACTTTTTCGTCTTGTTCTATAATTAAATAATTATTTTAATTATTTAATTATCCTTTCCCTCTCCATTAAATAATTTTTTTAAATTATTTAATGTTTAACACTCTACCTTTCCTCTATAATTAAATAATTATTTTTAATTATTTAATTATCTCATTATTTGTTCTCACCTTTCTTTTTAAAAATAAATAAAATTAATATTTTATTTATTTCTCCTATATTGGCCACCTAAATAAAATATTTTTTTATTATTTAATTCTCTCCAAAAACCGCTTTTTTGTTCCAATCTTATCTTCCACCTCAAGTCTTTATCTATCCATGTCTTTCTTCTCTCAATTAAGCTCCACCCTTGATTAAGATATTTTCTATTTTAATCTTGGCCCTTGATCATGACCCTTATTCTTAACTCTTTTCTATAAAAGGAGACCTTTAAACCATAATGCATTCATTAATCCATTCATAGTTCAATCACAATTCATCATATTTTCAAATAAAGCATTAAATATAGCATTCAAGTTCACTTCTAATGCATTGAATATCAAAAATCTTCATCTATTGTTACAACAATTCAAGATCCTTCATCATCATTTAGGTGCTTAGATGGCTTGGAAATGATTGAATATTATGTTACAAAATTTTTGAAGTAATCTCCATTTCTTCAAGGCCAAAATCTACACAAAAATTCATCAACAATACTAAAAATCCAGATTTTAGATCTAGACATCTAGAGGTGTAGATTGAGAAAACTGGGAACTCCAAATTCCTTTTTTGAGTTTTCAAAAAGGCCAAAGTGCACTAATTCTCCCAAAGTAGTGAATGAGTCCCACTGTACCTAATTCCTATATTTTTTTGTAGATTTGTATACCCATTCGGCTAAAATGGTCCCCAATATAGTTTTTTAGAACTGGCACTAATTTTCCCCAAAAGGCGAATGATTCCCACTAGGCCTAAAAATTATCATCTTCAAAATCTCAGAGTCATTTCCAATCTCCAACAAGTTCTTAGGTTCATAGGTTCAATTTTAGAGCTTTCTTTTTTTTACTTGCATTTCTAAGTCATTTTTTATGTTTTTTGCATATCATAATGTGTTTTCAAACAACATTGATTTCTTCAGTTTTGCATAAATAATCAATCTCTTTTATTAGCTCTTTTCATTTAGGACATTATATTTAGGCATATTTTTTAGTGAACCACCTATACTTTTATGTGGGATCTATCTCTTTCCTTTAGGTAAAAAATCCTAATTGAGTAAAAGAGTCATAGCATCTCACACCCCTAAAAATCTATGGTTTAACTTTGTATCATCCTGAAAAGGAAAACACAAGAAAAATGAAAAATATAAAATGTTTAAGACATATAGAAGAATGTAGATACATATAGTGGAATCCACAAAGAATGAAAGATACATTAAACAAAAGAATACGGGGGATCACATTACACATATGAAATATCACATAAAGAAACATGAAAAAGAAAAAAAGAAAAAAAATAGTAAGGAACATGCAAGTTAACCTATAGCAATTCATTTGCATCCTAATCTCCATCAATATATGTAGAAGGTAGACCACTACCCAAAGGGACAACATCAAATGCCAAAACTAGGACAAGGCTAGCTAACCCCTTGCCCCCACTAAGTGTAGGACAAGGATGAGTTGAGATAGGTGATGAGAATAAGATCCTTGTGATAAAAGGAATAATTTTCAATAAATGTATAACATATAGTAGTTAACATACAAGGATCCTACAATTATTGCATGTAATGGAGAAAAAATTCATGCTTTAAGGGATTATTTGTATGATATGAAACTTCTCAAATATCCTTTATACAACACCACACTCATATATAGTATTCCAAAGATATCTATGATATTGACAGTGAGACTTGTTTGTGTTTTTAGGATTTGGACTTGAATTTTATCTAATGGGTGGTAATGTTATGAGTCCTTGATTTAGAAATGTGTGTCATATTTTTTCATTTTCAGACATGGGACATGGAAATTTGAGTTTCTTGAGTTTCCAAGGCATTTCTTTCTTGCTTGATTCAGCAATCTATTGAGATACATGTAGAGGATGAGGACATAATATTCCATTATCAATCATATGAGACATTAGTTGTTAATTAGGAAGGAGTACACTTATGCATGGAGGAGGATCTTGATATCCTAATCTTTTGGTTTGTTTAATAGGAAGTTGTTCTAAAGGTTTATGAATTTCATGCTCATTAGTTAGGTCACATCCTTGATTAGTTAAAATATTAAATCCTTGGCAATAATTATCTTCAATTTTGATAGGATTTTTGGTCACCTTGTTAACATAATATGATGAAACAAAATATTTTGGCACCACAAAACTCTCTTAATCTTCTAGGGATTTTCACCTAAAAGGAGAGAGGTAGGCCAAAATACACAATGTTTCACTCAAGGTTAATGTAAGGATGAATAGGATATTGATGTGAAGTGTGTGTATATGTGTTTGAATGCTTACAAATACAAATAAATGAATGTAAACTAACCTAATGCAAGATGTTGGAAAACCCAATGTTGATTGCAAATATGAACTAGAAACTTAAACAAATGAAAACAAAAGTTGATGACATTGATCAGAGTGCACCTAGAGGTAGACTACTATTGTTGGAATATTTCTAAAGAAACTATTAATGGTCATTAGAACTGATTCTCCATAGATGAAGAATCAATCCTACTTCTGGTAAAAACTTCTAGAAATAGGTTTCTGACTATTGAGAGTTGAATTATGAGAAAATTAGTTTTTAGGCCTATAGATGGGACTAATTCAGCATGCATGTTAAATCAGTCCTCCTACAACTATCTACAAATTTAGGACATGATTCTATAGGTCTAGATGTACACTTTTGTCTTCTACATGTGTCCACTTTCGAAACTATCGAATTCAGACCTAAAAATGACTTTTTATTGATATTTTGACTTGTTGGATAAAGAGATAACTTCAATGAATTTACAACTTGATATTCAATGATTTCCAAGCTTCCAAGAGACCTAAATTTGCAAACAAACAAGAGGAAAAGAAGAAATGTTGATAGTTACAGCATGAGGGTTTGCCTTGGTCAAACTTGGTTTAGGTAGTTAAACCATAATGATGAAAGAAATGAATGAAACATGCAAAAATGGAATAGATTACCTTTCCATGGTGATTGATCTTGAAATTTTGTAGCATAACATGTAGATTAAACCCTTGAATGCTTTAGAAAGCTAACTTGATGACTTCTAATGAAGAAACCCTAACTTGATTTACTTGGATGACAATATAGATGAATTAATTATGAGAAATGTAAAAATGAGTTGTTAGATGTAAAATGAGGATAAACAAACTTATTTATACACAATCGGTCCTTAGTATCCTGATTATACCTCATCATAGGTTGACATGTAGTGAAATTAAACTTTATATTTCTCTTTTTCCCACTCAAAGGTCAAAATGGGGCCAGATAGGACTCATTCACCACAGATGGAAAATGCATCCCACCTACATGGACTGATTCACCATGCATGTTGAATGGGTCTCACAAGGGCCATTTCAATAGCTAAGAAGCTAGGAGATAGGGAAATCAGGTTTAACTTGCAACTTTGTCAGGTATTTGAGAAATTAAAGCCTTAGGATGCACAATATGGGTTAATAGGGCCTATTAGTGATGATGTAAATGTCAAATAAGGCTTGGGACACAAAAATCAATGTGAAAGTGTCATTAAATACAAATTTCTACACAAAAATGAGGTGCACATAACCTAGAAAGGTACAAAAACTAATGTGAATATACAAGACACATTACAACACTAGTTTATCATTAAGTTTATTTTAGAAATATTGTAGATTGATGTAATGATGCTATTAACATATTTTATAATATTGAAATAGAGAGAAATAGGTTCATTAAGTCTAGAAAATCATGAAAGTCCTTTACAATACATCATTAAAAGCATTTTATTTTATTTGCAAGGGTCCAAGACCTAGTGTGGATGCATAAAATGCCTCACAACACCATATTAAGATCTCATTAAGTCCATTTTTATCATGAATTGATCCTATGTCAAGGAAAGGGTCCCTTTTTCTATGACCTATTTAGCCCCCACTTTAGTGAGAAGATGAACTTGTTTCAAACTCACACTAAAGTAGACATTAAAGAGACATCCAAATGTAGGTCAAGCACCCGAGATAAAAATTCATGCAAAGGAAAGATGGAAGGAAAGACGGGGTGGAAAAGATGTACTCACTCTAGGGCCATAGAACTTCAGGTCATCTGTGGGGTGAGAAGGCCTCAACATACTCACTTTGGGGCCAAAAAAATAGTGGTTTGTGGGGTGAGAAAGCATAAAAAGGTAAGATACATACACTATTTGGTATGTACTCACAAACACAAAAGTGGCTATGGGGAAAAGCCATGCCATTAGGTGGGCTACTTGCTCAACCATATCAAAGTTATACTTGTTGATAACTTTACCAAGGTGCCACAAAGAAAAATGATATGAACAAAGAGAAAGGTACCACAATCATGCAATTTGTGTTATACAAGGTGGAAAAATATGCAAAAATATAAAGTGTAAAAGTGTAAAAATATTTGCTGGAGTCTTCTTCAGTTCATGCAAGGTCAGTCACTTAGGGAACATTATGTCTAATGTCTCCAAATCTAGACCAATCAAATAATAGTATATTCACAACTTAGGGGATGTAGTGCATCACATTAGTCCACCAAGAGGAATGCAATATGCTTAGAAAGATCAAACTTAAGAAGGACATCACACCCAATGTCATCCACAAAGTGACAAATGCATCACATAAATGACAAGGCTACACTAGGAACCGAGAATGAAAATGAATTATGGTAAGTATGCCCCCCACTTTAAAAGAATTACTACACATTGTTTTGTGAGAAATTTCTTTAAAGTAGAATAGAAAGAAGACATGAGAGCTTATTCAAAAATCCCTATGCCAAGTCATATGTTTTCAAGAATCTTTGTCATGAAAAGAGGAAGTATGTCACATGCGATTCAATCTTAAGAGATGTCATCCACATCCCAAGCTTGCTCATAAAAGTTCATGAAACATTAATGATTAGTCAAAAGAGACAACAACAAGTGATATATGGGGATAAGGATTTATAACCCTTTTTCCCACATAGTATAGGATAAAGGTGAGCCTGGAGTGGATGATGGTACGCTACCCCTTGCGATGGATGTAAAACATGCAATAGTGAGTATGCCATGATCATACAACTATGGAATGGTAAGGAGAAGCAACCAAAATTATTTACGTGGACAAATAAGAGTCTTGGAAGAGTCTTGTATAATAGTATTGATGTTGAGTGAAGGTTTGGTGATCTTGGTCAAAGGAGAATAACCAAGGTCATGAGTGTTTTGTTGTGTGTTTATCTCTATAAGGTTGTGGATAACTTGTTCTCAAGCACCACAACCTTTTCAACTATATCCAAGTTGTTTCATGAGGTCATACCATTTTCCATAAAAAAAATTCAATGCTTTGGAATTAGGTGGTTGTTCGTTGTTGTTTTTGTCAAGGGTTTTTGTGGAGTTTGCGTTTTGGTCTAAAGTAGTGGAGGTGGATGCTTTTGAATGTTTATTTGAATGTTGCATTAACATGATGGTTGGTTCTCCTTGTGTCTCACCTTTCTTTTGTGTGACTATGTATTCACCCATAAATGATGGTGTGAAGTCTAAGGATCCCTGATCATCACCAAATAATTTAGATGGTGATCCCTTATTTGTGTGTTCAATTATAAGAGGTTCAATGTTAGATGTTAGAATCAATATTTTCAAAGGACTTGTAGTTCCTTTTTCAAGCTACAAGCAACTTTCAGGCTCGGGATCTACTTCAATCTGATAAATGTTATTTTTATAGACATATTTCATTATACAATGAAGGGTTGAAGGCACTGCATTCATCTCATGAATCCATGGTTTCCTAAAAGAATATTAGATGAAAGATCATAAGGCATGACTTGAATAGCAGTTTGCAAAGTAACCACCCCAACTATAATAGTTAAAGTGATTGTATCAAGTGTTTGATATTTTGTATTATCAATTCCTTGAATAGAGACATAATCATGTATTATTTGTGACCTATCAAATTTTAATTGATCAAGGAGACTCACACTACACACATTAAGGGAAAAAATATTATCTATGAGAGTATGTTTTATACCTTTGCAATCAAATTGAACAATTATCATAAAGGAATCATGTTGGTTAGGAAACTCCAAAGGAGGGAGCTCATGTTGATGGAAGGTAATGTCAAGATTATTTTTGTGGATGAGAGTTACCACATCATTCAGAGTGGTACCAAGAGGAATTGTGATTTGTTTTAAGGCTATTTGAAGAATGTTGTAATTTTGTGAGTTCTGAAGTAAATGTCAAAGGGAAATATTTGTAGGAGTATTATTTAATTTTTCAACAAGATCATACTCCTCTATGTTGGGGATATAACAAGGAGCACTAGGTATATTGGGTAAAGGTAAGGAGGGTGGGGTTAATTGTGGTATTTGTTGGTTGTTTAAGGTGTTATATGTATGAGCAACAATATCATTACTAGATTGCTATGATACATTGGTATTAGGAGGGTAGAGAGTGTACTAGGGTTGATTAGAGGAGTGAAGTGGATGTGAGGGTGGGTAAAGAATAATTTGAGGTTTATTTTGAGGTTGTTGTTTGTGTGAAGGTGGATAGAGAATTAGAGGGTTGTTAGGATGTCCCATGGGGTATGTATCAAGTCCATTAATTGAGGGGGATATAATCGACACTTGTGCATTCATAACCTCACTAGTCTTGGTTTGATGGAGCGTTAAGGAGGGGCAATCAAGAACCACTTGTTTATGGAAGGAAGATACTTTATGATTGTTGTCATTTTCTAGCACCATGATATTATCCTTAGAAGGAGAGCTTTCAGGAGAACAAAAAACAACATTTTCATGAAAATTAAGGTTTGGTTCATCCAAAATAACTTCATCACAACCAAGGGAGTTATTAATGGTTGAATGCATTTGATTATTGATAATTGAGAGATTAAGGGAAGACTTGTGTAATCATTTGTTGCTGGTAATGTCTCATTCTATTGTGTGATATTATCTACCCTACTAGGAGAGTGTGTAATATGTTCATCTAATTTTGAAATGTGCAAAGTAGCTTCATCACATGTGGGAGAGGCATCAAGAGAAGAAAAAGCATCACATTCTTGTTTTCCAATGATTGGATCCTTGTGTTTAATTATGTGTTCTTGCATGGGGAAAACATTAGAAAAGGGAGCAAGAAGATTCTCATGATTATCTTTGATTACCTCCCTTTTTCCAATAAGGTCTTCCAAAATAGGGGAAGAAAAATAAAGAGGATTGTCATAGGTCTTAAAGATTTGATCATCTAATGTCAGCATATCCTCCTCATAAATAATGTGAATACTATTATTACTCACAAAAAACATTCTCACAAATAGGGAAGGAGTTAGGAGATAAATCTATGGTCCCATTGTCGTGTCTTATTGTGTGATCATCATGATTACTTAGTGTGATGTCCTCTTATTTAGTAATTTTATGTCTAATAGGAGAGGTAAGAGGAGAGAAGCAACTCAGATTGTCACAACTCTCATCAATTGGTTCTTCTAGCACTAAAATATCTGCTTCACAAGTGTGAGAGATAATAGGAGAAGAACAAATGTAAGTGTTATGAATATGCAAGGATTCTTTCACTAAACCAAGCTCATCCACAAAAGGGGAACTAGGAGAGGGACCTATGATGAACAAAAAGAGAGGGGAAAGGACCTCATATTCATATGCTTTTAATAAAAATTTCTTACAACATGCAATAATATCTAAAAAGAGAACATTCAAGATGAGAACTATATAATTTTGTAATGAAAACATGATGGAATGATTAATCTACAATCTTGAAATGTAACAATGCTAAAGCAAAAATGCAATTGAAAAATAATGTTTCAAATTTCAAAGATGACAATTAACTAATTATAAGATGTAACAAAATGAGAATGAAAACTTTAAATGGAAACCATGGATAAAATGAGCTAATTAAGGCTAGATTTTATGAAATGCATGCTACAAAAAGGAAACTAACTAATATGGGTAGGTTAAGGAAACAAACAAAAACTTAAAAATAGATTTCTGAGTTATGTACAATGTTGTTTTAGGGGTTAGAAGGGACTAATTCGCCCAGGGTGGCGAATGAGTCCCAGTATGGAATTTTTTCAAAAAATTCAGAAATTTGTGACTAATGTTGATGCTTTCTAAGTGCTATGATGCAGACCTAAATGATAAATGCAGAATTTCATAACTGTTTAACGATAAAAGATGCAAAAGGAAATCTATTATCAACTTTTACACATGCAAAAATGAAATCCTACAATGCAAGCTAACTAATGCAACATTCAAGCCGGTATTGGCATGGTGTAATGATTTATAGGTGGAATTTTTGTTCTTGCCACCAAGGTTCAAACCCTGTTGGGGTGGTATTGTTGAATGGTTGTATCCGGTTCATAGCTCCTGTCAAAAGCGTTTACCCCTTGAATAAAAAAAAAAACTAATGCAACATTCAATCCAAGAAACTATAGAATAATGAATGGACTAAAAATAAGAAAAGAGGGGATTCAAATAGAAGGTTCACCAAAATGAAACGAAATATTTTGGCACCACAAAACTCTCTTACTCTTATAGGGTTTTTCACCTAAAAGGAGAGAGGTAGGCCAAAATGCATAATGTTTCACTTAAGATTAATGTAAGGATGAATGGGATGTTGATGTGAAGTATGTGTAGATGTGTTTGAATGCTTAAAAATTCAAATAAATGAATGTAAACTAACCTAATGCAAGAGGCTGGAAAACACAATGTTGATTACAAATATGAACTAGAAACTTAAACAAATGGAAAAAAAAGCTGATGAGACTAATCATAGTGCACCCAGAGGAAGATTAGTGCTGCTGGAAGGTTCTAGAATCTTTATAAAGTCTTTGTTAATGGCCACTCAGAATAATTCACCCTAGATGGTGAATCAATTTTGCTTCTGGTAAAAACTTTGGGAAACAGGTTTTTGACTATTGAGAGTTGAACTATGAGAAAATCAATTTTTAGGCCTACAAGTGGGACTAATTTACCATGCATGGAGAATCAGTCCTCCTTCAGGTATCTACAAAGCTATGAATCAATTCTATAGTTCTAGATTTTCACTTCTATCTTCTACAAGTGTCCACTTTGGAAACTATCATATTTGGGCTTGAAAATGACTTTTTTTTTATATTTTGACATCTTGGATGAAGGGATGACATGAATTACTTTACAACTTTATCTTCAATGATTTCAAATCTTCCAAGAGACCTAAATCTATAAACACACAAGAGGAAAATAAGAAAGGTTGATTGTTAGGGCATGGGGGTTTTCCTTGGTCAAACCCCATTTAGGTAATTAAACCAAAATAATGAAAGAAAGGAATGAAACATGCAACAATGGAATTGATTACCTTTCCATGGTGATTGATGTTTATAGCATAACATGTAGATTCATCCCTTGAATTCTTTGGAAATCTAACTTGATGACTTCTAATGAAGAAACCCTAACTTGATTGACTTGGATGAAAAGATAGGTGAATTAATGATGAGAGATGTCAAAATGAGTTGTTAGATGTATAATGAGGATAAAAAAACTTATTTATAGACAATTGTGCCTTAATATCCTGATTATACCTCATCATAGGCCAACATGTAGTGAAATTAAACTTTAAATTTAACTCTTTCTCGCTCAAAGGTCAAAATGGGGCTAGAGAGAACTCATTCGCCACACATGTAAAATGGGTCCCACCTGGATGGGACTAATTCACCATGCATGGTGAATGGGTTCCACAGGGGCCATTCCAATAGCTAAGAAGATAGGAGATAAGGAAATAAGGTTTAAATTGAAACTTTGTCAGGTATTTGATCAATTAAAGTCTCGGGGTGCACAATATGGGTTAATAGGGCCTATTAGTGATGATGTAAATGTCAAATAGGGCTTGGGACACAAAAATAAATGTGAAGGTGTGATTAAATACACTCTTCTACACTAAAATGAGGTCCACATAACCAAGAAAGGCACACAAATCAATGTGAATGTACAAGACACATTACAACACTAGTTTATCATTAATTTTATTTTAGAAACCTTCTAGATTGATGTAATGATGTTATTTTATTTTATTTTAGAAATCATGCAAGTCCTTTGTAATACTTTACAACACCTTTACAAGACATCATTAAAAGCATGCTATTTGATTTGTAAGGGTCCAAGACCTATTGTGGATATATAAAATGCCTCACAACACTAGATTAAGACCTCATTAAGTCCATTTTATTATGAATTGTTCCCATTTCAAGCAAAGGGTTATTTTTTCTACAACACAAATGAATAGGTATGCAGTTGACTAGAGGAGCTAGGTTCAATTGTTGTTGAAATTTATGCTTAGTTTGTGATTCAATTTAAAGATGTAAAAGATAAAACATCTCAATTTCTATTGCATTTTTCATGGAAGGGTAAAAGGATGCATTATTCTCAAGATTTCTAAGGAAATAATTTATGAATTGTTCACATTATCATCATCTTCTCCAATGATGTCAACTTCATGAGGACACTTATTAGGTGTTCATTGTGGATGATTAGTGAACCATAGATTTTTGGGTAGGGCTTATAGGCTACTCTTGCTCTCTTAGAATGTTTCATCTAAAAGGAGAGAGATAAACCCCACACAAATGATCTAGATAGGTTCACTCAATCTAAGATATGTATGATGAAATTATGCATAAATATAATTTTCTAGATGCAACCAAGTTATGAAATTGATTGATTATGAATGTAAAACCTAAGAAACAAGTGATGTTTGAAAAGAAATTGTGTATTGCATAAACACTTAGAAATGAATGCTTGCAAACTATAACAGAACTTGACAAAACTGAAAGCATGCACCTAGAATATGGATGGAGACTAGAAATGACATTTCAAATGCTACTGATGCTGATTTTCAAGCCTAGAGGGACTCATTTCCCATTCTAGGAAAATCAGTCCCAGTTCCACAAAACTAAGCCAGAACTTGTTTTTGTAAAAGGGTACTTAAAAATACAAAAAACTCTAAATTGACCTTACAATTGGGACTCATTTTCTACTCATGGAAAATGAGTCCACCTTTTAATTTCTAAATATTCAAGACTGGAATCTAAAGCTTTCTGTCTACACTTTGGCTTTCTAAAGGTGTCCGCTTCCAAAACTCTGATTTTTGAACCTAAAAATGAGTTTTTGTTGATATTTTGACTTGTTGAATGAAGAGAAGACTTTATAAACTTTGCAACTTTATTTTCAATTATTTCCAAGCCTCTAAAATTCCTAAATCTACAAACACACAAGACAAGAGAGAAAAATGTCAAATGTTAGGGCATGTGGGTTTGCCTTGGTCAAACCCCTTTTAGGTAATTAAACCAAAATGATGAAATAATAGAATGAAACATGCAATAATGGAATTGCTTACCTTTCTATGATGTTTCATCTTGAAATTTTGTAGCAAAACATGAATTGAAGGTCTAGAAATTGATATGTTAGTGACTTGAAATGATAAAACCCTAAGTTGGTTGACTTGAGATGGAAGATTGGTGGATGAATGAATGATAAGAGATAAGATATGTGAATTAGGGTTAAAAGACTTATATTTATAGGAAATTCACCTATTTCTCTCATTAATACCTCATCATAGGCTGATATGAAGTAAGATTAGACTTAAATTTCACTTTCTTCCTACTCAAAGGTCAAAATTGGGCCAAATGGAACTCGTTCACCACCCATGGTGAATGGGTCCCACTGGATGGGATTGATTCACCATGAATGGAAAATGGGTCCCATAGAGGATAGTTTGATAGCTAAGATGCTAGGAGATAAGGAAATAAGGTTTAAATTGCAACTTTGTTAGTTATTTGATTAATTTAAGCCCCAAGATGGATAATATGGTTTAATACGAGCCTATTAGTGATGATGTAAAGGTCAATTATGGCTTGGGACATAGAATTCAATGTGAAAGTGTGATTAAATTCACTTTACAACACTAAAATGAGGTCAACATAGCCTAGGAAGACACAAGAACCAATGTGAATGTCCAAGACACATTACAACACTAGTTTAACATTAAGTTTAATTAAAAAACCTTCTAGATTGATATAATAATGTTATTAAACACATTTTATAATGTTGAATTAGGGGAAAATGGATTCATTAAGTCTATGAAAGAGTGAAAGTCATTTACAACACTTTACAACACCTTTACAAGACATCATTAAAAGCATGATATTCAATTTGCAAGGGTCCAAGACCTAGTGTGGATGCAGAAAATTCCTCACAACACTTGAATCAAGGCCTCATTAATTCCAATTATCATGAATTATTCCCATGTCAAGTAAGGGGTACTTTTTTTGATGACACATTTATCCCCCACTTTAATGAGGATGAAATTGATTCAAACTAACACTAAAGTAGACATTCAAAAGAGATCCAAGTGTATAGATGCAAATAAAATAATGAAAAATATCAAGGAGGTTGTACAAGCCCCTAGGATCCAAGATCCTAAGTCAAACAATCAATATACATAATCATGCAATGGAAAAAATGAGAGAGATGAGAATGAAAATGGGGGATCAAGCTTTGATCATTTTTCCAACTAGTTGTGGATTAGATCTAGGACTATTTGTTTGAAAAGGAAAATGTATACTCACTTTGGGGCAATAGAACTATTGGTGGTCTACCAGGTGAGTAAGTACAAAAGGTAAGATACACATGGTAGTTGGTATGCACTCACAAACACAAAGATTCCTATGGGGAAATTCATGACTTGGAATGGGATTCCCGCTCAAACTATATCAAAGTTATACCTCCTGACAACTTTAATAAGGCATCACAAAGGAAAAATGATTTTGAAGCTCTATGAGGTAAGTAAGACTTTGTATGCTTGAAACTCATAGAAATTGTTAATATAAGGTAGTGTAAGTCAATAGTTGTTTCTAGATTTGATTGTGTGTAAGATTTTTGATTCAAAAAGCTTACACGCAATCGAATCCAGAAATAATTATTGACATTATTATGGATTGTCAAAATCTAATAACATTGAAGGTAGTGTAAGGATTGTTCAAAGGGATTTTTCTTTGTTCATGCAATGCCTCATCTTTAGGGACCATCATCCTTAATGTATCCAAGAGAAGATAAGTGCAAAATGGTCTCATCCTATTTCCAAGAGAGGACAAGTGCAAGGTCTCATCCTAAACAACATTGTACCTAATGTTTCAAAGAGAGGGAAACACAAGAAAAAGAAAATCACACAATAAAATGTGAGTGGTGATGTATGCCCCCACTTTAAAGTGGTTGCAAACACTAGTACTATGAGAAATTTCTCTAGAGTAGAAGAAAGAGGACATGAGAGATTACACATAAATCCCTATGCCAAGTCACATGTTTATGATGAGCTACATCATGAAAAAGAGAGTATGCCACAAGTGAGCCAACTTAACGCATGTCATCCACATCCCAAGATTGGTCTTGTATGTTCATGAAATGTTAATGACCAGTCAAAAGAGGCAACAACAAGTGACATATAAAGACAAGGCTATTAAACCCCTTACCCCCATTTAGTGCAAGAAAAAGGTGAGTTGAAAGGATTGATGAGATGCAAGGTAGATAAAAAATAAACATCAATTGGAGCAATTAGGTGCCCCACACATAAGGAAGAACACCAAACACCTAAAAATGTTGGATTTTGGTACTCAAAGAATTACATTCATTAGTGAATTTACCATGAACTATAGATAGGCACAAAATGAATCCTTGTAATAGCATTTCTTACAAGTTATGGGAGGGAGGATGATCAAGTGATCTTGGAGGAGTCTCGACAAGATACCCTTTTGATCAATGGTAGAAGGTGGTCTTGTGGTTTGCATCAAAGATACATCTTTCTTAGTAGTAGATGTCATTCTTACACAAGTTTCTCTAGATGGTGAGATGTTGTTCTCACTTTTATAGGAGGAGGAAAAATCGATTGAATTATTGGTGTCTTGCGAGATGACAATTTCATTAAGCAAAGGTGTAGTTATTTGTTTTATGTTTGGTAAAGGATGATGTTCAAGACCACTAGTGTTGAGGAGTTTAGGATGGATGACTATTAAGGATGATTTAGGAGTGTGTTGTGTGGGGTTGTTGATGTTTAGTGAGGGTTTGGCGATCTCAATCACATGACAATAGCCAAGACCATGAGTCATTTTTTGTTTGATAGGATCGATAGGGTTGTGGATACCTTGTTCTTGAGTAACACATCCTTTTCCAATATACCCAAGTTGTTTCATGAGGTCATAACCTTTTCCATAAAGCTTTTTCATTTTTTTTGGATCCGGTGGTGGTTCATTATCATGTTCATCAAAGGTTGTTGTGCATGTTGTATGTTATTTCATAGAAGAGATAGATGGTGGAGAAGATTGTACAAATTTTTTAGTTGTCAAGGTGGTTGGTTGTCCTTGTTTCTCATATTTATTTTGTGTAATTATGTATATTCGCCCATAAATGATGGTGTGAATTCTAAGGATCCCCAATTATCACCAAATAAATTAGATGATGATTCCTCATTGTTGTGTTCAATTTCAAGAGGATCTATGTTGGATGTTGGAATTAATGTTTTTAGAGGACTTGTAGCTCCTTTTCAAGATGCAAGAAACTTTTAGGCTTGGGGTCTATTTCAACATGATAAATGTGATTGTTATTGATATATTTCATGATACAATGAAGGGTCAAAGGCACTGTATTCATTTCATGAATCCATGGTCTTCCTAAAATAATATTATATGAAAGATTATAAGGCATGACATGAATAGGATTTTGTAAAGTAGCCACCCCAACTGTAATAGGAAAAATAATTACACCGAATAGTTTCTTTTTTATTATTATCAAATCCTTGAACAAATATAGAATTAGGTATTATTTGTAACTTTTCAACATGCAATCTATCAAGGAGATTCACACTACAGTACATTAAGGGAAAAACCATTATTAGTAAGGATTCTTTTCATACCTATGTGAGTGAATTGAGCAATTATCATAAAGGCTTCATTTTTTTTTCACAACTCTAAAGGAGGGAGCTCATGTTGATTGAAAGTAATGTCTAGATTAATTTCATTCATTCTATGGATTAAGGCTACAACATCATTCAAAGTTGTACCAATAGGAACTACAATTTTCTTTAAGGCTATTTGAAGAATATTGTGGTAATTTTTTGAGTTCTGAAGTAAATCCCAAAGGGAAATCATTGTAGGAATATTCTTTAATTGTTCAACAAGATCATACTCCTTTGTGTTTGGGAGGTAATGAGGAGAATTAGGAAGATTGGGAAAAGGTGAGGGCAGGATTGGCTATAGTGGTTGTAGATTCTTTTGAGTGCTATATGTATGAGAAACAGTATTATAACTCAATTGCTACGATACATTATTATATGGAGGGTAGAGGATGAATTCAAGTTGATTTTGAGTTTTTTTTTTGTGTGAAGGTGGGTAGAGAGTAAACTTGGGTTTGTTTTGAGGTGAAGGTTTATGTGAAGGGGAGTAAAGGAGGAGTTGAGGTTGGATAATGTTAACATCCCTTAACAAGTGATAATTCATATCATTATTGTGGTGTGTGTATTGCATCATGATATTGTTCCTTGGAGGAGATTTTTGAGGAGAACAACAAACCAAATTTTCTTGGGATTCTAAGGTTGGTTCTCAAAGAGGGACTTCATCACAAGTATGAGGATGATCATTGATTGAATTGTTTTTCTCAATAAATATTTCTATAGGTGAAAGGGGACAACTAAGATTCTCATGACTCTCATTGGTTATATTTTCTAACAACAAAGTATCTTCGTCACAACTAGGAGAGATATTAGGAGAAAAAAAAATGTGATTATCATGATAATTTATGACTTCATTTCTTTGTTCCCTAATGTCTTCCAAAATTGGAGAGGCAGGGGAAGGATCATAAAGAGGATTGTTGTATACCAACATATCCTCATTATTTATAATCTCATCTTCCACAAGGTTATCCGAAAAATGGAATTTAGGTAAGGTGATGTTTAAAAATTTGTCCATGATTTCATTCTCTTGTTCTAAAATATCTTCCCAAATGGGATGAGGAGAAGGAAAAACAAGATCCTCATGATTCACAACAATTATGTCTTCTTTTGCCAAGATACCTTCATCACTAAAAGGAGAGGTATTGGGAGAACAAATATGATCCTCATGGCTATCTATGTTTGTAGGCTCTTCTATCACATCATCCAGACAAATAGGAAAGATAGGAGGGGGTGTAAGTTTAAGGTTAACATTGTCATTTTCACTCTCTTGTGCTAAGAGACTCTCATAACTACGACATGCATTGAATAAATGATGATCATGCTTATTGACTAACTTTTTCCTTACAAATTTGGAGAAGGTTGAAATTAACATAAATTTTGAAAGAAAAATCTATGCTAACTCAAAATGCAATGTAAAAGGCTGAAATGTAACTTTTAGCTAATAATTGATTGATTATGAAATGTAACAATATGAGAATGCAAACTTGAAATTTAAACCATGCATGAAATGAGATAAATTAAGCTAGATTTGATGAAATGCATGTTATAGAAATGCAATTAACTAGTATAGGTAGGTTGAGGCACCAAACATAAACTTAAAAATAGAGTTTTTAGTTCTGTAAAATGTAGCTTAAGAGATAAAAATGGACCGATTCGCCTAGGGTGGCAGATGAGTCCCAGTATAGACTTTTTTTAGAATTTTTAGAATTTTTTGACATATTTTTATGGTTTATGAGTGCTATGATGTAGACCAAAGTGAAAAATGAAAAATTTCAAAGATTTTTAAGGAAATTGTATGCAAAAATGTAAGTTGAATGCACTTTTTCCTAATACAAAAATTTGAAACCCTTGCTGCAAATTAACCAATGCGACTCTAATGCAAATTAAATGCAAGCTAGTATTATAATGAAAATACACTCCAAATCAGAAAATAAGATGTTAAAAAAAGAAGGTTCACCCAAAATGAACCATAGATTTTTGGGTAGGACTTATAGGCTACTCTTGCACTCTTAGGATATTTCACCTAAAAGGAGAGAGATAAACCCCATACAAGAGATCTAGCTAGGTTCACTCAATATAAGACATGTATGATGAAATTATTCCAAAAGGAAATGTTCTAGATGCAACCAAGCTATGAAATTGATTGATTATGAATGTAAAACCTAAGAAACAAGTGATGATTGAAAAGACATTATGTATTGTATAAACACTTAGAAATTAATACAAACTCTAACAAAACTTGACAAAAATGAAAGAGTGCACTTGGAATATGGATGGAGACTGGAAATGAAATTTGAAATGCTAATGATTTTGATTTTCAAGCCTAGATGAACTCATTTTCCATTCTAGGTGAATCATTCGTAGTTCCATAAAATTAAGTTGGAAACTATTTTTGACAAAAGGGTATTTAAAACTGCATAAAACTTAAAATTTACCCTGGAAGAGGGACTCAGTCACCACTCATGGTGAATGTGTACACTTTTGAAGTTTTGAATATTCAAGAGTGGAATCCAAATCTTTCAATTTTTACTTTGGCTTTCTACAGGCATCTGCTTCTGAAACTCTGATTTCCAAACCTGAAAACGAGTTTTTGTTGATATTTTGACTCGTTCAATAAAGAGAAGACTTGAGGAAATTTACAAATTTATTTTCAATGGTTTCCAATCCTCTAAAATGCCAAAATCTACAAACACACAAGACAAGAAAGAAAAATGTTGAATGTTAGAGCATGGGGGTTTTCCTTGGTCAAACCCATTCTAGGTAATTAAACAAAAATAATGAAAGAATGGAATGAAACATGCAATAATGGAGTTGATTAACTTTCTATAATGTTTGATCTTGAAAGTTTGCAGCAAAACATGAGGGATATGTTCCTAAAGGTCTAAAAATTGATATCTTGGTGACTTAAAATGATGAAACCCTATGTTGCCTAACTTGAGATGGACGATTGGTGGATGAATGAATGATAAGAGATGAGAGATGTGAACTAGGGTTAAAATACTTATATTTATAGGAAATTCACCTATTTCTCATATTAATACCTCATCATAGGCCAACATGAAGTAAGATTAAACTTAAATTTTACCTTTTTCCCGTTCAAAGGTGAAAATTGGGTCGAATTGGACTCATTCACCACCCATGGTGAATGAGTCCCACCTAGATGGGACTAATTTACAATGGATGGTGAATGGCTCCCATAGTTGCTAGTTTGATATCTAAGATGCTAGGATATAAAGAACTAAGGTTTAAATTGTAACTTTGTCAATTATTTGATCAATTTAAGCCTTGAGATGCAAAATATGGGTTAATAGGAGACTATTAGTGATGATGTAAAGGAAAATTATGGCTTGGGACATAGAATTCAATGTCAAAGTGTGATTAAATGCACTTTAGAACACTAAAATGAGGTCTGCATAGCCTAGGAAGACATAAGAACCAATGCAAATGTGCATGATATATTAAAACACTATTTTAACATTAAGCTTAATTCCAAAACCTTCTATATTGATGTAATAATGTTATTAAACACATTTTATAATGTTGAATTAGCAGAAAATGGGTTTGTTAAGTCTAGAAAAGCGCAAAAGTCCTTTATAACACTTTACAACACCTTTACAAGACATCATTAAAAGATTAATATTTAATTTGTAAGGGTACAAGCCCTAGTGTGGATGCATCAAATGCCTGATCACACTTGAATCAAGGCCTCGCTAAGTCCAATTATCATGAATTATTCCCATGTCAAGCAAGAATTACTCTTTTCTATGACAAAATTAGTTTCAGTTGCATTAGTATCATTTCCAAAAAACAAATTGAAAAATTAACCAATGAGAACAATGACTTCCACACATTGCTAAAACACTTATCCATTTTCATATTTTCATATTTTAAAAAAGGTAATTTTCTAAATACACTATGCCAAAATTTGAAAACGAAGTCTTGTAAATGCAATTTCAAAATCACACAATGACCTAACTTTACAAAATTAAGGTAGATATTATCAAATTGATGAAATATAAATTCTGCAAATAGTAAAAAAAAATATGAAAGTAGAAAACATAAATGTAGAACTAAGTATTTTAATACCCAAAAATTGAAAATATGACTCGGTTAGGGATTCATTCACCCTAGGGTGAATGGGTCCTAAATTAGGGATTTGAAATAAATTTTTACATATTTTAAAGTGCTTTTTAGTGCTCTTTAGATTCTATTTGGTTACAAGTTTTAGTTTGGCTTTTTTGTGAAATGCAATGTGAAGTGCAACTGCAAAATGTGACAAAATGATAACATAGAACACCTAATTTGATATGCAATTTTGTTTCAATTTTTAAATGCAAGTTAATATGATATAAATGATATTTAAGATGACTAATTTTTTTTCTATTTTTTAGATTTAATGAATTCAAGATAGGGTGATCCCATAATAGTGGTTTACAATTTTGTGTCAAACTGGACACTTAAATTATTATTTTTAACTAAATCTTCATATTTGGGCACCTATAGCGGCTAAAATGTGAGGAATTTGAAGATGGTGCAAACTAGAGTCTCATAAAATTATTTTTGAGATTCTAAAAAAAAAAATTCAAAATTTTTGGAATCAAATTGCACTTCTTTTTCCATCTCCCATGAAAATTGATTTTTTTAGAAAACAACATTTTTAAAAAGTGACGCACACCGTATAACGCATAACTTTTTTCCCATGAAGGATAAAATTCTAATTCTTTCAAATTTAGATTTGTAACTTTGATATCTAGTGCTTCCACTTGGTTAGATATTTTTTTATTGAATATGTTTTCCTTAATCAATTTTCAAAGTCAAACAAATTACAATTCAGACACAGCGCGACCGTATAACGCGTAACTTTTTTTGTATATGTCAAAATTTAATTTAATTTTTTTTATTGGATCAAGGACTTCAATATATGGTGCACTCATATTTTTCAATTTTTTTCTAAAAATATTCTATTTTTCCACATGTGAAGAATAAAGAAATTCATTTTTGATGAAAAACCTATGTTTAATAAAACTTAAAAAACAAATACATAACAAAACCAAAACATATTAAATTTATATTCATTGGATAGCTTGTTTTGAGGAATACCATAATCATTTGAATTAAATTTTAAATGAATTCATTTGATCCCCCAAAAGCTAAATCAAAAGTGATTTTTTTATCAACATTTTGATAGGTGTAAAGGAGACACATTTATAGGTATGGTTTAAAACTAGAGAGGTTCTATCCAAGGGGGTTTGATCTGAGGTGATTTGATCAAACCCTCTTCAATTGGAATCCTTAAAATGGAACTTTTTAAGGCTTAAATCATTATATTTTCTAAAAATATGTGATTTCAGCTAAAATCCATTCCTCTCAGGAATTGTAAACCACTATTATGACAACACCCGATATGTAATCCTAAAATCGTAGATGCAATGAAAAGTTGAATGCAAACTAGACAACCTAAATGAGACCTAATTCAATTCAAAGAGATACAAATGAATGAAAGATCTAAATCTAGGATGAAAATACAATCCAAAATAAGACACCTCTTACGGTAGCCAATGATTCCCATTCTACAACTTAATCTTGATTCTTCCCTTTCCAAAAATCTTATAAGATTCGTCAACTTCCAAATAAACTAGCCCAAAATCCCCTTGGACATAAACAAGAAAATAACTTCTATGGGGTGTAGGATGAAATGAAGCCCCTCAATCTAACACCCAAGAATCATCACCATTATCAAGGGAAAGAATCAAATCATCCTCATCAAATTTATTACTTACCATGTTTTCCTCTTTAATACCTTCCTTTTTGTCTCCTTCTTTATTCTTCTAAGACTATAAATTTTTATTTAAATGACTCAGCTTCCTACAATACAAACAATCCTTCTTTCCACTAGATTGGGACCTCTTAACCTTTGATTTTTCTCATGAATTCTCATGATCTCCAAAATTATTCCTCTCTCCTTTGTTCTACCCCTGCTTTTTGCATTCAAAACACTTTTTGATGTGGATGTTCCGCTTGATATTTTCCTTAAAATTTCCTTGCTCAAAATCACACCAACAACATCATCAAATTTTGACATATTTGAATTAGAAAAAAATTACTAATAGCCATTACCAAGGTATTCTAGCTTTTAGGAAAAGAACACATAATCAAAAGATCCCTAACCTCTTCATCAAAATTAACATTTACATAAGTCAAATGATTGGTAACTATGTTAAACTCATTTAAATGATCAACAACTGACCCAACTTCAATAATTTTCATATTAAATAAATGCTTCATAATAAACACCTTATTCAAAGTTGAAAGATTTTCATTTTGTTCCCTCTAATCGTCATTCCAAATCTCCTTCTTCCACTTCCCAAGATCGTGAGATCAAGAATGCAAAATTGAATCTTGAAAATAGGTTCAATATGTTGATTTGGGTTGATGACTCTTCTCTTCATCATGAATTATGAGATCTTTTCTTATAAAGTTAGAATAATTTCTATTCCTTCTTTTAAATATAAAGTTAAAGAGGATGTTATGAAATGGAAGACTATTGTGCTCTTCCTTCATGAAGTCAAACTAAGTGGCATTATACTTGAGGAATCTATATGTAATGTTTGGAAAGACGCCAGGTTTTTTTCTACAACTCATATTGAGGGTATATGTTGGGCTATTATTGGTATTGCTCCATGGGTTTTTAAGTGTCATTGATAAGGGTAAGTACACTTCTCATAGTTTCATTTGGGCCCTTACTTTTATCAATGGGCATCTCATTGGTTTTGTTCTATTTATTCTCCCAATTATGCCAAAGATCATCTTGAATTATGAAATTGCATGGTTAGTAGTTTACTTAATGTTGAATGGATATTAGGAGGTGACATTAACTTGGTTGAGCATACTCATGATCACAATCAGTTGAAATATTTAATCTCAACAAAGAAGAATTTGACAATTGGTTTTTTTTCCATAATTTCTTGGGAGTTGTAGATCCTATTCATGATGAATTTCCCAATCATTCTAGCAATTGGTATACTTGATCCAACTGTAGAATGGGGAGTGATAGAAAATTAAGTAGACTAGATAGATTTTACATATCACCTACATTTTCCCTCACCCAAGGCCCACTAGGTTTGTGTGTTTAGGTGGACTTTTCCATGACTCCCTTTGATAATAATCCCATTGTTTGAAACATAAGTTGGTCTCCAAAGTCAAAATGTAGATAACACTCTCCCCTTAAAACATAATTTGTCTAACTTAAGGAATCGTATTTTTTTAGCTTCCCTTGAAAAGATTTGGAATTATTTTTGTAAACTTGATGAATGGGGGTCATGGATAGATTGGTGGTGTGAAACCATTACTCAATTTACCAATTTTCCATGCTCATTGGCAAACAAATAGCTTGGAAATGTAAACACAAAGAAAAAAACTCTTCAAGGAAAACTTCCTCATACTAGAAAAATTACTCAATGTTAATCCTAATAATATCAAAATTCAAGGTTCCATTACTGTGATAGAAGCTGAGTTGAATAAAATTGATAATTACAAAGGAGAAGGGGAAAAAGTCATATCTAGACTACATTAGATAAATGAAGGAAACAAGGGCACACTAACTCATTTAACTACAAAATCCGATGAGAATTTCTGACAAAAGATGGATAATCAGATGTATTGTTAGGTACAATGTGTAATTTTCAATTTTTTTAAATTTTATCCCATACATTCGTCAAAATATCGATGAACCTATTTTTTCGTCAAAATTGTGACAAAGAGTTTTCATCACAATTTTGACAAACATGTGAAGTCAAAATTGAGGCTGACATAAATAAAAAGTGAGCTCAACTATTTATTGCGATAGAGTTTTTCTATACTTATGAATTTGCTTTGCTTGCAAATTTTATATACTTACAACAATTTGTGGAGAACTAAGGATGATTTTCTTGGGAAAAATTTAAAAAAAATCAAGAAGTTGTCGCCAAGTTGAGGGTAGTCATTGTCCTTTCCCATAATTCATTTATGAAGTCACATTTGTACTTCTAGGTTTGAAAATAATATTTTAAAGCAACATCTCATCAGATTGAATTTTTAGACTTGTGCATTTTCAGAGTTGCATTTTCAGATTTTGTTGTGCAAGTTCAATATTCTGATTTTAGGAGTCTAAAGGTTGGAAATCATAGTTAAAATCAGAATTTAATAAGTTTTGGAATTAGCATTTAAAAGTGTTTTTTGGGGTCATTAGTTTCAGACTATCTTCTTTTTTGCAGGGGTGGTTGCATGCTGAATTTTTTTGGTGTAAAATATCAGAATTTATGAATAAAAATTATTGGAGTGTGAGTTTAATATTTTTTTAAGACCTAAATATTCAAGCTTTGTAAAGAAAAATAATGTCAGATAATATTAGTCCAGAACAAAATGAAGAGACACCTGATCGATTGTGGGCTAGATTGAAAAGAAAGGGTGATGGGAAATGTTATTGTCCTTGCAATAATTACAAGGGCTTAAAGATGAGACAACTTTTAATCACAATAGCTAAGAAACATTGTAGGAAGCATGGTCATGTTGAAGGGGGGCATGATTATCATAAATTGGTAAGTTGTTCATTATATGTGCTTATATTGATTAAATTTTTAAATGTTTATATCATTTTAACATTATATATATATAATCACTTGACCATGATCATGGTTTATTTGTGCATATCGTTATTATAAAAGTGGGGCACCCTAGGGAACATGATACAGATTATCACAACTTAGAGAATGTGGTTTTGCAAGTGGATGAACATGGAGCAGTGAATATTGAAGATGAGGTTAATGATCCTATGGAAGAAGATGATCATGCGCTAGAAAACATAGTTGAAGATGATGGTACAAATACATTGATCCATGACACACTTAGTGGCAGAGCTAATCATGATCATCGAGAGGACTTTGATGATGTTCATGATTTAATTGTACTTGACAGGGCATATGAGCCCCTTTATGAAGGCTCCCAAACAACTCTTCTCTTTGCTATATTGTTTCTATTGAACTTGAAGGTTATGAATGGTTTATCAAACATAACAATCTCATGGATGTTAAGGTTGTCATCTTTTTTCATCTATTTTAATTTTTGTTAGTTCATCACTAGTAAATAAAGGATGAAATATGTACCATTAATATTCTTTATATTAACAAATTATTTTTTGGTGTAGATTGATTGGTGAATTTTTGTTACCACCATCAAATTATTTACCTTGCTCATACCAAGATTTATCTAGCATTATGAAAGATATCATAATGGAGTATCAAGCAATAGATGCATGTCCCAATGATCATATTATATCATAAACAACATGAATTTACAACATAGATTATTTAGGTGTGAAAGCTTAAAACAATTTATGGATTAACATGCATGGAATAGAAGTGGAGATGACATTCTTTGAATTCCTATGGACAGTTCTACATTTATGTACATGGAGGAAAAATGACCACACTTTAAAGAAAAACCTTGTAATCTCAGGTTTTCATAGGCAGCGAATGGTGTCAATCCATTTGGAGAGTTGAGATCTATTTAATCAGTGTGGCTTGTTTTTATTATCAACAATAACATTCCTCCATGGATGTCAATAAAGAGGGAGCACATAATGTTGTCATTGATTGTTCTAAGTATTTGTTTACATCAATTTTATTTAATGTAGTAGCATCGCATTTGTCTTATTTGTTGCATAATGACATATTTTTTTCATTCAATAGTCATGTACATTAATTTATATATATTGTAGTAAAATGGTTATAATAATTATGTATTGTTTATGTTCATTCAAATAGTTTAGTACCAAGTTAAAGATATGAATGTATATATCGAGCCTCTTATCAACGAGTTACTAAAGTTATGGAATGGCGTCACTATGTATGATGTCTCTAGACCAATAGGACAAAGGAAATTTCAATTCCATGCAATTCCTATATGGACAATTCATGGTGCCCCAGGGATAACACATTTTTGTGGTATGTTGTAGCATTTGATTGCACTTTAACAATATTTAATTTTATGAAGTAGATATCATGCATTTTTTTAAAAGAATCTATTCCTTATATATAATTATAAAAATTGACATATTTAATCCAATTATATATGATCTTGCAGGTCTTCAAACAAAGGGAAAATTTGCATGTCCAATTTGTGGTCCAAAGATGAAATCTCATCGTTCAACAAGTTTAGGAAAGCAGGTGTTTGATGAGTAGATGCACTTCCTCCACATAAATCATAAGTATCAAACTACTAAAAAAATCTTTTCAATGGGACAGAAGAGACTACATCAAAACCATGAAGAATGACACCTTGCCTATGGAAGTTGGAATATAATAGAATTAATCGTCAATGTTATACATCAGATCAAATTGTTTATCTATCATATATGATATACATGTTTTAATTTATATTTTTATGATTGTCATTGTTAATTTTTTTAACTTATATGCTTCATGAAGATCATCAAGGCATTAATGTTTGGCTTCCATAGGGACTGAAAAGTTATCCTAGACAATTTAGTAGGTTTCCCTACTATGAGAAGCTACAAATTGTGCATTTTTTTGATAAAATGTATATCATAAAGAATATAATAGAAACATTATGGAAAATATTGGATGGAAGGCATGACAAAGAAAAAATTGTCAAAATTTGTAGTGACATTCATGAAGTCAATCATGCAATGAAAAATGTCATTCAATTAACTAGCCATGGAGACCAAATTAATATAAGTGCCCTTCCTTGGTTATTAACAGAGTAGCAAAGCAATGATATGAAAGAAGTCATACAAATTTTTTTATTTCCCACAGGATTTGCTATGAACATAAACAATATAATAACAAAGAAAGGTGAATTTGGGTTAGGGATGAAAACGCATGACTGGCATACCTTCATTAAGGTAATTATTTTGGTATATTATATACACTTGTATAATGCATGTACTTTTCAATGTATTATGTTTACTACTCTTGGAAAATAATGAAAATATCATTTTATAATTGTTCCAATGTGTTCTACCTCTATCTCTCTCAGACAATTTCGACAACAATGTCAAGCAAGTTATATATGATCTTGGAAAATACATGAGGTAAGTAGCGATATTTGTTCAATTCATTCTATAGATCTTATAATTTCCTTTTTTTTTACTTATTATATAATATATTTAATATTTTTGTTAAATCTCGTTACTATATTTGTGCCTTGAATCACTTGTAGATGGTTGTCATCTAAAGAAATCCATAAAGAAGATATAAATTATTGGAAGATAAAAATTCCTCATTTAATGCAAAAGTGTCTACCTTTGACATTTTTTAATGCACAAGAACACTACTTGGAGATTGAATTGTGTGGACCTATACACACAAGGTCAATGTGGATGGTTGAGAGGCACTTGAAATTTTTGAAGGATTTGGTTAGACAAAGGGCACATCCTAAGGGTTCTATGGTGGAGGGATATATGGTATACCAGAACATGGTGTACATTAGTGAATATCTTCCTAAGTTTGCAGCAAAGATCCATATAGACCACATTTGGGATCCCAACTCCATTAACAAATTTGAAGGGGAGTACCTGATGGGGAAAGGTAGATTGAGGAAAGTTAGAGGTAATTATCAAATGGGAATGGAGATTAATTGGAATAAATTTTACATATGGTTTTTATGTATATTTTACATATTTGATTATTAATCTTCAATATGAATCAATTATAAATTAAGGTCGTATACCATGGTATTTAACTAATTATACATTGTTTGTGAATTTCAATTTGTTTTGATACAATTGGCTGAGTGTGGGATGCACTTCATTTGTATGTCATAAAAAATCTTGATTGGATGATGGTTGGATTGAACGATTTCAACAATTTGGTTATACATTAACATGGGAAGGTGTGGCTTCATTGGTTAATGAAGCTCATCGTAATGGATATTCCAATGTTACACAAAGGGAAATTTATTTAGCATATGGTTTAAGAGATAAACATGAATGCATAAATATATTAACTACCCATATTATTTAATTATTTTCAATTATATTGAATTATATATATGTTGAGATTTTTTTCTTTGCATACATTCGGCCAAGAATAAATATATTTATCAACTGATGATATTGCAATATTTTTACATGTTTAACATATTGCAGGTGAAACACCACAATGCTAGGTTTTGCAATGGTCATAAATTTCAAATCAAAAAGTTTGATGACACGAAGAAAAATTGTGATTCTAGTATAAATACAGTCTTTCAGGTGACTAATGTTTCATCTAGAAGCAACATACGTCCAGAAGTCTCAGAAAATTGATACTATGGGATTTCGGATGATATACTTGAGTGTGACTTTAAGTCCTTCAGATTAATTTTGTTCATCGTCCTATGGTACAAGCTATGATTGAATGAAAATGATCCTGAGAGAATTTTTATTGAACATTATAATGGATTTACCATGGTTAATACAAGGTCAATCGAGTGAGTTGGAAATGAGCCCTTTCTTCTTCCAAGCCAATGTGAGTAGGTATTTTACTCATAGGTTCCAGGTAAACCAGGTTGGTCATTTGTTGTTAGACATGATCCAAGAGGAAGGCCAGTAAAGTATAATGTGGTGGAAGAAGAAGATATTGAAGATGTAGAAGATGATGTAGATGATGATCAGGATAAATAGTTAGTTGATGATGTCCCTAATGAAGATGTCGAAGAGGAAGAACTAGATCATGATGATGTAGGAGTTAATGCTCATGAAGATGATATTCGTGTAGATGATGAAATTATCAAAAATAATATCAATGATGATGATAATGATATTACCAATCCTTACAATGTCGAATCTGGATTGCATGATACAAAAAAAAAGTTGGATGATGAAGAAGATCAATGACATTGAAATGTGTGAGTTATGTGATTATATTATCTATTTGATATCAATTTATTGATAGAATTATTTTTGACTTATGTGGTTACATAATTAATTCATTATTTTTTTAATTTTTATGCCAGTACATAAATAATTTAATGATGTACTTTTTAATGTTTCAAAGACCAAAAAATTCAAACATTTCAATAGCGATGTTAACAACCTTGAACATAGTGTGTTTTATGTTTCATGTGATCATAAAAGATTAAAAAGTGAGTTTTAGAGGTGGTTGTTTAGTTTTTTTGGTGTAAATGCCTTTAAAAGGAATAAAGTGATCATTGTAATGGTTGTTGATGGTTGAAGATTTAAAATACAAGCTCTTGACATTCAAAATTATGTGTTTTTCTTCAAAATTTCTGTATTTTTCCTGTTATGCAGCACTATACGGTAGCATGGAGCCATATTTTGATGTGAAATCAATTCCATGTCATGAAGATATGTGTTAGCTTTGATTTGAATCTTATTTGAGGGCTTAAGGCATTGATTTGAGTTAGAAAGCTTCATTTGTTTGCATATAGACTAGTTACCCTGTTTTTGAGGGTTTTGTAGTCCAAACATGATATAGCGAGGTTCTTACAATTATTGTTATTACTGTAGCTTGTGTAAGAGGTCCCATGGATATTATTTTAATTGCAAGATGCATGAATAGTGCGTAGGATGCATAAATATGTACGTATGTATGTATTTGTATTTTTAAATGTAAATGCAAATGCAATTACTGGATGCTCTCCTAGAATAATAAATGCAACGTATCATTAAAGAAATCTATATTTATGTATATAAATGTGTATTTCTAAATGCAAGTGTAAATGCAAAGAGCATACAATTTTGTAGTGTTATAGATACAACATATGCATAAATTAATGTAATTGAAATTCTAAAGTCTTCAACACATATAATATGAAATCGGTCAAACTATTAAACTACCTGAGAAATAAATGAAAATAGTAAATGCTTATGTATGTGTATTTGTAAATGTAAGTGTAAAAAAAATAAGAATAATGAAAATTGTAAGAGAATACAAGGGGAGACCAGTGCCTTATTGGTATATGGTGTCTAATGAATATCTATAAATGTGGATTTTAATAATGGCAATAATTCAAAATGTCAGGCACAAAAATTGTTTACAACTTGTGTAAACGTGCAAGTGAATAATTGAAAAACTCTTCTTGAGATAGAATGGAAATTCTAGTTATGTGCTTTTTTATATTAATCCAACTGACACTTCCCAATTGTTGTGATTGATTAAAATATTTTAATCCCTACTTGAGAGAACCGAATAACAAAATCACACATATATAGTAAATGTACAATTATAAACTGAGTATAAACTCGTTATATCAATTTAAACAATAGAGAAGCATTAGAATGGAGATAATGAAATAATTGCATAAATTTAACAAATACCTAAAAGAAAAATCTTAATCCATAACTTAGATATCTTCATTTACTCCATAAAAATACATGCATTTGAGTCTCTGTATATGAAAGCTTTTTGCTAGAAATCTATCTATTGAATATCTCCTAACACCTATATTTGTTGCATTACTATGGAATAGATATAAACAAATCAAAACTTGGAAGGGACACGTCCCTTCACAAATGTTCTATTTTACTTAACTAATTTAAGCAATAGATTAGGCTTTATTTAGCCATAGATAAAAATTTGATAAATGATCTAGATAATATTGTCGTTCATGAGTATCAACATCTCCTAATGTGTTCCTAGCTGATATTTCCACCTTTATCACCCTTTCGTTATGCTCACAACTCTCGTCCAATGTCGAATCCTTCGCTGTAGCATTTTCTAGAATTCCCTACAGCATCAATTAACATTCTTCAATCCACTTGGCTTTCTCTTTCAAATTTTCTCCATCTTCAAATAGTGTAGGAAGTCCCATATCCATAGCATCAACCAACCCCTTTGCATCTTCTCGCAGTTCCTCATAATAGTCCCTATGTCTCCTTATAATTTGGTTACCCATACCAATAACCACACTATCAAGAACATCACTTTCATTTAATTCTCAAAAAAATTCTTCAAACCTTCCATCAATTCTCTTGTGTTCTTTCTCTATAACATGGTTCTTTGAAGATGCTCCCCATAGCTTATTCAACCAAATCATTAAGTTGGCCTACCTTTTTTTGATTATTGCAGCGAGTACATCATATTTACCATGTGAATATGTAGTTGAATCCTCCCAATGATCTTTTACCTATGAGATTTCACCATGTGTTATTAATTTAGGAGGTCCAATTGTGACTCCTAGCATGTCCTTCAAATGATCATTTTCTCTCATGATCCTTTCATTATTCATTTTCTACATTTCCTTTTATTTTATCAATATTTGTATTTGGGCTTTATTTATTTTTGCCACATTAATCCCAATGTCTGCAGTTGCCATAGGATCTACCTCTCCAACCTTCAGAGTCATGACATCTCCAATGCTTTTTCAGTATCAATCACCATTGACTTTCTATAAGGTTGATACAAGGCCCATATCATGAGTGATCCTTCATCTGGGTTATATTTGGATCTAGCATATATTTTTGTCACCCCCTCTAGACTAAGCTTGTGTTTGGTACTATTATCCTTTAAGAATCTATCAAACACCAATGCAAAATTCAAATCCAGCCCTAGAAAGATCATAACTCCAACATTCTCTAACATTTTCCTTCCTTTTTTGGGGGTCATATTAGCCATTTCTCTATCCATTGTTAATTTCAAATTATTTAGGAGATACTCCTCATTGCTTGGTGTAATATTATCAACTATCTCCCTTATCTCCTTTCCCTTTTGCTTATACAAGAAAGATCTAAATTTTGAAGAAGTCATAAATTCATTGTCTGCTACAAATGACCTATATGCCATATGTCTAGTGTCTGTATCTTGGCTTTCTTCAACACTTAGTTCTCTAGGAGGGAAATTGTAATCTTGAGTTTTTAATCTAGAAATCCTACTAGGTAGGTCTCGTGCCATATCTTCTCCAATTTCCTCATCTCCAGAAAAATGGAACCCTGTATCCAATAACCCTTGGTTGTATTCCTCCACCACTCTCTCTGCTTCCTCTACCTCCAAATTTATAATCATGTAATCAAATTGATAAGGCACATGATCATATCATCTAAAGTTTATCCTTTGTTTAGAAAAATTGATAGATCCCTCTGGATCAAAACCTTGTCTTGGTGTACCCTTATTCATGAAACTAGAAAAATCCATTTGTCTTACAATTTCCAAATATGCAATCCTATGTGGGACTGTTTTAGGAAAATTGAATGATGAATACTCAAAACCAAACACCCTTACCAAAGTAGCATCTTCCAAGTAATACCAGTCTCCCCAATTATGATCAATTGTTCCACTAAATTCCTTAGGTCTGAGAAAGCATTTTATTTCATCAGAAAATGAGTGTACACAAGGATGACTGTAGAATTCATATACTAGCTTTACAAAATATTCTTCAAAATACAAGAAACTGGAATTAGCAAACCTACTATCCCAAATGGAAATCCATAATTGAATGGGTAACAATTTTCCCTCTTTATCAAACTATGAAACCTTCAACTTTTCTAGCAAAATCCCTAACTCTTGTCTGAAGTACAATACTAGATGCATTAAAAGAGAATAATTCCTTAGGTGCAGAATAGGGTATTTATTCTTGATTGCCACCAATGGTAAGTCGAGCTCCTTTGAGACAAATGAAGCATAGTAAAATAACCTATAATTATGACATTGAATGTCATCTAAAATTACCATGAGAACAATGGACATATACTTAGGAACTTCCATACCCAACACTTGTCCTAACAAGAAATAGGTATATCTCATATAGGGCTCGAATAAGTCCACATGGAATGGAGGCCCATCGCCATTGTCAAGTGGGACAATTTTACCATCTTGTTTAATACTATGTAAGGGCAACCTCCAACCCTTCTAAGTGGTGTCCATTCTCCAAAACTCCTTTTCAAAACTCTTCATTCACAACTTTCCCACCCTTCCAACTTAAAAACCTCACATATTGAAGCCTCTGATGTGTATATGAATGGTTTCCCAGATTGTCCACATATGGCCTTAAGTTTTGAGTCATAGTGGGTGGCCAACAATTTTACTAGCTTTCTATTGGCAAACACATTCGGGAAAACCATTTTTCCAAATTTAGATGCCACAAATTACAAACTGGTTCAAAATGATCTCTTTGTTGAAAGTGGAATCTAAACAATTCATAGCCTCTTATTTGGGTCCAAATATCTCCTATGTGCTTGCACTTGTCATCCAATTTATCAACTTCTGCCCTCAGTTGCACGAAGCACCTACCTCTAGACCTAGAGCCAAACAATTGTTCAATTAAATCCTTATTCAACTTTCATTCAGCACCCTCCGACCCAATTCCATACTCAACTTTCTGCTTCTTACTCTTATGGTGACTTCTCTCACTTTTTTTTCTACCTTTCAACTTCCCCAAGCTGGTGGCTTCCATATTACTCACTTAAAATTGTAGAAATGAAAAAGTAAAAATGTAGAGGATGTACTGGTTTTGATTAAGGTCTTTCAACTAAAATAATTCTCTGACCCTTTATTTGTCTCCTTATTTCCTTCATTACAAATTCACAATAATATTCATTTTACAACGATTTCCTTTCAATTGATGAAATTACCTGTACTCTGTGGTGCATTTAATGTTTTAACTCCAGGCACGAATGTAACATATTTTTGAATTCCTTAGTGTCACATCAAATGAACTGGTCAGAAAGGCACCTTCAAACTTTGGCAGACCTATAAATTAGACCCTAACCAACATTCAATGAATACTTTTCTGATCGGGGTAACACTCTACACATTTGACTAATGTTAACATTTGTCCCGTATTAATCACCAAGAGTCACCCCGAAAATCATTTTGGTTCATTTGTTTCTTCATCAGCCTAACTTTTAGTATCGCTAAAATGTTCAATGGTCCCTCTAATGTTATAAGTCTCACCAATAAATTTTCTCTTGGTCTTGAATATGTTGCCAGAACTCCTGTTGATATCCTCTTGTTAGTGTAACTTAGTGGGTCAGGTGAACATTTAGGATTTATACTGATGGTACATATCTCACTGATATATTCCTAGTGCTCCTATTAGTGAAAGAAATGATGGTATCACCGATGAAACTTCATTGGTGAGACTCTTGGTGATGACCACTAAAGCCAACCCATCGGTGAGAGATCAATCATTGGCACAAGATAGAAAACTCACTTTGATAGTCCATGTCTTTCCAATGACTTCCGTCGACAAGATAGATCCAATGTCACACTAGCCTGACCTCTTGAGAAGTTTTAAAAATTCCTACACCATGTCATCATGGAGACTCTTTGCAATGACCACCAAAGCCAACCCATCAGTGAGAGATCAATCATTTGCACAGGATAGAAAACTCACTATGATAGTCCATTTTTTGTCAATGACTTCCATCAGCAAGATAGATTCAATGTCACACTGATTTGACCTCTATAGGAGTTTTAAATAGACCTACACCATGTCATCGCAAAGACTCTTGGTGAAGAGACTTAAACATTCAGGCCAACATATATTTTTCATGTCCATATGACTTGTCTTTCCAATAGATTCCCTTCATCAATGAGACCGTAAGCCAATCTCCTTGATATCTCTTCTTTAGTAATCCTAGCTTTGAACACGAGCGTAGGTGATCTTCGAATTTACCCACTATTACATCAAATATTCTATTGGAAAGATAATTCAAAATTTGGGTGATCATTTTATTCAAGCTTGACTAATGTTCATTAAACATTCTTTTGGTCAGGAAGACATTATGCTGATATCACATAATCTATCCATCTGATTCATATAAATGTTGCCAAGAGTCACCTCAACGACTATCTTGATCTATTTGTGTCTTCATTGGCAATACATGGTGTATCGCTAAGAAATTTAGTAATTTACCTGATCTTATAAGTCTCCCTGATGATTATTCCTTTGATCTCATGTTGCCAAGACTACTTTTGATACAACTCCATGTGGTTTGATTGGGGAGACAAGAGAGGTTTCTTGCTGATGGAGCTTCATCAGTGAGACCTATATGCTTAGTATGACCTTTTCATTTCACCTCGATGGAACTTGTCTTGCCAATGAAAATATTTATCAGTGAGACCGTGGACCATATCATCCCGATGTGTATCTTCTTATGTAATCTGATTGGTGTGACATTTTTGTTCTTTATTCGATATGCTAAAAATGGGAATATAATGATTTATGAATCAAAGAGACCTATACAAATTCTTGTTAATATGGGTTATTTGAATTCTAGATTTTGGAGGTTTTTCATGATATAAATTGGTCAAGAATGATGTGATCACATGTGACTATGATGGATTATACTCAAGATAAGGTTTTCTTTAGGGAATCAATGAGTGCAAAATCATTGTAAAATTTTCAAAATCACTTGTACTTTCCCTTGAAGTATGTTTAATAACTCCAAAATGGGTTTGTAAAACCATCACACGTTTCTCTGGTGTTTTGGGAATGTTTTGAGTTATTGGAAAAAAACTAGGTTTGCACTGTTACGAGGATTTAAGGAGTGAAATTGTGAAATCTGACTTCTGTTCTTTGTCAGGCTTTGAGAGTTGTTTGGATTTTTAAAATTTTCCATTCTAAACTTGTTGGAAGCCTCTTCAAGGCAGTTTGATAGGTTGGTTGAGTTGAACCTACTAGGTCTAAATCAGGTAGTTGTTATTGCTAAGGTGGATCACTCCTTTCTGCGAAGGCCATACACTTATGATTCCGTCAAGTGTTCTTTTCTTTAGAAAATTCCTATTTCCTTTTTGATAGGTTATGATTTGATTGGATGGGTTATGAAGTGCTTATTTCAAACAAATATATTTATGAAAGAAGTATATTGGCATGAAACTAAATATGATTTGTATTCCAATGTAAAAAATACAAAGAATGGAAACAATTCTTTCAACACAAACTATTATGTAGGAGTCAATTAAAATGAAAAACCTTACTCTATATTAGTTAGGATACACAACTAATAGAATGATCTAAAGTGACTTATTTATCATAGAGGAACTAAGTATATAGTATGCAAAGAAAACCAACAAACACACAACTACCCCTATTTTGAAGGAGTTTAGTTTTCTCCCCTTCCTGATCTCGCTAGTATTGTCTAATTATTTTAAAGAGATGAAGGGTCATAATACAACTTTATTCAACCTAGTCAATAGATTGGTTAATGAAACTTGACAAAAGAAACAAAACAATTTCCACATTTGGCATTTCATGTTGAATGAAGAGTGGTGACAATAATCTACTTATAGTTTAATAAAACACTATTTTTATAAGAAGGCTTGACAGTAGAAAGATAAGTGTTACTTATAGTTTAATAAAACACTATTATAGTTTGACCAACATATACTATTGTATGCTTTCATTGCTTCTTAGTTAATATATGGGGAGATAACGATACACGGGGAAAGAGAGAGAGAGAGATAGAGAGATATGTGGGAAGAGAAAGAGAGATGGAGATATATGATAAGAGAAAGGAAGAGAGGTAGAGATAGAGAGTTGATGGAGAGGGGGGATAGGGAGGGAGAGATGGTGAGAGATAGAGAGGGAGAGATAGAGAGGGGGAGGGAGAGAAAGGGATATAGATAGGTAGAGGAGGAGAAATAGAGAAGAGGGGGAGAGAGGGAGAGAGAGGTTGAAGAGGAAAAGAGAGAAGAGAGGAGATAGATAGGTAGAAGAGGGAGAGAAATAAGAGGGGGAGAGGGAGAGTGATATGTATAAAGGGAGAGAGAGAAGAAGATAGGGGAGAGAGGGAGAGGGAGAGACATAGAAACGAGGTGATATAGAGAGATAGAGGTGGATGGTGAAAGAGATAGAGAGATCCTAATAGAGGTAGAGATAGAGATAGGAGTGAGAGGGAGATAAAAAAGAGAAATAGAGATAGAGATATAGAGTAGGAGATATTGAGGGAGATATGGAGTGAATTAGAGAGAAAGGGGGGAGAGGGAGAGATAGCTCAATAGATAGAGGGGGGATGATGGAGCGACATGGAAAGTGGGAGAGATAGAGAGATAGAGAGTGATAGGGAGAGATATATCAAACACCCTCCCTATATCTCTATCTATTCAGCCTTATCTCTTTATCCCTCTACTTCTCTCTATCTCCTTGTCTCCCTTTCTATTTGTAAGTTTGTCACTGTCTCCCTCTCTCTATATATTTTCTTCCCTACATTTATCTTTGTCTCCTTAAGTGTGCAATGGGTACATTGAAGAGGTCTTAAAGTAGAATTATCATATATTTAGTCAAATGGAATGCTACCTTGAGAATAACTCCCAAAGGACACATGCCATCCTTGGATTGTTGACATGAAACAACCAATCAAAATTTAGTTTCTCTCTCCCATATTAAAATTATATTAATATATAATACTATTATATTAAATATATATTATATTAATTATATTTTGTATTATATAAAAATATACTTATTATTAATTATTAATTATAATAATTTTATACATATTTAATAATATTTTTAAAGAATATAATATATAATTATAATAAATTGAATAATTATATTAAAATATAGCTAATATAAACTTAACTATAATGTAGAATATTAAAAACTAGCTCAATGGTGCCATAATTTTCAATTTTATTAACATACTCTAAAACCTAATGAAACTAGGTTGTAGCTCATCAAATTGGAGAAGTGAAAGGTCAATACCAGTGCTAAGGAAGAGTTTGGAGTAGTGAAAAAAAGGTCAATGCCAACACCGAGGAAGAGTTTGGAGTTAAAACAAGGTCAATACCAACACCGATGAAGAGTTTGGAGGAGTGAAAACAATGTCAATATCAGTGCCAAGGAAGAGCTTGGAGGAGTGAAAACAAGGTCAATACTAGCATCAAGGTCGAGGTTGAGGGCACGTAGGGAAAATTGATGATAAGGGACGATGAGTACTGTAAGTTTGGCACCCCCATTCTCTTTAACCTACAATTTTCATGCCTAGTTTCCAAAGATCTTCTCGTACATTGGCACCCCCATTCTCGTAAAATGGTATAAGATAAGACAAAAAAAATAAAATAGTTTAGTCTTTCACATTTTTATCAACCAGCCTCAGGTCTTGGCAAAACTCCCATAATCTACCCACATCTTGGTTGAGGTCTAGGATTTAATCACACATAGCCTTCATGACATGAGTTTGAAGCAATTGTAGACTTAGCCCAAGTATATGCTAGGCTAAGCTAGATCTAATGAATGGAAATAAAGGCATACAATTCTCCTTTATTACCTCCACCACAAACATATGCAAGGAAAGCTCTCCTCCCTTCTGCGTAGTGATAACCTCCTCCACACATAACCCTTAAAAATTATGAATAGAAAAATATAATCTTTGAAGAACTCAAAGTTTATTCTCTCCTACCTGATTTAATTAGTCATTTTATCCTTACAAACATTTATAGTGATTACTAGAGGTGCATAGACCAATTCTTCATAATAGAATAACTTGATCATACTTTTCCAATGATGGAATTATGAGAAAAGATTAGGTTAAATGAATAATTCCTATCTATGTTCTTTAAGTCATGTCCAACCATATAAGAGAAGACCGCTGCTATGTGTACTTGGATACCATGGAGAAAGGCTATTTGGACTCTTTCATCTGTCAAGGTAATGTTAAATTTTAACACCTAAAAGTGAGAATGAATAATCTTTCCTATGATGGTGGCCATCCCATTATAGCTCTTAGAGTTGTTAGAGATAATTTTGTTTTGAAGTAGAGATATTTTAAGTTATCAAATCCTACCATTAGACATAATCAAAATGTTGTTGTTTCAAATGACTATGAGCACTAACTTTCACTATTTGAAGATGTTGAAACCTTGTCATAGAGAACTAGAACATTGATGCAACCACTCATCCTACCTTAAAACATACCAAAAGTTTCCTAGCAATTAGACATAGGAAGATTTAAGATGACTTAAAAAAAATTATTGCCAAAGCATAAACTTATGATGACTTAACCAGTGTAGTACACACTCCCTCCCTATTAACAACTTAGACATATGGAAATTAAATTTGCTGCTATTTTTAGTCATGTAGGTGTCCAATAAACCATTTAGTGGTGTTTCCCTTCAAGTTTATTTACTTGAATGAAGAGAAAAAGTACTTTGATTACAATTAGAGAATACATTTGAGGCACTGGTTGTGTAACTAGTGGACCATAGTCACATTTAACACTTGTTACAAAGTTTGGGAGTTAAAACTTTAAGTAGATTTTATTTGTGATGGACACATTTGGATAGTAGTAACAATAAATTACAATCTATCAAGACTTGATTACCTTATAACCTATGAAATTATAGCAATGAAATGATAGATTAATCATAATGTCACCTTGGGATCACATCACTATGAAAGAACTTCATTCAACATCCTTATGAGCATAGGTACCACCAAATAGGTATTTTTTAAATGTCTTCCTCGAGTGATGGAAATTCAAGAACATAAGAGGAAAGTGAGACATGTAGTAGGTCTAAAAGAGAGAGATCAACTAGAGGTCAAAAGATTAGAAGAAAAATTCGTATATGCATGGAATTTTTTCTTGCTGAAAGGGGGTCATGTTCTTATGATGATGAGCACATAGGTGACATCCAGGTGCCCTTGAGGTATAAAAATCTATGATAACAATGGGTACCCAAGGAAGTTCCTCCAATAAACACTGATTTTTGTGTAAATGAGAGGATATATTGCATAACACCATTGTCATTACATGGTTTGGGCCTATTTTGCATGGATAGCATAAAGGTCTGTTATGAAAAATTTATTGAATTGATGGAGTATGGTGTATCCTATTACAGTTACAAAGATTGGATGCAACTAGTTTTATGTACACAAAGTATGCGTAGGTATGCACTGTTAGCAAATTATATATAGCAAAAACATGAGGATCAAAATAAAGGAGTGGATATGTACTGATGAGCCTTAAATATGCTCATAGTTTGAAACTTTTGATACTCTTACTTTTGTTATTAATAGTTGTTTAAACTTGTTGATTAAAGACTTTTCGGGTGGTATCCTGTAGCAATGAATTCCATATTCCTATAGCTTGATAATTTTATTAATTACCTTTTTGACCTTCCGCATGGCTGATGTATGCTTATGATTTTGGATAATGGAATAGGATTAACGTGTGATTAATGAATGGATTTCATGTCACTTGTGTGTATGATTTCCTTCACCTCTTTCACTTATTGTAGGTTGTTGGAGGGAGCAGGAGCTGATCAGGGACAAAGAATCTCGGTTCTATTGAAGAAGTTGTTCTAGTAATAACTCTTTGACCGAATCTTTGGGAAGAAGCTTAAATGATCCTTTGATCTAGGGAGTGTGTAATGCTATATTTTCTCTAGGTCGCATCAAGCAGATAGAATTTCATTTATGAATATCTGTTCCGCCGATTAAGAATGTATTTATGGTCACAACTCCCTGTGTTAGTTAGTTAGTTGCCTTTTTTATTTAAATAACCTTTCCTCCTGTGTGAGTGAACGAGGATGAAACAATATGTGTTAAAATTAAGTTGAATAAGCAATAGAGTTCTGTGTTAATTTTATCTCAAATAGAGTAATCAATGTATCCTGGTTTTGAGTATGAATAAAATTTGATGAATCTTTGAGTCAACTTCTTGTGTAATCTAGTTGATGCTTGCTAAAGGGGCCCACTTAGTAAGTACTTTGTAGCAAGTTGTTGTAGTTAACTATTCATTTCATGTTTACTAGTTAAAATCTATTTCTGTAGATTTCAACGCAAACTCAACTTTGTATTGTTCCTGCAGCATCGGGAATCCATCCATGTGTCTGTTCCTATAGCATAAGGCTAGTTCATAGTTTATCCTTTAATAATAGTTGCTATGATTTATGTTTTAGCCTAGATGTGTTTGAGTTAAAAATCTTTACGTTGCACTACTTTTAAGAATTTGTTTTCTATAGATGGTGATTGGAAATTAGTTCTTAGTACACATACCATGCTACTTCATTTAAAGTATACATGCCTTGGTTTGACAAGTAAATGAACGTCTATGAAAAGATATTAGTCACCTCCTAGAATGTCCAATTCCTAGGATAGTTTTTGCCATGATTTTTATATCCTTTTGTGGGCGTGACCTTTTTTGGTGCCATTGTCGAGGATGGTGTCAATCTAAGAACCTGCTATAGTAATTGTTAGTAGTAGTTTACTCAGTTGTTTAAGTATTTTCAAATTATTTTCAAATACCATTTATTCTATTGCATGCATAGAAGAAGAGACGTGCTGGGAAGGTTCCTCCCTGAAAACCTATTTGTTGAATTGCCATTTGGCCCAATTGATGAAGAACCTAAGGAAAATCCATTTGCTCTGATATTCCAGCAAGCAAATATGGAAAATAATCCACCTAATCCACCTCCTGCTTTTGAGTTTCCCATTGTTGCCCAGCAAGATACTGATAACCTTAAAAATATTCCTTCTTCATTACTTCGCAAGTTCTATGGCCTAGTTATGAAGGACCCTGAAACTTTCTTGTTTGAATTTGATATCCTCTATCGTGGCTATGATTACACTTCAGATGCACACAAGCTGAAGTTGTTTCCTTCCACCTTGAAGGATGGAACTCTCAGATGGTTCATGAGTTTGGGAAGGGGTTTTGTTGATAGTTGGGTAGCCATGCAAATAAAATTACTTGAGAAATATAAGGAATATTGTAAGAGTGGTAGTAAAGGTGATGACATATTCAGAATTTAGTAGAAGGAGGATGAAAGTATGAAGGATTATATCTCAAGATTCTTGTTTTCCCTGAAAAGGAATTAAAACCATACTCTGAACGAAGACTCTCAAAAACTACTTTTTCTAAGGGGAATCAGTGATACCTGTATAGATGCCCTGGACCTGATGGGAGGAGGTGATATAACCCAACTACCTTGGGATGATATCAAGAAAATATGTCTTAACTACTCTTGAACAATTGTTAAGAAAGGTCGAGGTCATCATGCTATAGTGGGAATCTTCTTCCAGTGGAGTCTCCTGGATGAAGATAACAAATTTTCTATCTAATTTCAAGCAGGATATCATTAACAATATGGCTACACAATTGGACACTATGCAAGCTTGGAAGAAACATGAGGGAGCTGAAGCAATCCTAGCCGAGTTCTATCCACATTGCAGATAGAAGAAACGTGACTTCAGATGCAAGATGGTGGTTAATCTGGAAGCTAAGCAATTACCTACTGACTTTAAGCCAGTAGAAGGTGATGATGATCAAGTGTTCTTCATTGCACAAAGGAGACCATGGGCTCCAAGACAAGGTTGGAAATAGTCACAAGCACAATGGCCTCCACCTCCAAGTAACTGGCAACAAAAACCTCAATGGAGAGGCTCTCAGCAATGGTAGAACCAACTCCCTGGATTCCTGCAGTCTCTATAGCCACAACCTCCAATCCTTATGCCTTCTCCTGCAGATTCACCATAATTTTGAAAAGCATGCTCATAATAAAGGTTTCCTTTTTAAGGAAACCCCCTTTTCTTCATTTCCACTTGTCGCCACATCTCACTTCTTTATCTTCCATCCATCCGACCCATCATTCATTCCTTTATCTGCCATGTCATCCGTATTGCCACTCCACCTCATTTATGCATTCAATCTCCTAGCTATCATTTCATGATACACTGTTGTCCTTTACGGCATGCCCGAGAATTGAATTCAAGGTATGTGAAATATTTTCATTATTGCATAATTTATTCTTTCTATTTCTTCATTAATTGTAATGTATATATCAGTCGTAATTGCATGCTTCAATCTTATCACCCTGCACATGTGAGGACACATGTCAAATGATAAGTAGGGGGCAGGGTTATTCTAATTTGAAAATTTCCTGTGCCAAATTTATGTTTTCCAACATAGTTATGTTCTTGTACTTTCTAAAGTATGATTGTGAAGCCATATCCTAAGAACAAGCTAACTACTTAGTTTAAGTAGTTATTAAAATTATTTTATGTGAATATGTAGTCGTTATTCTTGGTAAGAAAAAAGGAAGTGCAGTAAGGAAGAAGGTCCTTTTGAGTTTTAATGTGGCCACCCTATCCCTACCAAGCCAAGGAAATCAATGAAGAAATAGAAAACTGCAGATTTGAAAGATGGCAGTTTACCCGAGGTTTTTACTTCAAGTTTTGAAATTTGCTGTAGGGTCAGGTTACTCAATCAAATTTCAGGGAAACAACAAGGAAATTCAATGCTAGAGGACCAACATTACGATAAGTAAGGGGTAGAATGATGAGCCTTAAATATGCTCATAGTTTGAAACTTTTGATACTCTTACTTTTGTTATTAATAGTTGTTTAAACCTGTTGATTAAAGACTTTTCGGGTAGTATCTTGTAGCAATGAATTCCATATTCCTGTAGCTTGATAATTTTATTAATTACCTTTTTGACCTTTTGCATGGCTGATGTATGCTTTTGATTTTGGATAATGGAATAACATTAATGTGTGATTAATGAATGGATGTCGTGTCATTTGTGTGTATGCTTTCCTTCACCTCTGTCACTTATTGCAGGTTGTTGGAGGAAGTAGGAGCTAATCAAGTGCAAAGAATCTCGGTTCTGTTGAAGAAGTTGTTCCAGTAATAACTCTTTGACTGAATCTTTGGGAAGAAGCTTAAATGATCCTTTGATCTAGGGAGTGTGTAATGCTATATTTTCTCTAGGTCGTGTCGAGCAGATAGACTTTCATTTATGAATATCTGTTCTACGGATTCAAAATGTATTTATGATCATAACTCTCTTTGTTAGTTAGTTAGTTTCCTTTTTCATTTAAATAACCATTCCTCCTATGTGAGTGAATGGGGATGAAATAGTATGTGTTAAAATTAAGTTGGATAAGCAATAGAGTTTTGTGTTAATTTTATCTCAAATAGAGTAATCGATGTATCCTAGTTCTGAGTATGAATAAAATTTGATGAAGCTTTGAGTCAACTTCTTGTGTAATCTAGTTGGTGCTTGCTAAGGGGGGCCACTTAGTAAGTATTCTGTAGCAAGTTTTTGTAGTTAACTTTTCATTTCATGTTGATTACTAGTTAGAATCTATTTCTGTAGATTTCAACGCAAACTCGGCTTTGTATTGTTCCTGCAGCATTGGAAATCCATCCTTGTGTCTATTCTTGCAGCATAAGGCAAGTTCATAGTTTTTCCTTTAATAATAGTTGCTATGATTTCTATTTTAGTTGAGTTTTGTTTGAGTTAAAAAGCTTTACGTTGCACTAATTTTAAGCATTTATTTTCTATAGATGGTGACTAGAAACTAGTTCTTAGTGCACATACCATGCTACTCCATTTAAAGTATATGTGCCCTGGTTTGACAAGTAAATGAACGTCCATGAAAAGACATTAGTCACCTGCTGGAATGTCCAATTCCTAGGATAGGTTTTGGCATGATTTTTATATCCTTTTGTGGGCATGACCATGTACCTTGATGGAAGGCCAAAAACATCAGGGAATATTGTTGGGTTTATAAACAGTACACAACTTGGGTCAACAAATAAGCAACCCAATTTCATATTCGAGGCACGTGAGGGAAACCATGTATTTGTATGTGCGATAAAATCAATAACTATAGGGGAAAAGTTGCTAATCAATTACAATTTGAATCACTTAGTTACAAACACAGTTACTATGGGTTGGTACATACAATGTACCATTTTACCCAACCACTAATTAATGACTCCAATATACCATTTTATTCTTATGTTTTTTTTCGTAAGTCTATTGGTTTCATTTTGGTAATGTTTTTTTATATTTAATTTTGTCACAGTAGGACATTGATCATGCAGGGAAGTCTTTGGCATAGAGCACAGATCACGATGCATCTTTAGGCACTTCTACCCAATAGGTTTACCTCATTGTAATTGTACAAATTAGATACGAGCAAAATCTTTTATTATTATACTTTTTTCATAAGTTTATTGGGTTAATTTCGATAATGTTTTTAATATTCTTCTTGTAGTCGACTGATTGGGGAAAGGAACGAGCAATAGAAAAGAGCATCCATAGGGAGGTGCAGTCAATATTATGTGATAAATACATTGCTTATTCAACAAACCCTCTCGATATGATAAGGAAGACCCACATAAAATGCAATAAATAAATCCTTAAGTTGTTATTCATATTTCCTCAAATAGACAAGATAAGAGAGAGGGTTAAAATATTGACTGAGAGAGCACAAAACTTGCAAGTAAGTTGTCATAAGGTCTTTAATTATAACATAATTTCATTCATGGTTTTATATTTTTTACTCTTTTATGTCATGAACTAAAATATGTGTTGTTTTTGCAAGATTTTTTACCTCCTCATGATGCTTCTAGCCATGATTAGCGTACTATGAGTGTTGTCCAAGGAGTAGGGGTTGGTACAAGTGTCCATCCTGATATTCCTGCACATACATCACATCATCTGACATTATTTGTGCCTATATGATCGTTTGAAATTTTGGCAACACATACCATGCAGGCATTAGTTACTACACCCTCTAGCAGTGAACACATGCCATAACATGTGTCAAGACATGTACTTGGGGATGTAGAGGCCATTAGTACTGGTGATATTTTAGCAACATTTCTTGGATCTTCCCGTATTACTAGTATGGGAGTATTTCTGGTCACATTTGTGGTGATCAAGGATTTTGTTCGCATAAAGATAGAGAAGGGACCAGGTACTTTAAAATATTTTAATTAATATTATATATAATCCAATTGAAATTTACTTATTGATCACTTTTTTTAGACTATTGATCCCATAATCAGTTTGTAGGAAGTGATGTTTTTTATAAACATCTAAGTGATATTACATTGGAGCTCTTCAGGCCCACCATACGTACATGGTGGAATGCCCAAAATCAAGATTTAAAAGATGATCTCATTAACCGTTTAGTTGTTTATTTTGTGATAAAACATTCAACCAAACCAAGGTCCTTAAGAAAGTTGGTACCTATCTAAAGTATGTGAGGGACCAATATAGGTCACATTTAGAGAAGAATGAAAAGTACAAGCATCCCCCCATGATTCTAGAGAGGGAGAAGATGGACCTAGTGTCAGCTGGAAAGGAGAAGGTTGAAAAGAAAAAAGGAAAGACACCACCAGGCCAAGGAAGGTATGTGATACTATCAACAATGTAATTATATATTGATTACTCTTTCTTTTTACATAATCTAACGTATTTCAAGGTTTTCATAGGCTACTCAACACATCAATGGAAACAAAGGAAATACTATAAAAAAAAGGCAGAACAAACTTGGCTCTAGTAGTTATATGAAATTATCCACACGAATTGTAAGTATGAATGAATGAAATATTGCATCCAAATAATAAATTACAAACAATTTTGGTTTTGTCACACCATAGAAGCAAAATTCATGATCTTATGCAAAAATGCAGGGCTATGAATTCAATAGAGTTCCCATAGAAGAGGACCTAAAGATTGCCTTCCAGCAAGGCTATGGAGTCGTGGTTGAACGCCTAAGAGTCTTGACTGGGAAAACACAATCTTCCACTGCATCTAACATATAGGTAAATAAACTCAATAAAGTTTATTTAAAATTGAATACTTGTGCAATCTATTCAATATTAATTTCCACCATAAAGTAATTACATGCCTATTTGTTTTAAACATACAAGCAATGACAATACTGCACATGCCATTGGAATGCAACCTAGTGAAGGTGGATCACAACCTGTAGATGGAGGTCATGGTGTGCATCCCGGTACTGGATGTATTCATGTGCTATACAAAATGTAGTACGGATCAATACAATTAAACAGCTTTAATTGCAATTGGTGTATTAATTAATGTAACCTTTCATCTTTCAAATTTAGAGCATGTAGAGTGTGATCAACATGTTGAGTATTCAATAAGGCTACAGAAGATTGGGAACATGATGTGGCCCCATCAGGTAAACAGGACCACTCTAATGTTGTTTTAAACATATTTAATTGCAATTGGTGTATTAATTAATGTAACCTTTCATGTTTCAACTTTAGAGCATGTAGAGTATGATCATGCTAGAGAAGATCAAGAACATGATGTGGCCCCATCAGGTAAAGTGGACCACTCTAATGTTATTTTAAACATATTTAATTTCAATTGGTGTATTAATTATTGTAACCTTTCATGTTTCAACTATAGATCAGGATTTAGAGGGGGTTCAACATGTTAAGCATGAGTCTATAAGAGAAGTTCAGGGGCATGATGTGGACCCATCAGGTAAAGAGAACCACTCTAATGTTCTTTTAATTAATGAAATACCTGTAACAATTATATTTAAACATATCAATTTAACATTTTTTTCTTATTGCAGCAAACCCCCACTTGCAGTGGCATCCACGTCATGAGCATATGACTAGGCATACATTAAGATCACAAGCAGAGAGAAGAAGAACTAAAGGGTGGACATATGATTTAGAAAATGATACTCTACTTCATAATTTTTTAGCTTTAAAAAAGAAATATAAAAAGAGTGATTGTAATCATATCATGACAACCATATTTTTTATAATATGTATAAAATGAAAGAAAGAATGTGAATATGTTAATAAATGAATGTTATATGTTATTAATGGATGAATGAATGAATGCTATATGTTATTAATGGATGAATGAATGATTAATGTTATATGATCAGGTATGAGGAATTGAGAGTGATGTGAGGGGGGGGGGGGGAAGGGGCGAAATGAGCTTCTAGCATCACATGGTTGGCCCTGTTAAGTATAGAATAATAAACTATTCTCAAAACAAAGAGAATCTCATTAAGGTAATGCAATTTTCAATATAATAAATGCATCGTTTGAAGCATCAAACCAATATGCAAAGATGAAATAAAGTGCTAAATTTTCACTATGGTGGCATAAAAATGATTCTTTATACCCTGAATCCATGCTTTGCATCATAATTTGAAGTTTTTTCTATTCCAATGTTCTAATTTTAGTTTTTTTGTATGGGTTTTTATGTATACCACATTATGTTGTGTGTGGATTTGGTTGTTTCTTTTGTTTTTAGTGGTAAAATAACTCTAAAATTTAACTTTTGTGCATAACAGGTTAGTGGAAAAATTGACAACTCTTAAGGGTTTAGAGGCTCGATTGAGATAGATACATGGATATTTGGATCTTGTTGTTGATGGGAGGCTTCCACTTAACCATAAAATTTTGTACCATCTGAAAGTATGCAAAAATTTCTCTACTTACATTCATTCTTGATCATAAATGTTCTAAATGATATTAATGCTTCAAACTTAAGATTCATTTCATTGTTATAATGATCAAAATGTTATACTTTTCTATACATTCAAGAATTATCTTTCCCCCTACCCTTTACTCTCTCCCCCCTCCTTTTAAGAATTTTCTTTGTCATAAAAGATTCACATTTCTGTCTAATTTACACAAATTTATCTAAAGCTCTAAGAGTGAATAAAGATATGTAAAAGATGACGGATTATGTCTAAACAACAACTTTCCATCTTATAGCTAATTAAATCCTTAATATTTGAATAGTTTAGAGGTTGAATAATGCTTGTATATCCATGTGTAGCAATAAGGGATCCTATGTGAAGATTGAAATTTAAAACATCACTTTGGTATTTTTCTTTAGGCAGTGAAATGATATTTTGAGTAATACAAACCTACACACACATTGATATTTTTTGGCATTGCATTGAGGAAATTGTTTTATCTTATACCTACCCTCAACTAGACATGGAGGTATATAATATTGGTTTTTGGGTTTTTTTTGTAAGTAGTTAATTTCAAGTATGAAGACTAAAATATTGTTAATGTCCTATCAGGGGTGAAAGCATATGAATAACTTGCTGAAGGCACCATTTTCTATTCATCCAAAAATCGGTTTGTTCTTTTCTTTATGTTTCTTACACGTGTTTTTTTAGGCTCTAGAGATGTAGCTCAGCTCTTTCCTTTGCACTTTTCATCTATTTTGATGGTTACGATAGTTTCTCCTCATAATTTTTTATGTAGATTTGTTTGTAACCTTATTTTCTACCAATCAATTTGCAAACCAGTCACATATTAAGGACCATTTCACTAACTTGTAGTCATCCATTACTTCATATGTTGTAGGTTGTGTCTATGTACCAATAAATCCTGATGATTGCGAGAACTTTAATCCTACAATTGTACCCACTCTTCTCAAGTAAAAGTCTTACCTTATTTTATAGTACTTTAAATGGTTAATTGAAGGTGCTTCTTTAGACCTGAGATAGTTGAACCCTAGATTAAAATATGCTATTAGATGGGCAGTATAATGATAAAAATGAGGTTCATTGAACATAAATTATGAACATAATTTACTAGACTATGAATAGTGTTACAATTATAATTATTTCTCCTTTACCTACCTCTCCATTAATGAAAAATATAGTAGATATTGGAAGTTCATTACATGTCTCATGTATGTATTAGTATTTTAATTTTTTTTAAGTTGTTCAAGAGCTTGATTAGGTCAAGAATATGTTCTACAAGCTCTGTTCTCTTGACACTACTCAACATTTTCCCTACACATTTTCTCTTCAATCCAGACATTTCTTAACTCCTTCCCTTGTTATCCCTTGGTTGTTATCAAGTGTTCAAAACTCCATTTTACTTGCTTTTAGACACTTGTTTAATTGGTGAAACCCTCAGAATTTCTTGCTAATAACTAGTAGTGTTCAAAACTCCTGAAGAGTTCAGATCGCTATGACATTGGATATGTCTCGCCAATAGAAGTCATCAGCAAGACATGGACTATCAGAGTGAGTTTTCTATCCTATTCCAATGATTGATCTCTTACCAATGCATTGGCTATGGTGGTCATCACCAAGAGTCTCTACGATGACATGGTCTAGGTTTATTTAAAACTCCTGAAGAGGTTAGATTGGTCTGACATTGGATCTGTCTTGCTGACAGAAGTCATTGGCAAGACATGGACTATTAGAGTGATTTTTCTATCCTATGTTGATGATTGGTCTCTCACCAATGGGTTGGCTTCGATGGTCATTGCCAAGAGTCTCTGTGATGACATGGTGTAGGTCTATTTAAAACTCCCATAGAGGTTAGATCGGTGTGACATTGGACATTTCTTGCAGATGGAAGCCATTGAGAAGTCATGGCCTATCAGAGTAAGTTTTCTATCTAGTTTCGATGATTGATCTCTCACCGATGGATTGGATTCGGTGGTCATTGCCAAGAGTCTCTACAATGACATGGTGTAGGTCTATTTAAAACTCTCAGACAGATCAGATCGGTGTGACATTGGATCTATCTTGCGGATGGAAGTCATTAGCAAGACGTGGATGGTGAGAGTGAGTTTTCTATCTTGTTCCAGTTGATGATTGATCTCTCACTGATGGGTTGGCTTTGGTTTTCATTTCCAAGAGTCTCTGTGATGACATGGTGTGGGTCTATTTAAAACTCCCATCGAGGTTAGATCAGTGTGACATTGGATCTATCTTGCCAATAGAACTTATCCACAAGTCATGGATTATCAGAGTGATTTTTCTATCCTATGTCAATGATTGATTTGTCACTGATGGGTTGGCTTCGATGGTCATCACCAAGAGTCTCCATGATGACATGGTGTAGGTCTATTTAAGACTTCTGAAGAGGTCAGATCGGTGTGGCATTGGATCTATCTTGCTGACTGAAGTCGCCAACAAGACATGGACTATCAAATTGATTTTTCTATCCTTTGCAAATGATTGATCTCTCACCGATGGGTTGGTTTCGGTGGTCATCGCCAAGAGTCTCCATGATGGTACATTTCAATGAATATTTTTTATAAAAAATTACATTGTTTCATTGCAATTTTGATGAAGGAAACCGATGAATCACTGAAAGGGTCTGAAAAAGTTGCTATAGATGTGATGAAAGCTTCATCATAACTACTTTCCCATTTTTCCGAAATGGCAACAAACTTTTGGTGTTTTTTTTATGCTTTGGAAGAGGCATTCTGATTATATTTTGGTTATAATTCATCAGTGGATACATGAAGTTATCATCAATATTCTGATGAACAACAAATCCATTTTATGATGTCGACGACTGATGAATTTGGTCTATTATTTCAACGTTTAATTCTTCATCTGAATTTTGATGAAAATTTGGCAACAAAAATTATTTCATTAGTTCCTTGGTTGTCCTAAAAAAATTTGTCGCAAGACCAATGAACGTTTGTCAAAAAATGGAGTCAAATTTAGTAGTGGTACTAAATAAAATTTTAATTATCTCAATTAGAAACATGAAAAAGAAAGAATTGATGCTATAAGGAATAAATTTGTGATTTTACAAACCAATATTTTTGGCATATGTAATGTTTTCAAATTATTTTATGAGAATCTTTCCAAACATGATCAATGAAAGGATATTCAAAAATTATTCAAGATCTATTGTCTAACATCACATTCCTAATGAAATTGGCTCTAGATATAACTAATATTTAGATAGAATTGTGTCCTTGGAAGAACTACAACATGATCTTTTCTCCATGACCCCTCATAAGAGCCCAAGAAGCAATGGGATTCCTATGAAATTCTATTAAGCTATGTGGAAACATTTTAAGGAAGCTTTTTACTACTTATATCTAGAGGCTTTTAAAAAGGGAACTTTAGGTTCAAGCATCAATGGTGGCACTATCAAGCTTATACTGGTAGATCACTTACCCATGTGGAAGATTGATAAGTTCTCCCTTTCTTTGAAGCTACCCTAGAGTAATTCTAGCATATTTTCATGATATCCTTTGAAGGAGCTTAAGAGATATCTCCTCCTACCATGAGGTCCAAGGCATCAACATAGTTGTCATTGGTTCCTCTTAGGAAAAGCAACTTTTGTGATTCCTCATTAAATGTATGGTCTAGGGACTTTTGTAGGAAAAATGAGAACCTTGCAATGTAATCTTCCATGCTCTCATCTTCCTTTTGTTACATCCAAAAAAATGTCACCTCCTCTCATGTCACTACCCTTGTAATATTCCTTGTATTTCATAAGGAATTTTATCTTCATTTCTTCCCAAGTCTCCATAGTATCTCTGTCTAGGCTCATGAATCATCTTAATGGAACCTCTTTCAGAGTGGTAGGAAATAGATTAATCCTATGGGTATCAGTAGTATAATCATAACTCCTGTACAGAGTATGTCAAACTCAAATAAGAAGGTATCAAGATCTTCTATGACAACTCCATAAAACTTTAGGAGTGTTGAGGTAGGAATGTTTTGGATGTCAATTTTCAAGTTCATATTGATGGGAAATGGGGAAAGGAGAAGTTGATTGGTTAGGTATGTTCCAATTTGCATCACCCATGCCTGATTGATGTTGTTCCAAAGCAAAAGGGTTCTCAAGTTGGTTTTGATCTTTAGAGGAGACTTCCGAATTAGTCAAATCAGGATATGCATCAGCAAAGGGTCATGGATCTTCTTCTTCTTCTTCTTCTTATTCTACTTCTCCTAGTAGGTTCTGATATTCAACTAGCCAAAGTGGATTAGGATTGTTAGAAAGGAATCTCCCATAAGCATCCCTTCTCCTTCCTCTATGCATGCAGCATCACTCACTATCAGTCACCTCACACAAAAAAAATTGGTTCATTACTTCCTAAATGAGCACATACAAAGAATAACTTCTAGAAACACTATAGAAAGGAAAAATACTAATGACTCCAAAGGAATCCCTAGCTTGACACCATCTTCAGAAATGGTACCAAAAATGTTGGTCTCCTACAATTATTTTAATAACTAAACCTTTGCAGCCATGACTCAAAGATTGCACATCTACCGTGAATATCTATCTCAATCATCATGAAGGTGCATTTAAATTATCAACCTAGGGACACCAACTTGAAATGGTTCAACATAGTATGTTTACTAGGAACTGAAAGTAGCCATTTCATTCTACAACTAAGAAACATAATACTTAAAGTAAATTCCTTGAAAGGGAAAGAGAAATTTTTTGAATATCAATAAATGACTATGCTAAGATGAAATGCATAACATGAATAAAAATTAGAGCAATGAATGAGACACTACTCTGTCTGCTTTGGCTGTAGGAACAATCAATGCTATATTTCTAACTAAGTACTAAACAAAAAGTAATACTAAAATAATGCTAAACTAATAAGATGGATTACTCACCAAGTGGGCCCCCTTGGATTAGTATCCTCTAAACTAATAAAAACTCAAGTGCTTGAACTTAGAACTTTATTTTATTCGTTGTAAATCATGCATACAAGAGAGTAATGTATTTGTATTATTGAAATTGGAGAATAAGAGTACAATATCAAATAATGCAACTAATGGAGTATCAAATCATTATTTATACTATAGTTAAACAAGGCAGCCAACTCCATGACTGGGAGGATGCCATTTAGGAAAAATAGGGGAATGTGGAGCAATGGTGATTACACATGTATGGAATCATGTCAGACATGCAAGTCTAGACGTAGACCTAGCATAGCAGTAACTCCCATGCATGCTCAATCATGAAGGTCCACTACAAGGAAATTATGTTTAGTTGCATGAAGAATTTTTTGTTGTCGACTACCTTTGACTTGGAGTGATTCCTCAGCTCGATGTTATGGTGCATGCCCAGTTGGTGGTGTCTTCCTCAACTTGGAATATTAAATCTTCATGGCAAGGTTAAGGGTATGTGTAGGATCATCATGGAAAAAATAGGCCCTTAAATGGCAAAAAATTAAAAAAAATAGAGTTAGGAAACATTCTGTAAAAAATTGAATAAGTTATCTATACTATTTCAAAAATATGTAAGAATAGAATTTGTAGCAGATTGAATGTAGTTTCTAAAATACTAGGTTTATTTAAAAAATTAATAATCTATTTGGTGAAAATTTGAAATTTCAATGCAGTAGTACTTAAATTTCAAGGAAAAAATAAGAAGTAGGTGTCTGTTTGACCACCCTAACCATAATAAAATGTTAAGATTTTTTATAATATTTTAGACATAAGTAGAGGACTCATGTCTAGATGTGATGCATATTTTTTTGTAATTTTTTTCTGCGTAAATAATTAATTATGATTTTTTTATTACAACCTTTAAAAAATATAAAAACTCGTATGTTTGACTACCTTAACTTGGTCAAAACTTCATGAAATTTAATTTTTCTTTTTTCAATCCTATAGTATGTGAAGCATAGAATGTGATGCATGTTTTGGACTCATGGAATGTGATACCGTTTGAAATCTATAGATGTTTTTCAATCAGCCCATCAATTAGGGATTTAGTCATAATTCAAATAGAAAATGAATAATAATTATTTATTAAATTCAAAGTAAAGCATAATTTATATTGGAGAAAAGATGAGAATCTCCTTTAAAAACCTTTTTCATTTCATTAATTTTTGGTAAAAAAAAGTCATCAACCACATACCCTACAAATACCCATCATATTGCCACTTTTTGGCCCATTATGATCCTACACATACCCTTACTACACATCTATAACCACTTTAAGAATAATTCATTAACCACATGTAAAATCAATATAGTTAACCCACATAATATGCCAAATGTCATTAAAGCTTGCAAAGAAAGGATAATGTCAAATTTCAATGGTTTCAGGGAAACATTATGCAAATACCAACATTTAATCATCAAGTTAATGACATCAGCCAGCAAATAGACTATAGATTCTATCAAAAACTAGACCAAAAACTAGGCTCATCACTCCCCCCAACCTAACATTTTACTAGGCCTCTAGTAGGGGAAGAGTTGTTATTTTGATTGGTGAAGGCTCTAAAATTTGCAACTGAGAGTTATACAACATCAGTGCCAGTAGTGTGTGAATCAGGATCCCGATAGATTCCTCCCAATCTATCAAACATATTTTGTCTCTTCCTCCCTGTACTAACATCAAACTAGTAAAATATGAAGTTTGGCATGGGCCACATGAGCATGGGTGGATGGAAAGTTAGGGAAAGCCAAAGTTTCCCCTATTTTCTCCCAATCTCAATATACCTATCAATTCATTTTAGTGTTGCAGCATAATTGTGGATGGAATGAGGCTCAACCTGTTTTAGCTCATCAATAAAACTATTCCATATCTATGAAAAAAATTTCCCCATGGTTTCCTCCTTTACTGTTGTCTTTACCTCATACTCATTGTAAACTACCTCAATCCAAGGAATAATCCTATTGCCATAACTTGGTATGAGCAGTATTCCATGCTATTCTCCATAAATATCCTTTATGTTGCTTGATTCAACTCTAATAGGTAGAGGGATATTAGAATCCAATTGCTTATAAGCACCATGTTGTTTTCCCCAACTAATCTCATTTTGTACCCAATAGATGAATTTTCTCAATTGAAAATCCCCAACATACAAAAAAAATTCCAATAATGGTCTTTTGTGACAATGTAATTATGTAGATAAAACTCACATAGAAAATTCTTCATTTTAGGGGAGGCAATCCTATAAGAATTGAAAAATTCCATAGGGGTATCAATAGAAGGATTCAAACTTGAGGCAGTTCTTGGAATCTTAAATGAGAGATACTTCTCCTTCAAGAGTAGAGTATAGACCTTTGGAGGGGTCCTACACTCCAAAATGTTTGGTTTCAAAGCATTCATATCATCCACCCTCTACTTCAAGGTGGCAATGTCTGTATTTTTATCCTCAATCACTTAATCCTTCTTTTGAATTTCCTCCCTCAATTTCTATTTCTTCTTTTTCCATTGTTCCTCCCTTCTTTGTATTTCTTTCCATAAATTCAAAATTACTGCATATACTATAAAACCAAGAGGATTATGAATTCCTACCAGTCTTTTTGTTAATGGAAACTCCTCATAAGACATTATCTGTGTGGAATTAGGTTGTCCAATTATCTCTAGATGCAAGGGTATTGTTTCTTCTTCCTTTCTGATGCATGGACTCTTGTTCTTGTTGTGGCTATAGGAACTCCTGCTCTAGTTCTTGTTGTTGCTACAAGACTTCTTGCTCATGTTGCAGGACCTCTTGCTCTTGCTATAGGAAGAACTAATTTCCTCCAATTCTTCTGCAATGTTAGCAAGATCAGTCAGTGTTATATTTTTTTCTCTCCTAAATGTTTCTTCTTCTTCTTCAACATTATCCTGCTCCATTAGAGCTTCAATTTCCTCATGTGAGGTCTCACCTAGTTTAGGGCTTTCCATTGGAGGCGTACCAATTGCAGGCCCAACTAGTCTTGATTTCCTATGAGGTCTCTCATGTTTTTCTTTGGTTGTAGGATGAATAGTATTAACATTCCTCTTCTTAAAACTTGACACTATTTTTTCTATAGGCTTTGTCTTAACCTTCCATTTTCTCATTTCAACTCTCTCTATTGTGCCCTAGTTTTTATTATGGTTTCAAGTAGGATGTCATCATTAGAATCTAAGGAAGAGCTTCCTTTTTCTGAGTGCTTTGTTCCAGAAGAACTAATTTCTATGGTTTATTCTATTGCAGGAGGATTCATGCTATAGCCAGGACTAGAGGTTGAAGCACTAGGAATGACATTAGTCATGTTTACTCTACTACTAGACCTATGGGATTGAGGAAAATCCCTAGGTTGCAAGTGCTCAGGTCTAATTTGATCAACATTTATAAACTCTTCCCAAGTCATCCCAAATACATCATGTAGAGACTTTTCAACTAACAATTTAATCAAGCAATAGTGGGAAATAGAATTATCCCTACCTTTTTTGGGTCTCGGTTGCCATAATTGAGAGAACATTGTACCACATTGGGCACATTTATCCTCCTTCCATGCATCATGTGCTTCAAAAGTTTGAAGTGGACAAAATGCAAGTTTGACTAGCGACCCTCACAAGTGATGTATTTGATAACATACAAAGCTATCCACTTCCATGGATTGGGCAGAGACATTCTCTTTGTACCATGTTTTTCTATGCTCAATGGAGGGTTGTTTGGTTCTCTAAACTCATCCCTAGTTGATTTGGCATCTCTAGAAGTAGGGTAGTTTTCACCATCAATTGGTAACCTTATGACCTCTATAATTATTTCCTCTATTGCCAAAAATTCCAACCCTTTTACTATGGCTTTTCCTTCTAAAAATGTTTGGGAAAATTCAAGGGCAATGCTTTCATCAAATCCATCCAGCTTCAAGAAGTAATCTAACCATCCACAGTTTATAAATTCTTCTAGGCACTGTACATCCTATAGTAAAATATCATGCACTATGGTTTCATGTCAAATTAACCCACCTTCCATTTTCTGCAATCAAACAAATTCTCTGCAACTTCTTTCCTGCAATTCCCATCTGAAAATCAAATGCACTTTCTTGTAGTATCTGCTAAATTCTAATACCAAGCTATTGAATTTCTAGTGCCAATGCTAACTGAATTTCCTTTCTTTTTTTTACCTTCTAGCATGCAACTCAAGATTACGATAGGGAAATAATGGAAAGAAAAGGAGTGATAAAGGGAAATTATGATAGGAAGAAATGGCAATTGCAGCTATTGTCACTTCACACATGGATGTCGTCCTCTCACTCAGATTTCAAATTAGATCATTTTGAATTTTTTGGCACAACCTAATATAATTTGACACATGGGCAATAAATTCCAAAAATATATGCAACTTTTTTTCCCTCCCCCCAACCTAAATTTGGACATGTGTTTACAAATGTGAGATGGAAGTGGTGATTGACAAGTAATAATGGCATTTATGTGAATATCTATACTAACGTATAGTGATTAAATGAATGCACTTAAAATATGATTAAATATAGCAATTAATGCACACATACCTTAATGTATGGAAGATTTGTTGCAAATATTGTGAATAAAGCAACACTCATCTTTTTTTGAAAATAAATTGAACAATAAATGAAGTGAAATGAGGTGAGGTGGAATGAAGTGATGGAAGAGAGAGAAAGGTGGTAATGGATGGGTGGATGGGTGGATGGATGAATAAATGGACTTCCATATAAGTGAAAATCTTTATTATGAAAAGTATGTACCTTAATTAGCTAGAAGGAGGGATGCTAGGTCCACTTGCTTTAGCTGTAGGAAGTTCTGATGCTCAATGTTGGATGAATTGTTGTAGGAAATCTTCTTTGGAAGATGGCTTGTGGTATAACCTAAGGTTATGACCATTGAAAAGTAATTTGAATCTAATAGGGTCAATGGTAGTAAGTTGAACAACTCCATTAGGAAAGATCTTAGCAAATTTGAATGGTCCTAGCCACCTTGTCTACAATTTTCCTACATTGTCCTGGTATCTTGAGTCATTCTAGATTTGAAATTCTTATCTCTAATAAATTTGTCATGACACTTGATCCTTTGATTCTTCACTACTTTTGTATGTTGCAAGGCTACTCTTCTCATTTCATCCAAAGCATTTAGCTACATGATCCTTTCTCTTAGTTCCTCATAAATATTCATCCCCAAATCTAGTACAGTTCACAAAGTCTTTTGTTCAAATTGAACTGGCATCATAGTTGTCTTTCCATACAGCAACTCAAATGGTGTAAAGCCAATAGTTGTTTTTGAGGTTATCCTATAGGCCCAAACAACTTCTGGTAATCTATTTTCCCAATCCTTTCTATGGACAACTACTAATTTAGTTAGAATGGCTTTAATTTCTTTTTTGGTCACCTCAACTTGGCCATTAGCCTAGGGGTGATAAGGTTTAGACTTCATGTTCCTTATATTTTACTCATTCAATAGTGTTGCAACAAGAGTTGATGTGAATTGTGGCCTTTGATCAATCACTATTTCTCTTGGGACTCCATATCTTGTGGAAGTATCTTCATAAAGAAATTCTACAACCTTGTTATCTCTTGCATGTTTCATAGCCTTAAATTTTACCCATTTTGTCAGATAATTAGTGCATACCAACATAGAAGACTTACCTTTGATGGGGGGTAAATTGGTCCCACAAAATCCAATCCCCACTTGTCAAAGGGTGTGATTACTACCTGAGGGAAAAGTGGCATTTCATCATATTTAGTTGATCATGCCATCCTTTGACATCTATCACATTTTATTGTATACCTTCTTGCATCCTTGTGGATTATTGGCTAGTAATACCCTATGTTCAAAATCTTCATTGTTGTCCTTTTGGATATAAAGTGTCCTCCACATGATTCATTGTGACATGCATGCAAGATGTCGTATGTCTCATCTTCTCTCACACATATCCTCATGATATAGTCAAAGCTAGTATAAAACAAAAATCCAACAATCCAACAAAAAGGAATTTTTTTTCAATAAGTTCCCTTTTCTATTTTGGGGAGAAGTGAGAAGCAACTATACCCATGACCAAGTAATTGGCTATGTCAATATACCAGGGTATTTGTACATTGAGGGATAATATATGCTCATTAGGAAAAGAGTCATATATGGGTTGATTGTCTTCTGATGTAGTTAGTCTTGAAAGAAAATATGCAACAACATTGGCCTTACCTAGCTTATCCACAATGGTTATATCAAACTCCTGCATCAACAATAATCATCTTGTCAATCTTCATATGATCAAAGGTTTCTTCATGGGATATCAAATGGCTACATGATCAGTGTGCAAAAATATTTGGTAGCTTGTTATGTAATGTATAAATTTGTTTAGTGCATAGATTACTGCCAACATTTGTTTCTCTATCATTATATAATTGAATTCAACTCCTTGTAAGCTTTTGCTGACAAAGTAAATGGAATTTTCAATAGCTCCCTCTTTCTATCCTAAGACTAATCCTATGGAATAATTTTATGCATTAGTGTGGATGTAGAAAGGAAGCTCCCAATTAGGTCCCTTGAGTATAGGAATATGAGTCAAAACTTCCTTCAAGTTAGAAAATTCCTTGTCACAAGCTTCAATCCACTCAATTTTTTCAAGATCTACTTGATTTCCCTTGTGGGAGTTGTAGTGGACAAGAACTACACCCTCTTGCATCATCATGAAACAATTTTCACTATTTAAGAACAAGTTTTGATCCTCACATATCTGTAGGACTCTCTTTCTATTTTCCAATAACTTGATCAAAATCAACACCATAAGTGGTGAAGTCATCCATATAGTTTTCCATGCAATCATGAGAAATGTCTGAGAATATGCTAATGACTACGCTCTGGGAAGTTCCAGGTGCATTGCACAAGCCAAATAGGAGTACCAAATAGGCATATTAGGTCCCCCATGGATAGGTAAATATGGTATTCTCTTAGTCTTTTGGTGCAATTTGGATCTAGTTGTAGCAACTAAATCCATCTAGAAAAGAGAAGTATTTCTTTCCTACAAGAGTGTCCAAACTTGATCAATGAAGGGTAAAGGAAAGTGATCCTTCTTGGTGGCAACATTAAGTTCCCTAAAGTCAACACAAACTCACCATTTCCCTCCTTTTTGGGGCATAATCACTAATGGAGACACACACAAAATATCTGAAATGGGGTAGATAAATCTCGCATCTAGCAATTTTTGCAATTCTCCTTTCACAGTCTCTCTTAGTGCAATGTTAATTCTTCTTTATGGCTATCTTACTAGAGTGCAGTCATCTCTTATATAAATTTTGTGTGTACAAAGTTTAGGATCTAGACCCTTCATATCATGATAATCCCATGTAAACGCATGTTGATGGGCCCTTAATAGGTTTGATAATAACAATTATTGTTCTTCATTTAATTTACTATTAACATTCAAATATCATCCCTTTGACACCTAGATTTGTGTAGTTAACTCTATCATGGCTGCTCCATTAATACATGGTAGCTTTAGTTCATACAAAATCAATGTATGAAACATACCTATTGCTGCAGGAAGTCTGTTTGTAGGAATAGTGGCTGCAAGAAGAGTGGTTGCAAGAAGATTGTCTAACAGGAAGAGCAACCAAAAGTGTCCTAACTAAAGTAGAAGATGATTCTTCCTCCAATTGATAATAGTTTTGAATGATGTTATCCAACACTTGATCCTCATCTTGGAGGTCCATGAAAGAGCTTCTACCTAGCATCATAAGTTGTGCCACAAAATTAAATTCTTAGCCTCTTCACCAACTTGTGGCCATATGGGATTATCTTCATCATGAGATGGCTAAGCACGTGGATAAAAAATAAAAAATTTAGTGCTCCCATCTGAAATGGTCATGTCACTTGACTGAACTCCAATTTATGAATCTACAGTTGCTAACCAAGGCCTTCCAAGAATTAAGGGATACCCACCTCGTTTAGCCTTAGGAGAAAGAATCATAAAATCTGTTGGGTATTCCCAAGAGTTTATAACTACCACAAGATCTTCCAATACACCATCAGGCTTAATAGTAGAGCTACCAACAAGCTACAAAATAGTAGGGCACTGGTACATTTTGACCAATTTTTCAATGATGGCCTGTCAGAATTTTCACGGTTGTTCATTGTTGTTATTTCATCAGAATTTCAACAACATTTGAAACATCAAAATTCTGACCTAGCATCCGTCATCAAAAAATTGGTCAAAATGTACCAATGGGGGTAGATCTCATTCTTTCAATGTTTAGTTGTTCTAGGATGTCTTTGGTTATTACATTGATTGCTATCCATAAATCAATTAGATCATTCTTCACTTGGATCTTATTTATGACAACTACTACCACAGGACTACCTAGTTCATCATATTTGGGAATAGTCACTTTTCCCAGCATGTTGTTAGCTAGTTGGCCCACCATATGAACTATAGTTGGTTCTTTCTTTCTCCTACTTGCCTTCTTGAGACAGGCTTCTTTTGTTGCTTTTTTGTAGATTGGAACATCCTTTATGGCCTAAAATAGGGGTATCTGAACACATAAATCCTTCAGCTAATCCAAGATATCAAAGGTGGTATCATCCTTTTCTTCTTTATTCTTGGAAACTTCCAATCTTTAAGGAAATGGTGGTTCTTACTTGATATTCTTGGCTTGGAGTGGTTTAGGATTTTTAGGTGCATTTGGCTAAATAAGATCATTCAGAGGCTCCTCCTCCTCTTCCATAGGAAGCTCAGTAACTATGGGCTTGGAAGGGGCTGGTAGAGTGGTTCCTAAATGTAGGTAGATATCGCTTACACTCATAACATATGCAAGGAATTGATTTGAATTAGTAGAATATGTAAGTTGTTGTTATGGTTTGTTATTTGGATTGGGTGTGGGTTGAGCTAGTAGCTAAGTGGGTTAAGGTGCATTTGAGCTTGGATTATTAGGTGGAGGAATTATAGTAGGTTTTGGGGGTTGAGAAGGTGGATGTATGTAACTAGTTACTTGAGTAGGCCATTGTTGTCCTCTCCATTGATTTGTTTGCTACAAATTTCCTAGAGGTGGTTGTCAGTACCCTTGAAATTGCTACCAATTCCCCTGAGGTTGATGCCACTGAGGTGGAGATATCTAATGATGGGGACAATCATTTGGAGGGTTACTCCAAGGATGTGGTGGATATCCTCCATAACTGGGTGGATATGGTTTTTACAATGGTTACTAGATGAATAGGAATTAAAATATGGTCCAACATAGGATAGTGGATCTAGTGGCATACCTTGTCTTGGAGCCTAAGGATTCCTTTGTGCAACATAGTAGACTTGGTCTTATTCAATCTGAATTGGGTTGAACTCAGGTGAAACCTACTTGATTTCAAGATTAGCTAAAATATTACATTTGTACTCCTTGTTTTGTTTGCAGTGGGGGAAATAATTAATCAACATTGCCTCTGCCTCCTACTTGTTCTCGGCTTGAAGTGTATCTAGCTGAGTAGCTAGATTGTTGATAATGTCCTCCTTGAAGTCTGCCAACAATTGAGTGATCTCCATTCTTGAAACTCCACTGATAGTTGACTTAACTATGGAAGATTGGTAAGCTCTCCCTTTCTTTGAAGCTTCCCTAGAGTAATTCTGACATATTTTCTTGATATCCTCCCAATGATCTTGAGAGATATCTCCTTCTTCCATGAGATCCAAGGCATCAGTGTAGTATCCATTGATTCCTCTTAGGAAAATAAACTTTTGTGAGTCCTCATTAAGTGCATGGTGTGGCAACTTTTGTAGGAAAAATAGGAACCTTGAAATGTAATCTTCTAGGCTCTCATCTTCCTTTTGCTACATCTTGAAAATGTCACCTCCTCTCATGTCAGTATCCCTACAATATTCCTTGTATTTCTCAAGGAATTTTTTCTTCATGTCTCCCCAAGTTTCCATAGTATCTTTGCCTAGGCTCATGATCCATCTTAATGTAGCCTCTTTCAAATTGGTACCAAATAGGTTAAGCCTATGGGAATTAGTAGTATAATCAAAACTCTTGTAAAGTATGTCAAACTCAAATAAGAAGGTATCAGGATCTTTTGTGACAACTCCATAAAACTATGGGAGTGTTGAGGAAGAAATGTTCTTGATCTTATCAACTTCATTCTGATGGGAAATGGGAAATGGGGAAAGGAAAAGTTGGTTGGTTAGGTATGTTTCTATTTGCATCACCCATGCATGCTTGATGTTGTTCCAAAGAAAAAGGGCTCTCATGCTAATTTTGATCTTCAGAGGAGACTTTAGAATTAGTCAAATCAGGATATGCATCAGCAAGAGGCCATGGATCTTCTTCTTCTCCTTCTTCTTTTGGTAGGTTTTGATATTCAACTAGTCAAAGTGGATTAAGATTATTAGGAATGAATGTCCCATAAGTATCCCTTTTCCTTCTTCTATGCATGTGGTATCACTCACTATCAGTTAGCTCACACAAAAAAGAATTGGTAAAGAATAGGGGGGATTCATGACTTCCTAAACGAGGACATACAAAGAAAAATTTATAGAAACACTACAACAACGAAAAATACTAATGACTCCAAAAGAATCCCTCACTTGAAACCATCCCCAACAACAATGCCAAAAATGTTGGCCTCCTACGATGATTTTAATAACTAAGCCTGTATAGCCGTGACTCAGAGATTGTACATCTAACCTAAATAGCTATGTCAATCATCATGAAGGTGCATTTAACTTATCAACCCAGGGACGTCAACTTGAAATGGGTCAGCATAGTACGTGCACTAGGAACTCAAAGTAGCCATTTCATTCTACAACTAAGAAACACAATACTAAAATTAAATTACTTGAAAGTGAAAGAGACAAATGTTGAATGTCAACCAATGACTATGTTAAGCTAAAATGTATAACAGGAATAAAAATTTGAGCAACAAATAGGACACTACTTTGTCTGCTTTGGCTATAGGAATAGTCACACAATGGAAATCTAGTGGTTGTAGGAATAGTCAATGCCAGATTTCTAACTAAGTACTAAACTAATGTTAAACTAATAAGATGTATTACTCACCAAGTGGTCCCCCTTGGATAAGTATCCTCTAAACTAATAAGAACTTAAGTGCTTGAACTCAAAACTTTATTTTATTCACTGTAAATCATAAATACAAGAGAGTAATGTGTTTGTATTACTAAAAATGGATAATGGGAGTACAATATAAAATTGTGGAACTTTTGAAGGAGTATCAAATCATTATTTATAATATAGCTAAACAAGGTAGTCAACTGGACAATTGAGAGGACACCATGTAGGGAAAATAGGGGAAAGTAGAGCGATGGTGGTTACACATGCATGGAATCAAGTCAGACATCCAAGTCTAGACATAGATCCATCACAATAGTAACTCTCATGTATTCCCAATCATTAAGGTCCACTACAAGGAGGTTATGTTCAGTTGCATGAAGAATCTTTTTCTATTGGCTACCTTTGACTTGGAGTGATTCCTTAGCTAGATGTTACTATGCATGCCCAGCTGGTGGTGTCTTCCTTGACTTGGCATATTAAATCTACATGGCAAGGTCAGTACACATAATAACTACACATCTATAACCACTCTAAGAATCATTCATTAATCACATTCAAAATCAATATAGTTAACCCACATAATATGCCAAATTTCATTAAAGCTTGTAGAGATAGGATAATTTCAAATGTCAATGGTTTGAGGGAAAAATTATGCAAATACCAACATTTAATCATCAAAGTTCATGACATCAGCCAAAAAATGGACTATAGATTCTACCCAAAACTAAACCAAAAACTAGGCTCATCACCTCCTATAAAGTGATTGCAAAATATTTCATTCTTAGAATAAAACCAATGTTGCAAGGAATTGTTATAACAAAGTAAACTTTTTATTGCTAGTAGATATCTTCTTGATAATCTTTTTTTATCATGTGAAACATGTGATTAGGCTTAGCAAATAGGAAAAAATTCTATATTGATTAAACTTTATTTTGATAAGGCATATGATAGAATTCACTACTTATTTATTCTAAATATACTTCAATGGATCACCATCGGTCCTAAAATTCATGCACATATTTAAATGTTGTTCCAAGATACTAATGTGTGGATTATTATCAATAAGATGATGAATAATCTATTTCACTTACAAAGATCCATCTACCAAGGATGCCCTTTAGCTCCACACCTCTATGTTCTGATGGCTAATGCTTTGGACTACCTTCTTCAAGTTGAGACTAGCAAGCAACTCATTTCAATAATTTATATTCCTTATAATGCTATTGTAATTAATTCTCACTATGTTTATGATAGTTTATTATTTTTACTGAAACATAAAAAAATGAAGGTTTAACATTATTTTTCTTAGGGATGTTCCACTCAATTATCAGGGCTAAAATGCATAAATAAAAATCATAAATTAATCCTAAGTGTTATTGTACACACGTGAAATTGACATCATCCATTTAATTAGTTCATATTCACCTATCAATTAAATAAACCAAGTTTAATTGATTTAATCTCTAAGGATCATCCATTTAAAATTAAATAAATTAACTTTATTTAATTTGATCCTATCATTATCACCCTTAGCTAAATAAATCAAATATTTATTTAACTAAATCTTTATCACCTTTCATCTCCCTTTGATTTTATTTAAATCCCTAAATTTAAGTCAAATGGGTCAACAAGCATCTAACATCATTTTAACTAATCTAACCCTGATTAATCTAATCTAATCACCCATCACATCCTCTAGCTTTTCCCACTTGTGCCAATAAAACATTTTAATTCATTTATAAATTCATCATTTTCCATCAACATGGCATATTTGAGGAATATTCCCTCAAATTTGAATTCAAAAAAAAGTTGACATGTACATCCAACAAAACATTTATGAGGCCTTACATGGCTCTTACATGTCCCTTTGCAAAGGTAAAACTCATCATTTAACTCTCAAATTCAAATTTGAATCTCACCCTCTTTGGAACATTGACCAAAATGTGCTCATTCCTCAGCCTATCACAAGTTGACAAGTGGCTTCATCTCTTTTGTCAAATCATTATCCCACATTGCTCTATTTTCAGCACTCTTCACATTTGATATTTTATAAATAGAAGGCTTCATTCTTCAACAAATCATCCACAAATCTCATGAAAAGTCACTCTCTTCAATTGAGAATTGATTTTTTCAACCTCATATCATGTTCAAAGAAGTTTAATCATATAGCTTATCTAAAGGGGTTGGGAAAGGGCTATTTTCCATATCAAAATAGCACCAATCCCTCCATAAGATCAAGTGTTTGCTTTGTTTAAGAATAAGGAATAGTTATTTTCGGTTGTATTTGCTCAAGTATTTCATCTTTTTCCTTGTTCTTTAACAATGCAAATAGATTTTATGGGAAATTCTTATTCTAACCTTGCATTTTGATCTAATACTTGGATTATTTTCTTTGCTCATGCAAGTTGGAATTGGGTATCACATTATGGCGCCCACCGTTTTTTATTGCATTGATGTCATTCTGAGAATTATGATTTGTTTTTTTCATGTCAATCTATCTTTGAGTGCAGCTATTTCTTTCACCTTCTAATACCATTTACCTGAAAGATAAAGTCTTTTTAACAAGTTCATGCTGCGCATCTGCTATAAGATATTTCTTTTAGGAATTTTATGAAGTGGTTTGCGTGATGCTTGCCTATCAAGCATGATGGTCCTCTACCATGAACTAGTAAAGTATTTAGAGTTTTCTTGTCTATCCCTATCCATACCTCACACTGTTAGTAATGGTAAGTTATTTATCAGTTTAAGCTCTTTGTTGGAAAAAAAATTAAAACGCTTCTGATTTGAGAACATAACAGTTTGCAGGAAAGTTTATAAGGTCATTATTCTACAAGGTTTGACCTCTTTGGCGAGCTTGATGATGGATTTTTGTGAACCTTATTCTTGACTACACAGTGTGCCCACTATTTGAGCATTGGCATCTCACCATCCATCGGTCAGTCACTTTCTTTTATTTTTTGTACATTCACCTTGTTTTGTATGAGGTTACATTTGTTTGTGGATTTTGTTTTACCAAACATTTTACATGCCCTGTCTTAGACCACGCCTACTTACAACCCATTTTGTGTATATTCATCCATGCAACTCTTCAAGGTCCTTTCTCTACTATATACCATCAACACTCCCTCTTTTGGTTCCATTTTGTTTTATAAACATTCTTCAGGATATGCCACAAAATAACCACCCTGTTGGAAGCTCCATCTATGCATACCAATCATGACTGTGGCGTGGGTTTGAAGGAAAAAGAGTCTTTTGAAGGTTGCATTGGAACTTAATCTTGTTTGAAAGTTTCAATAACCTTATCAAAAAATCTATTGAGTATGATAGTATTCCATGAGACCACATCTTTTGGTGCATATTGTCAATAGTTCACGTGATTTATTTGTGTCCATTTTTGCATTCCTTCATCTTCAAATCCCGTATTGTGTTCTCTAAACTTGCTTAATCACATCGACTGTTGTAAATTTTCTTAAAAGTGCCATAATGGTTGAGTGATACATTCATCAATTGAAAAGAATTTAAAGCATAGGATAGTAAGAAGTGTACTGCCTCAATGGCAGTGTTGCACACTGCACTATAGGAATGTCATAGTAGATCACCAATTTTCCATTTAAACACATAAACAATTGTTGCCACATGATTTTTCTATCTTTCCATAGTCTCTAATGGAGCACTATAAAGGGTTGGGTATGTTATACACTCCATTCTTTATCTTATTACTACTATGCATTCATCCTGCAATAAACATCTTTACTTGGAGCACAAAAATAGTCGTAGTATTTAGAGCAACATTACAATATTAGCAAATGTTAAAATTAGAGTAGTCCAATATTAGAAAATTGATAATTATGGCTTTTCCAATATTCTTATTCCATCTGTTGCGTACCATGAATGACATAGTGGGAAATGTGTAATATACTAAAATCTACTTGTCAGATTCTCTGAGCAAACTTATCTAAAGAAGTAATTAGGCCTATAGCACTAAAATGTTTGTAATATGGAAAATCTCTGACAATTACTGTAGAAATATTTGTTCTAATTGCATATTTTCAAAACAAGCCACTAGCACTCTGTTGGCATAGGGACACGTACACTTACTATGTAAAGCAAGTGGAACATATCATGGCAATCATTAAAGGTAGTGAAGGCTACATTGTCATCCTCATTATGTCTCTATATAAAGTTGACTAGTGCATTGAATATGGTTGTTTAAAGTCTTTATGTCTATTTAATATTGATACTAAGTCTATATGAATACTGAAAGCCTTGACACAACTCTTCTAATGCATTGAGTATTAAGTTGTTAATAATCCTTTCCTTTCATTGCTTGTTTTTGGAAAATTTTGTAGATGAAGTAAATGTTGTTTTCAAAGCATTAAAACCTACTCATCAAAACCAATCGACACATATCCTATAGTCATTAAAATGTTTTTTTGCATGTTTTATGTGTCCATCTTGGCATCGATAGCGAGGATGTTGGAAATAGTTTATGAAAATTGAAGTTACACATGCCATTTGTATTTACTGTAAAAACAAAATTTCAAATGACTTTTTAGCTTTCCTTGTTTACCTGCTAACTGTATTTGTTTTTTTTCAACAATGGATTGATGGGATTTGGATTTAAAATAAGTTAAATTCTCTATGTTTGTTTTTGAAATTGATATATCTTTCTCTGAAAAGATTTTGTATGTGACAAACATATGGAATAAGAACAACTTGCACTGACAATGGACTCCGCTATTATTGTGCAAGTAGAAGGGGCGTTGATTTCAGGACATTAAATCGAAGGCTAATGCTTGAGGGGAGTATTGATTATAGATAGATATAAGAAGCCAGGGGTGGAAAGAATTAAATTCCCAACTAGAGGATACTCAACACTAAATGTCGATATCTACAAAACTATGGAATAAGCAAATATGACGTGGTTTTTTTGGCTTTTACTTGCACTATTTTGGAAGCTATCATGAACCATTTAAATAATCATACTTTTTTTTTGTTTCCATCTTTATGTGCTTGGCTTGGTCTTTAATTTGCAATTTTACATTTGCCCTTTGCATTAACATGTATGTTTCTTAAACAGGTTGGTGGGTGAGGCTTTAAGATTTCCAATTTCATTAATTGAAAATTATTTATGTAACATTTATTGTGTCAACTTTATGCATGCCAATTGCATCAGTTTGAAAGTTTCTAAAATAATATTTGCAGATAATGATATGAAGTATTTTTTAATACTCTAACGTTATCTATTTAAGCATAGGCTGAAAGTGTGTTTGTGAGGAAAATATTTAACAAGTTTTTAATGAATACATTATGGTTAAAATTGTATTTTTTATGATGAGTCATTATTTATAAATCTTACTTGTCATGGTTTGGTGATGGAATAGGAAAATGAGGAAGGTGAAAAGGAAGGAAAAGTGAGGAGGAGGGATTCTCGTTTGCACAAGGAGCTTGTAAGAAGCAATATTTGGAGGAATCTTGGAAAATGGAACATTAAATTCAGATTTTATAAAGAGTTTTTTAATGCTTGGAGCCTCCATTTACTGCTTTAATTTTCTTTTTTAAGCCAAATAGATCATTGTTTTTTTTCAAAGTTGGATTAAAATTGAACACTAGAAAATGACTAGACATTTTTTTGGGATAACATTGAACAAAAAAACTTCACATTTTATTTTTGGTGCTTAAAATAAAATCATCATTGCTTTGAAAGGTTAAAACGAACATGTTTCTTTTATGCAAAATAATCTCATCTAAAAAGACATATGCACTTCTCTCACACTTCACAACGACCTTGAGAATCAAAAGTCTTTTTGATGACATTAAGTTGCATTAAAAATTTCCTCCACACTTCATTTTGGGTGTAAAATTGAACAAAACACATTGTGAGTGTGAGTAAACTTATTTCATGTGTTCTCCCTTTGTTTCTAAACAAAGGTTGATCAAACTATGAATATGTTTACTCACTTTTTTCTATCTTAGAGGGCTTGCCTTGGGGAAAAATTACTCACCTAAGGGAACAACTCAACTGGTAACAATCTAAACCTAAGAGTATTTCCAGTTGGGATATAAATGAGGGTATTGGAGTAAACGCTAGTATCACGCAGTTGATTCTGATGAGATGGATCTGCAAAGGGACTCTTGTCGTATGGGTCAATCTCCACAAATGGAAAGTCTGAACTAAAACCCTTGTTTTTAGTAACCAACCATTTCATCCAATGATTTTATCAAAGTCGTGCATTGAAACTTACATTCAAAGAAGTTACTTGCAATGTCCGATCTTGGTTAAAATATAGAGGTTAAGACTTCATTCTTAACATACCTTTATATTTTTTCCTTGGTTACATGTAAAATCATCTCTTCTACTACGAAGGCCATGAGGCAAGCCCACCAATAAAAATGTACCAATTGAGCTAGGATGCCATATTGCTTGTGAGTCCAATTTGAAAACACAATTCTTTGATCAAAAACATTTGAAAACCAACATTCAACATGAGCATCAAATATCAAACCCTTTAGGAGAAGCAAATATCCTTGAATGAATTTGCATGCCCTTGCTTTCCCTTGGGATTCATGTCCTTAGAGGTTTCTAAGAATTTGGAATTCATCTCAATTTTCTCCTTCTAAGGTCAACAATAGGAAACCTTTACCTTGATTTCCTCAATTTTTGCATAATGCATTTTGTGGGATGAAAGAAACTTAGGACACTGGACATTCAGATGAAAACCTAATCAAGAAGTTTTTGTGATAAAAATAATCCATTAAGCAATGATTGAATCAATTGGACCCCACACATGTGCTTGGCATCTTTTGGTCATATGGTTTTCATGCAAACATTGTTCTTTTGATTTTGAATTAATCTTAGAGAAAAGCATGTTCTTCACTATCTTGGTCTAGTAAAAAAGTTCTTCCTAGATTCATTTAGGATCAAAATCAAACACTTCATTCATTCAAACATTTATCATTCCATCCCACCAAACAACTTTAGAACTTTGGAAACATCATGTTCTAGACTTGGGTAAATCATCAAAATAAAAATCACCTTGTTTAGTTATGAGTATGGGAATGCATCCTTTCTCATACCTCTAGTTAAATTAGCAACCCTTTGAACAAGTTCATTCCTAAGATCACATCCAACATATTAGGGTTTACAAGTTCATTATCCAATCAAACCCATCAAAATCAAGCCCTAATTCTAGCATTGATCTAAAGCTCTTAAATGTTCAACATTCATATCATTCACCCCTTTCATCCTTCATCTCGTCATTGGTCCTAAGAACATTAGAGGTAACTTTTGAAACAAGGTCAAAAGACAAGAAGAACATGGAATACAAACTTGATCCATACATCATGAGTAATCCAAATCAATTTAACTTTCAAAACCTTACAATGTCGATTGATTATCAAAACTAGCACTTATAGAATCCATAGATGGGATCATTACCTTCTACAAATGTCAACGGTAGAACAAGTGTGAGTATACCCAAATCAAAGATTGGAACACATTTCCTGATGGTAGATCTAAATCCAAACTTGCAAGTTTTTCAACCAAACAATCAATGCATGAGCCTTCAAATGAACAACATCATCCCATCAAATCCTTACATTCCAAATGCGAATGTACCAAGGACAAATTTAACAAACATGAACATTTTTAATCCAAACTTGGAAAACTTTCAGATAGATATGTTTGTGAATCACACAAATATTGTTCAGAGCCCAAACAAGATGTTAATGACTCTAAGACAAGGTGACACCATGCAAAATCAAAGTTACCTAAATCAAGACAATGTTCAATTTCAACCTATAATGCCAAATCTAAACACCATCCAAAAACAGAGCATTATCCAAAATCAATTTGTTCATGATCCTATTCAAAAATAACAAGTATGCATCCCAAATCTGATTAAACCAAATTAACTATATCAAGGGAGTCAAGATCAAAATTAAGATCAAATTTGGAAAGATCAAAGTGTTATACTTACCAAAATAGTTGAGTCATTGGACCAAGAGACATCTCCACCACCATTACCCATATCAAAATTATTCCTGTTTTAGGGCTTCCCCCTTTACCTAGCATCAATCACTCCGTCCAAATCAATCCACCTAACACCAATCAAGCCATCACATCAAATCCTTTGAATATACCATTGACATCACACCAACAGATGGTATCTAATAAAATGACAACATCAATCCTGAAAAATCAGAATATGGTCTCCCAAGGATCTATCACCTCAGTCATTCCAACCATCACTATCACTTCAACCATTCCAACAACCACTCTCACACCCATCACATATCAACCCCTCACTACCATGATTGCTACAAGCATATCTCAACCACTTGTCACTATATCCAACACAATTCTGAATCTGCCACCACTACCACCAAAACTAAACATAGCAAGACAATATAACATTGCACTAAAAGCTCATCAAGCCTACCAAAAGGCCATCCAACAATATCTAGCTACGCAACAAGAAGCACATGCTGAGGCTCAAGTGCAAGCACAAGCTCAATCCCAATACCAAAAAAATGTTAACAACTCCAAGCATTGCTCCAAGTCAACGATCACATAATCAAGACCTATCCATGAATGAACACATGGAATATATTTATGCCTCATCCAAATATCAAATCAACATACATTAAGAGTCACTTTTGATCATGATAAGAATCCTTCAACAATATCCAACAATGATCCATTTCAAGGATTGTTAACATTATTTGATCCTGTAATCAGCAATCCATCGACCAATGATCATGTTGAAAATGTCTCTACATCACCTAATAAGTTAGACAACATATCTCAAAAATTTATTCCAAAGCATGATCAACATCTCCCACCAAAGTCTAGCAATGGTCCTTTCCAAGACATATTCACATTCTTTGACCTCATGATTGCCGATATTGAAGGAATCTGTAGCTCAACATTTGATCCAAGTCCACTAAAAAATGAAGCAGATATTGAGGCAATTCTCATGCCTAATGATGACATCCAAGAACCTTATATAAGAAATCCATCCTTTGAAACTAATCGATGTCAAAAACTTGATCCAAAGCATGACGAAAGCAACTCCAAAATCATTCAAGATCAAGAATTTGTATCTCTAATATACTAGAATGATCTAATGGACACTCTCCTATCTATACAAAATTCACATACCCCTCCATCTACCCATCATATGCTTTCTATGGATGGAAATGTAAATGATTTTCATTCAGAACAAGATCCCTTTACTCCTAACATTATTACACAAAAAGAGTAGGTTATTGATTCGTATAGTCAAACTAAGTTGATAACATCAAGATCAAATACATCCCAAATTCAAACTAGGGACATTAAGTATGAGGGTATCTAGCATTATCTGCTCAAGGAAACAAGTTGGATAGAATAGTATAATTTAGAGTTAGTAGAGCAGAAAATTGAAACATCACCTACGATGGTCATTTATCAGAGAATGCATTCTAAACAAGAGCTCTTAGAACAGGCAGAATCAAAGCATGAAGGTACTGCTACAACCATACTAGGGGAAACTTCATCTCAAGAAAACATCAACATAGGGAGCATGAAGAATCCTTATGATGAAACTTATGCCAATACTACAACCAGTAACATCATGAATCTTCTTCCACCCATCACCCCATCCAGGAATTGGGACCAAATTCGAAAGAAAGATTTGAATCAAAGTACGAAGAAAGTTATCAAAGAGAAAGAAGTTGAAAAGCATAATGGACAAATCAAATACATATGGATACCAAAAAATACAAAGAAATATTAGAAACTCTGGGGAAAAATAAAAAAGGGAAAAGTATCCATCAAAGATGTCCACAAAAGAAAAAGCAAGCTTTTCAAGCAATGTACAAAGTGTATCAAGCAATTGGTCCTAATTCCATGCACACTTCCATATCCATCCATCATTGTTCACCTTCCCAAGATTGGAGAGTCAAAGGCTCCAAACTGTCAACCAATCAATCTTGTATACCTAAACACACTCCATCCATGCCTCCACACATGATATCCAATTATCACATTGACCATGTATTGGAAACAACTCTTCATCATAAGGATTTTGAAGGCACTCTATTGTGATGTGCACATAGAGACAAAGTTAACTCCATTATTGATAAAGCAAATAAGGAATCCCAAAAGTTGCATTCAAGTGCATGTATCTTAGCAAAGAAACTTCTTTAGGAAAGATATCAATGGCACATTATGACATAAGCATCTATATTGACACCATTAGGTGGGTCAGCATGAATCTTTCAGAAAAACCAAAAAAATAAAAAAATATGAAAATCCAAAAAAAAAAGAAAAAGGATTGAAAATAGTAAAGAAAAAAAATCATCCTCTAGTGAAAACCAAATTGGCAATGCTTTGGGAAAGACCATGATGAAAACCTAGAAAATAGGCATCATGAGTACAATCAAGCATCTACATGCACTATTTTAGGTGGAAGCATCTCATCCCATCCATAATAAATCCAACATTTCATCCATCTTATCCATAATAAATCCATTCATCCATGAACCATTTATCCAATCCATTTTCATCCATTTGCATCTATAGTCTGAGTTATCTTGATATTGACAAACTTTGGTGCACACTTTACACTTGCTTATGGTAAACATCTTGACATGTGTCATTTTCATTGATCCTATCCTACCTAGTGTTATCTAATCCATGAGGTATCATCCAAATGAAGCATTCCTCCATTCAAACACCTTATCTTATCACAAGATAATCCTTGGCATCCTTTGCATGCTTACCATATCCATCTGTCCATACACCTATCCAAGGATTCATCCACGACATTTCATACATTACTAGACACTGGGGGAAGATATTTACATCTTGCTTTGAGAATAAATCTTGATCTATATCCTCCAACTTATGTGGTGATCTGGACATTGGCAAACGTGAAATCAAATTGGTCAAAACATTTGGGAGAAAGAAATCCAAATCACTAGCCCATGGCATATTTTGACAAGAAGATGTTCCTTATTAGTCTTCATCTTTCATCGAACATCAATCCAAGTAATCACTATCAGTTGCATCTATTTTGCACATGAAACATCACATCAAATCATTTGAACAAATTCTATTCCAAATCAAGCTTTATCAATCATGATCAATCAAATCTAATCAAAAAATCCATCATCTTGGGATATCTATCCTAATCCTTGTGTTGCTTAACACTATCCTGGCATTGTTGTGTATCCTCAACAATGTTATCATCATCATCAATCCATCAATTCGATCAATCAACCTTAGCTTGGTTTTCAACAAAATCCCAAAATAGAGCCTTGATATGATCACACATATCCATATCCAAATCATCAAAATCATGCGAAAAATCCAAAAACACTCAAAAAGTCAGAAAATGTCAAAAAAATTAGAATCCAAACTATGTTGTCTCTGAGCTTAAACATAGGGAAGGCTAATCTTTGATTAGCCCCTAACACACAAAATCTAAAAACTTTCAAAAAACACAAAATCCAAAACTATTAAAAAAACATCAAAATCCAAAAACATTCATAAAATCACACAAAAACACAAAAAAAATAAAAAAACACAAAATCCAAAAACATTTGAAAAATAAAAAATAAAAACATTTGAAAAATCCAAAAACCCAAAAAAAAGCCTCAAAAACATTCCAAAAACGTCAAAAACATCCAAATATTTGAAAAAATCCATCTATCCCATCTCACTTTCACTGAAAATAATCAATCATCCATAATAAATTGATCGTCACCTTCATCCTTTGGAAACACAAATAGAAAAAATCACAACAATCAGTAAAATCAAGCTTCAATCATAAAATCAAAAACAAACAACAAACCTTTAAAACAAAATCAAACTCTTGATCATTTTAAGACATGTCAATCAACCTTATATCAATAGCCTATCAATCAACTTATCAACCCATCATCATCCTATACAATGCATGCCTTAGGATATATCATTCCGACAATAGGCATCATTTTGGATATCACCTTGGATTCTTATCGTATCAAAACAAATCCCTTTGGCTAGAGATATGAAGAACATTGGCTTGTTTGTTTACTTGATCTTTTCTTTTGATTTATCTTATTGCACTCATTCCAAGGACCTTTTGATGATATCCTAACGAAGGATTTAGAGAGATAGGAATGGGGCAACGATCATTATCCTTTTGTCTATTGTGCTTGTTGGATGTTCTTGTAAAATAAATTGGAAAATACTTGCTTTGTTGGGTGCGTCCTAGCAAGGTTTCTGTATGTCAAGTGTGAATAAGAATACTCCTATATGTTTGTCAATTCAAAGTCCATCTCACTAGGTGCAATGCCATCCTGGTTTTTTATACCTTGATGCATCGTACCTATGTGTGTTATCAAACATAAGGTAAATAGCCCACTTAAAATCCCAATCATTGATAAGAAAATGAACATCACCTATCATCATAATCTCTAATAAAGTCTCATCAAATCATGGACTTGTTGGATCCTCTTGTCATCACCTAATTTTTTCTTTTCCATACTAACGTCATGCCATGATTAGTTAATCATCATCATCATCAGTGCATCCATCTTGCATCCACAAACCATCAGTATTTTGCATATCATCTCACATGCATGTTCATCATCATAATATAGATCTGTTGGTCTAAGCATTTTCATAAAACATACATTGCATAATCATAGTATATCATATCATCCATCTCATCGATCATCACATCATATCATCATTTCAGTTGTTTAAGATAATATAGATTTGTTATTCTAAGCATCTTAAAACCATCTCATTTGCATCATCATCCATAGCCATCCATTTTGAACCTCTTTATCGCGAGATCGACCCTCAAATCAAATCTTTTCGCTTGATCTCTCGAGGGGGTAATGTACTAGTGTACTTCTTTCCGCTAAGGCATCCAAAAAAAGAATCCATTTTTTTTTAAAATTTTGATCGCAGAAAGTTTATTCTTTGAACCAATGTAACAAGTACATTGCTTCAAAGAGGGGAAAAATGTAGACAGGTGAAATTGACATCATGCATTTAATTAGTTCATACTCGCCCATCAATTAAATAAACCAAGTTTAATTTATTTAATCTCTAAGGATCATCCATTTAAATTTAAATAAATTAAATTTATTTAATTTGATCCTATCATTATCCCCCTTAGCTAAATAAATCAAATATCTATTTAACTAAATCATTATCACCTTTCATCTCCCTTTGATATTATTTAAATCCCTAAATCTAAGTCAAATGGGTCAACAAGCATCTAACATCATCTTAACTAAGCTAATCCTGATTAATCTAATCTAATCACCCATCACATCCTCTAGCTTTTCCCACTTGCACCAATAAAGCAGTTTAATTTATTTATAAACTCATCATTTTCCATCAACATGGCATCTTTGAGGAATATTCCCTCAAATTTGAATTCAAAAACAAGTTGACATTTACATCCAACAAAGAATTTATGAGGCCTTACATGGCTTTTACATGTCCCTTTGCAAAGGTAAAACTCAACATTTAACTCTCAAATTCAAATTTGAATCTCCCCCTCTTTGGCACATTCACCAAAATGTGTTCATTCCTCATCCTATCACAGGTTGACAAGTGGCTTCATCTCTTTGATCAAATCATTATCCCACATTGCTCTATTTTCAGCACTCTTAGAATTTGACATTTTATAAATAGAAGGCTTCATTCTTCAACAAATCATCCACAAATCTCATGCAAAGTCACTCTCTTCAATTGAGAATTGAATTTTTTCACCTCATATCATGTTCAAAGTAGTTTCATCATATAGCTCATCTAAAGGGGTTGGGAAAGGGCTATTTTCCATATCAAAATAGCACCAATCCCCCCATAAGATCAAGTGTTTACTTCGTTTAAGAATAAGGAATAGTTATTTTCGGTTGTATTTTCTCAAGTATTTCATCTTTTTCCTTGTTCTTTAACAATGAAAATATATTTTATGGGGAATTCTTATTCTAACCTTGCATTTTGATCTAATACTTTTATTGTTTGCTTTGCTCATGCAAGTTGGAATCAAGGTTCACAGTTATAATAGCAATGAGGGAAGTTTTGAGAGGCTAAAACAATGTGTACCCTACTAAAAATATGTATTTTTAGGTCATTGAGGACTCATTCACCCAAAGTGCTGAATTGGTCCCTGTTAGGGTTTCTAAAAACTTAATTATATAATTTTTTCTTTAATGCATGCACTTCTAGCCCCCATATGACTAGCTCTCGAAATTATAAAATTAATGTTATAGAGCTCTTTTTGTGATCTTGCAATGTAGATGACAACTTTACAACTTTTCTTTCAATCTTGTTCTCCACTAGATCTTCAACCTAAAAACCTATAATCACATATCAAAGGAGGAGAAAATATTTTTGACTTTTTAGGAAATAGGGGTTTTCCTTGGTCAAACCCCTTTTAGATAATTAAACCTTGTGATGAAACAATGAAATATGAAAGGACGATACCTTGGATGATGTCATGCAATGTAAATCTGCAATCTAACATGAAGTGGTCACGAAGAACATAGATCTTGATCTTGAGTTGGATATGAATAATTCTTGTGAGTGGATCTTCAATGCTACATCACAATATTATTTCAACAATATGCATGATGCACTATGCCTTTCACATGATGATATGATCTTGAATTGTTGTAATATAGATTCAATAATATTCCCTTGAATGTCCTTAAAATACTCTTGAAAATGCTCTATTGATCATAATTTTGCTATAATTCTTGAATACTTGAAAGCTTAGATGGAACTATGTGAATTAATCTTGTATTTATACTAAACTTAAGAATTAAGCCCAAAATTCAAATAATCCAAGATGACATCAAATCTAGGATTCAAAATCATTAAAATCCTGACAGAAATAAATTTAAAATGAGGTTTCCTAGGTAAGGAGGACCCATTCACCCAAAGTGGTGAATGGGTCGTAGTACAATTTTCTAGGACCAAGCTTTAGTGAGATGAAATATTACTAAAAACCATCTCAAATATGTTAAAAAAATGGTGTGTCCTAGGTAGGGAGGACCCATTAACCCAAAGTGGTGAATGGTTCCTAGCATAATTTTCTAGGACCAAGCTTTGTCAAATAAAATGCTATGCAAGATTATTAATGAGTGTCAAGATAAATCCTAGGAAAATGCAATAAATAAGGCTTAGATTTGAATTAAAGGAAAATTAAGGTCTAATTAACCTCAATTAATTAAGAAAGCCCTATACTAGTGTGAAAGTGTAAGAAAACACTTTACAACACCCTAAATAAGGCACACTTAAGTACATTTTATCATTAATTATTAGTTCCCAAACTAAGCATGAGAAAGGATTACTTTTTTTGATGCTACATTTTGTTCCCACTTTAGTGAGAGTTTTCCCTGATGAAAAAATCATAGTAAAGTAGACATTCAAGACATTTAAGTATGCAACAATAACAAAGATACACAATCATACCCTATCAAAGACTAATGAAAAAAAACTAAAACACACGATCAAGCATAATCATTCCAACACAATGTGGAATGCAATTGTTTGCCCAAGAAAAGGATCAAGCTTTGATGGTCCAATGTGATGTGGAACACATCTAGGCCATTTTTCCATAAATATTATCAAACTTCAACATTCCAATGTGATGTGGAACATATCTAGATTATTTTCTTGTAACAAGCCTGCTCACTCAAGTATAGTGGAACCTCAAGCCACCCACTAGGTTAGTTATCACAACAAGGTGGTAAATGAGAGTATCATAGTAGCCTCCCATACTATATCGAACTTATTCTCCTAAATTTTTTGATAAGGAACCATGATGCAATGTTTTTATGAATGATTTTGAATGTTATGTCTATAATATTTTTTTTAAGGGGATTTTGCTTCATTCATGTAAGTTCTTCTTACGAAACATTGTTCCTAATGCCTCTAACAGAGGACAAGTCAAGAATATCAGATTGCCACAAATGGGATACCTCATTTGCATCATTCCACTAAGGGAACTGTATTCTTATAAATATCAAGCTGTTGTAGGATATCAAACCCAATGAAACCAGCAAGAAAAGGACACATCACAAGAAAAAATAAAATCACACCATGAAATATTAAAAAAATGTCAAAAGTTGTCATTGATGTATGTCCCCACTTTAAAGTAGTTGCTAACACCATTACTATGAGTAATTTCTTTAAAGTAGCCAATTTATTATCCTCATACATTAGAGATTTCCTCAAAAAACCCTATTCCAAGTCATATGTTTCCAAAATAAAGCTACACCATGAAAAAGGAGGGAGGGGCTTCCCCTAGAAATACAATGCTAAACCCAAAAAGAAAAATACTTCACATGCAAGCCAACATAAGGTATGTAGTCCACATCCCAAGCTTTATCTTACATATACATGGAAGGAAATCAACTAGCAAAAAGAGACAGTGACAAGTGACATACAAGGAAAAAGCTACCTAATCCCTTGCCCCAACTGAGTGTGTGAAAAGGGTGAGAAGAGGATGGTTGATGATATACCACACCTTGTAATAAGGAAATGATTTGCAATGAATATAGACGATGTAATAGTGAGTATCATATGATCCTACAACTATTACATGGAAAGGAGAAAAAACTATTGTTATTGATTATAATGAGTAGATAAAGTATCAATTGTATCCATATCTAATGAAATATTTCCACATGTAGTATATATATCAGTTTAGGATGCAACAAGTTAAAATTTTCTTGGAAGAATCTTTTGTAAGGTTCTTCATATTAAGTGAAGGTTTATTTCATGCTTTTGTTTCTTGTGAAGAACAATAACCAAGACCACTAGTTGTTTCTTATGTGTTAGACTCTATAGGGACACAAATACCTTGTTCTCTAGCACCACATCATTTTCCACTATACCTAGGTTGTTTCATAAGTTTATAACCTCTTCAATAAAGCTTTTTAATTTCATTCTAAAAGGTGGAATTTTTTTCTTTCCTCCTTAGGAAAATTACAAACATCAAGGTCTTGGCTATTCCTCAATCACCAAATCAATTGATGTTAGTGGTACCTCCTCAATATTCTAGGAAACTTTATCTAATAAAGACATCCAAATGGAGCCCATGAGTAGTCGTTGTCATAATATTACTACCAACACTCCCTCCATCCACACCATGAACTATCATTCCAATAAACCTTCCATTTGGAACCAACAAAAAAAAATTCTTACAAATCAAAAGTCTAAAATCAAATGCCATAGGCCATTGAATCAAACAAAAACCTAAGCGGAAAAATGAAGTCAAAATGGATCCCAAAGAAAAATGGGTCAAGCAAAGAAAATATTCCAAATCCAAAAGTCAATAAAAATATGGAGCCACATGAAAAGAGGACTCCAACATATAATAAATGTACACCTCCTTCAAAATGGTCATCAAGCAAGGCATCTAAAAGTGTTGGTTCCAAACACTATCCTAATTAAAATTCCAAACTTCCTCACCTACCCTTCCAAGTTTGGAAAATAAAAAGAGCTTTATCCAAATGTCCAAACAACCATACCACATCTACCATCATCCATCATAATCCTACATCATGCCTAAAATATAAAATACATACTACACAAATCCATTGCATCTGGCAGCAACTCTTTATCATAACAACTCTAATGGCACTCTATCATGATGTGTGTATTATGATAAGGCCAACTCTAGTATTAGAAAGGATCACAATGGCATTGATTAGTTGTATGCAAGTGTTATGATCCTGATAGTACAAATGCTTGATAAAGGTCATTATATTGGTATATCATGGCACCATTTTTTGCATCAGCACCGATAGTGGATTCAATAAATTCATTGGCTAGCTAAGACATCAAGGCCATCGAAAAATATCAAAAATTAAAAAAAATCAAAAGAATCAAAAGAATCAAAACAATAAAAAAAGGAGTCAAGAAATAGTAAACAAAAAAAATTTGTCCAACAGTGAAAACCATTTCTATGGTTCTTTGGATAAGTACCATGATGAAAACTTGGTAAATAGGTGTCATTCATATGGAAAATTATCTATGTGGACCATTACATTTGGGGGCAAGTCGTCGCATCTCCCATACTCTTCCTATGACATTTCCTCGTGACAATTTCATCTATCCATTAGAGCCTTGGCATTTCAATCCATTTATCTTAACAACGACTAAGGTACAAACATAAATCATGCTTTGGGAAAACTCTTGAAATTTCTATCCTTTGGACATAGACTATTCGTGAGATATCATGTCATTATTTTCATAGCCTCATTATCCCTATGTGACATAGTCCTTGAAGATCATATGGAAATTCCTCTAGTTTCATGTCTCCCATCCTTTACCAAAGCCACCTATCATCCTTTCATGTTTGTTTCCTATCATGGTTTTCCCTTGTTAAATTGTGTAAGTATACTCCATCATCCCATTTAGCTAATGTCATCATCATCATCATCATCATCACTTGTCAATTGGTATTCAACTTGACTAGGGGCACAATCATGTTTGTCCTTGACATCATTCACATGCATTTTTCAAAATCATAAAATATCAAAAATCCAAAATAAGTGAAAACACATCAAAAATCCAAAAAAAGTAAAAACAAGTCAAAAATCCAAAAAATTGAAAATATGTCAAAAATATTTTAAAAAAGGGAAAATATGTCAAAAATACCAAAAAAGTCAAAATCCAAAAAATGTGAAAACTTGTCAAAATCAAAGAAAATCAAAAGACGTTAAAAATCCAATCAAAAATGAAAATACATAAAAAATCCAAAAAAATAAAAATATCCAAAAAATAGAAAAACATCCAAATAAATCTCAAAAATTCTAAAACAAGAGTCAAAGTCTATCAAGTCAGTCATGTCAGTCTTTTTCATTGTCGAACTACGAGGTCTCTGCACATTTCTATGAGCAAGGCCATCTGTTGATGAGCCCCTGAGGCCTCCCAGGTCAATCCTTTTAGTGTTCATCACGTCAGTCAAAATAAATTGAACATGGTCAACTTCGATAGAACATAATCATTTGTATTTCAAACACAAATCCTGAATCAACCAGACCAACAAAACAACATGCCTCTAATTAAAATTAGTCATTCATCAAATCAATCAACAATCAATGGTCTTAAACAAGATGTGTCCTTCCTAAAATCAGACCTTGTCATTATCTAACTTTATCATTTTCCTTCTATAGGTAGTTACATGATCAAAACCAGACTTGATGTCTTATACAACATGTTTCATCTCTTGAAACTAGGCCTTGTCAAAACAATCCACCCATTACTCACTTCATCACTTAACACATTGACAAACATTTATTGGAAAATAGTCTGATTAGTTGTTGATCTTATTGGTTTGTTTTGTCTTGACTTTGGGATTTACTTCGTTCATGTTACTAGCCACCTCGATGATGTCCCATGAAGGATTTAGAGGAGTGATGATGTCTCATGACTTGTCTTTTATTGGATTGTTGTATGTGGTTTTTCTTGACAAAAAGACATGGGAAATATAACCCTTAGTATGAGTTAAGACATTCCTTGTATGTGACTATTTGTTATATAGATGGATGACCTTGCATATCTTGGTCTATTTAATACCATGGTGTTTGTTGTCCATTTGTCATATTTACTACACAATGATGATTAAATGCAAAATCTTTGCATAGCAAAATATATATCTGCAAATTATCTCAACTAGCACTATCTCACCATTCACGTCTTCATTACTAACATCCATCTTTTCCATGCAGAACATTCATCTTATCCACTCTAACATTTCTTCTATTTTGTATCTTCATTATCCTTCATTATTTCTCTCTCATAAATTTTGAGAGAACACTCATATTCTTTGAACACACATGTCCTCTTGAGGGAGAATACCACTACCTCCTCATCATGCTTCATCATTCTTCCTTTCACTTGGGCGTGTTTTTAATTAATTTTCTTTGAGAAAATGCAATAAAATGCATTGTATCAAAGAGTGGAAAAATGTAGACACTAAAATTTTTCCTAGGCCCATGACTCTTAATTTCTTCAAAATTATTTCATCTTCATTCTTCATAGTTAAATAATTTTAACTATTTAAGTAATTCATATATTTCTTTATTCATCCTTGATAATTAAATAAATGTTAATTTATTTAATTTCTATGACATTTTCTACTATAATTAAATAATTACTTGAATTACTTAATTATTCATTATCTTTTTCTCTCTTTAAAATTAAATAAATCTTTATTGATTTAATTTGATTTCATATCTTGATTTCTAAATTAAAATCTTTATTTAATTCAAAATGATAATGACTCTCTTATCACAATCTTCTGAAATTAGATAGTATCTTTATTATATATTTAATTATTGGTCATTTAAATGAAGAAGATTTGGTTTCTTTTTTAACTCGTTGCTTTTTTAGTGACAAACTTATCTTCTATGTCCAATCCTTATCTCTCTCTGTCTCGACTAACCTCCACCATAGATTAAGTTATTTTTAATTTAATCTTGACCATTCATCTTTTCTAAACTTATCCTATGCATAATATTTTTAATCTTCACCATTGATTAATTATCTCTCAATCTCAACCATCCATTTTCCATCCATCTCTCTATAAATAACTCTATCATTTATCATTTTGATCATCTATATTTAATATTCTTTAATGCTAGTGAGATTAAATCCTTTGATATTTGTTTCTCTTAGTCATAGGCTTGTTAAGTGCATATAGATAATTTTTAGGGCATTTATATCTTTGTAACAAAGTGGAGAATGGAAATGGAGGTGAAGCATTGATGATATGAAGGCTTTGGGTAACTTTGTTGCACTATTTATGTTTTCATATTTATTTGTTCTTCATTGTTTGATTAGGGTTTTAGTTTAATTCATTTAATATCTTTAATCTTAAAAATATGAAATCCTAATCATAGGTGGTCTAGAACACTAAAAAATATGACTTTAAAGTTGACTACGACTCATTCACCAAGCTAGGTGAATTAGTCTAGAATTTGGAAAACTGTGCGAAAATAGGAATCTACCAAAAGGGTATTTGAATCTAGAAAAATAAAAAAAATTATTGCAACTAGGACTCATTCGCCAGAAGTGGTGAATCAATTCATTTGGGATTTTCTAAAGCTTCAAAGGTTGATCCTACACTTCTCTATTTTCTATATATTCTTTCTAAGTAATTTTTGGATCTGAAACACTAATTTGCAACCTATAGATCTTCTCCAAGGTTATCCAAGGCTTGATGATGACATTGAGAACTTTGAGTGATATGAAATTTTTTCTCCAATCTTGTTCCTCGGGAAATATACAACCTATACCAGTAAATCACACACAAAGGAGAGGGAAAAATTTTGTTGGGTTAGTGGATAGGGGTTTTCCTTTGTCAAACCTCGTTTTAGAAATCAATCCTTAAAATGAAATCCAATAAGAATGTAGAATGATGAATGAAGAAATGGAAATGTTGTAACTCACCAAACCCTTGCAATAAAGTGTTACAAATATGCTTCAGATTGCTACAATGGATGTAGATCTTGATTCTTGCTTGAATCACAAAATCCTACAACACAATTGTCAGCACAATAACAGACATGATGCATGAAATCCTTGACATGATTGACACTTGAATATTGCTCTAAGAAGCTTGATAATCTACCCTTGAATTCCCTTGAATGCTCTTGTGAATGCTTGTTAACTCCAAATTGCTATAAGAATGAAACTTGAATGCTTGGGATTAAAATAAATGAAAGAACCTTGTATTTATGCTCAATTATGCAAGAATTTTTGAAATTATAACACTACAAGATGACATCAGATTTAGGAGTATAAAATCCCACCAGAAATTTGAATTAATTTTTATTTTTGGCCACACGGGACTCATTCACCCAAGGTGGTCAATGAGTCCCACTAGGCTTAATTTTTTGGACAAATTTTAAAAATTCCTAGAAATATGTGAAACCAGGATTGGGACAAAAATATGTAGGGTTATGTGTAAGATCATGATGAGCTAAAAAGTGGTGATATGATGGGTATGTGTAGGGTATGTGGCTGAAAATTTTTTGTTTACCCAAAATTGATGTAATGAAAAGGGTTTTTAAAGGAGATTCTCAACTTTCTTCCAATATAAATTACATGCTTTACTTTGAATTTAATAAATAATTATTATCGATTTTCTATTTGAGTTATGACTAATGTCCTCATTGATAGGCTAATTGAAAAACAACTATACCTTTCAAATGGTGTCGCATTTTTTTAATCCAAAACACGTGTCACTGATGAGGGCACAACCTGAGACATAGAAAATAACCCACAAACAAGAGAAATTTTATTATTCAGAAAATGGAGCTTCTTACATGTAGAAGATCTCAATCCCCAAGTTCTACACCACATGCAAGTTACAGAAAGCTATAGAATAACCCTTTTGCAATATGCGAGTTTGTCCCCAAAAAGTTACCCAAAAAATTAGAAACTCGCCCATAAATAGAGCTCCTCTTTAGTTTGGAGCCAAAACAACATTAAAATTTGAGTTTAGGTGGTTTGGCACCAAAAAATTACAACTTGAAGTTCAAATTTAAAAAGAACATTTGCAATTGTATCTTCTAGAAAGTGCGCCAGCTTCTCGGGGCCATAACTTTTGATTCGGGGCTCCGATTCGCGAACTGTTTGAACCGTTGGAAAGGTCTCAAAGTCAAGAATTCCTTTGAAATTTGATACACTAATTTTGGCAAGTTTTGGGGCCATTCTAGAAGCTCTAAGTGCCTCAAATCAAACTCAGAATATTTTTAGGTGTAAATATAGGAAACTATAACTGCAATATCTTTCAACCCAGGAATAGAAAATAAAAACCGTAAATTGGGAATTTCATTATGATGAAAAGGGTATCCAAAAATGTAAAAACATATAAAAAAATAAGAAACTTGAAATTTAACTATTTTGGGTGATGCAAGATTGCCCTTACACCACTGGATGCTCCTGCATAAGACACCTAGGGTAATTTGAGAAGTGACCCCATCACGTCTCAGATGGTTGCGGAAAACCCAACTAGTCAACTACTACCTTAGATAGCTAAGATGAATCTTCCACAGGCGTTCCTCTCCATTTCACCAGATATTCTTCATATTGCCTATTTCTAGTACTCCTTCCCATACGAGTATCCAAGATTGCTTCAGTTTCCTCCCTTTCTGAAGTAGGTGCTGGAATGTCATATGACCCTACTGCTAGTGCTTCCTCCGTTCCACCTTCATGATACTCGGTCAAATATGAAATGTTGAACACAGGGGAAATGTTGATTCCATCAGGCAACTCTGCCTCATATGCATTCCCTGAATCATGCTTCTTCAAAATCTTACAGGGACCAAATTTCTTCATCTTCAATTTATTATAGGTTCCCATAGGAAACCTTTCTTTCCTCAAGTGGACCATGACTTCATCGCCAATCTGAAGCTCCTTATACCTCCTCTTCTGATCTGCCTTAGCCTTATATTGCATACTCATCTTATTAATATGTTCTCTTACCTTCTCGTGTATATCCTTGATGCGTTTTGGAAAATCTTTGGCTTCAGCACTTATTTTCTTCTCTTGGTCCATCTTCCTCAATTCTGGAGTTGTTCTGGGGCTACCTCCATACACAAATTGGAACGGTGATCTACCAGTGCTTCTATTGATAGAATTGTTGTAAGAAATTTTTTCCTAGGGTAAGATCAAGTCCCATCCCTTGGGTTTATCTCCTACAAAACATCTCAGTAGATTACCCAGACTCCTGTTAACAACCTCTATTTGCACATCTATTTGTGGATGGTGTGCAAAACTAAACTTCATCTCTGTCTTCAGCTTCTTCCACAAGCTCCTGTAAAATTACCCCACAAATTTGGTGTCACAATATAAAACAATACTCTTTGGCAGACCATGTAGCCTCACCACCTCTTTGAAGAACAAGTTAGCAATGTGGACTGCATCATGGGTCTTTTGACATGGAATGAAATGTGCCATCTTTGAAAACCTATCAACCACCACAAAGACTGAATCATTTCCTCATTGTGTCCTTGGAAAACCAAGAACAAAGTCCATACTTATATCCTCCCATGGCCTCTTCGGTACAGGTAAGGGCTGATATAATCCTGTATTATGTCTCACTCCTTTATCCATCTGACATACCCTGTAGCCTTGTACAAAATTCTTCACATACTATGACAACTGAGGCCAATAATAATGCTCACTAATAATGACAATGGTCTTATCCTGACCAAAATGTCCTACCATCCTCCACTATGCTTCTTCTTTATCAATTTCTCCCTCATATAACTCCTTGGGATACACAATTGACTTCCCTTAAATAACATGCCATCCTAGATTATGAAATGCAGCCACCTTGTCCTGTCCACTGTAACAAGTTCTTTGCAAGCTTTCCAAGCCTCTGCAAAATTAGGATCTTTTGCATATAGTGTTTTGAGTTCATTGAACCCAACCACTTCAATCTACATCTTTTTCATCAATGTATGCCTCCTACTTAAGGAATCTGCAACCCTATTTGACATCCCACTCCTATGTTTCAAAACAAAGGTATAACTCTACAAAAACTCTACCCATTTCATATGCCTCTAATTTAATTTTCCCTGACTATTTAGGTACTGCAAGGCCTAATGATCAGTATATAGAACAAATTCCTTCAGCAACAAATAATGTCTCTGTTTCTTTAATGCTTGAACTATTGCATAAAATTCTTGATCATATACAGAATACTTTCTCTTGGCATCAATTTAACTTTTCACTGAAATAGGCAATGTGCTTACCTTCTTGGCTCAATACTGCTCCAGTGCTCCACTTGAATTCTTTCCTATCCCCTCTCATTGTTTCAATCAGGGGTCCATAAATGCTACTGAAATTTCTAATGAACTTTCTATAAAAACTAGCCAAACCATGGAAAGATCTCACCTCAGTAGTAGTTCTTGGGGTAGGCCATTCCAGAATAGCCTTCACCTTCTTTGGGTCCATCTTGAGACCTTCTACTGAGACAACAAACCCCAAGTACACTAACTCCCTCTTGACAATACTACACTTCTTTAGATTAATCAACAATTTCTCTTCTCTTAATTTCTCAAAGGCTCTCTGAATATGCATTAGATGCTTATGTAATGTCTTACTAAAAATAAAAATATCATCTAAATACACAATAACAAAACTTCCTAGAAATTCAGTTAGTACTTCGTTCATGAGCCGCATGAATGTGCTCGGTGCATTGGTTAGCCCAAAAGGCATGACTACCCACTCGTAAAGGCCCTCGTTGGTCTTGAAGGTGGTCTTCCATTCATCTCCCTCTTGAATCTAGATCTGGTGATATCTACTCTTCAAATCAATCTTTGTGAAGTATTGATCTCTACTCAAATAGTCCATCAGGTCATCCATCCTTGGCAGGGGAAATATGTACTTAATTGTTATCTTGTTTATGGCTCGGGAATCTATACCATCCTCCACTCCCCATCCTTCTATGGTGCTAGTATTGTAGGTACTGCACATGGACTCAAACTCTCCCGTATCAAACCCTTTCTCAACAACTCTCAAATTTGTATGTTCAAATCCTCATTTTCTGCTGGAGTCATTCTATGAGCTGCCTTATTTTGCAAACTGGCTCTAGGAATCAAGTCAATATGATGACTAATCTTCCTTATTGGTGGTAAACCCTTAGGTACATTATCAGAAACAATATCCTGAAACTCATCCAACATCCCATAAACTTCTTCTAGAACCTTCTCACTATCCTCCTTACTCACTCTAGGAATCAATGCATAACACACACACTCATGCTTCATACCTTCTAAAAATTTTCTTCCATCTACATAACAAATTCTAGCACTACTGCATACCTTTTCTTCGGTCTCCTTCAGGGGTTTCAACTTGTCATGAACCCCATCCTTTGTCAAGGAATAAGTGTTTCCATGGCCATCATGTATAGATCACCTATCAAACTACAACGGCCTCCCCAACAACATGTGACATGCATCCATGGGGATGATATCACAGAGTACCTCATCATGGTAGCTCCCGATCTTGAACTTTACTAGGTACTGCTCATTGACTAAAACTTTGTGGTCTTTCTGCAACCAGGCAATCTAATATAGATGTGGGTACCTTTCCCTCTTTAGCTTCAACTTTATGACCATCTCCTCTGACACCATATTATCAGTGCTCCCATTGTCAATAATGACATCACAACATTTTCCTTCACACTTGCACCTTGTGTGAAATAGATTCTTCCTCTGTTCTAGTTCCTTTTCTTTAGTCATTAGGGCTCTCCTAATCACTATAGTTTCTCCCCTTTCAACATCATTTGAATGTTTAGACTGGGCCTCCTCATCTACATGTGCAGCCCTTCCACAACCTTCTAGCCTTTTGTCTACCCTTTCTTAGTGTTGTGGACATTCATAGGCTCGATACCCTTCTTCACCACACTGGAAACACGTTCCTCTGAAACCACCTCTTCCAGATCCTTTTCCATATCTCCCTCATCCTCTACCTCTTTGATCACCACTGTTTTGATCATGAGGGTGGTAGAAGTTGTCATTCTTTTGGCTTCAGCTGGTACCCACATCTTCACTTTTCTTTTCATCATCAATTCAGCTTCCTAAAGGTCTTCCATTGCCCCTTCTGCCTTGACCTCCTTGTCCTTTTTTCTTGCCATCAAATCTTTTGTTCAGCTTCTCTTCCACCTTTAGAGAAAACTGATACACATCCTAAATGGTGCTCATTCTAACTAGGCTTAACTCCTCCTAAATGCTCGATCATAACCCATTAAGATATCAGGCTACCTTCTCCTTATTGGCCTCTGTGTGACCTGTTCTGATGATTATCTTATGAAAATATTCAGTATATTCTTTCACAGATCTACTTCCTTGCTTCAACCCTTGCAATTTCTTCAACAAATATAACTCGTAGTCCACTAGTATGAATTGCTTCTTCAGTTTCTCTACTAGGCGATCCCATCTGGTGATCTTGACTTTTCCTCTTCGATTTCCTTCCAACTGGACCTTTTTCCACCAAATACTGGCATGGCCCTTTAGCTTCATTTTTGCAAACTTAACCCGATCTAGGTCCTCTATTTCCTCGTACCCAAAATATTCTTCTAGCTTGTTGATCCAGTCGATCAACTCTTCCAGGTTCAAACTTCCAGAATAACTAGGGACTTCTGCTCTAGGTCTTTTCCAGATCTTTGAAATGGCCCTTATCAGCTGCATTTGGTCTTAATCAATTGCTTCTTCTTCCTCCTCTACATCTAAACCTTCTTCCTCTCCTTCATCCTCACTTTCCTCCCTCGGGTTTAACCCTCTTCTCAACTGCTCTTGTAATGCATCAATCTGTCTCTGGAGGGCTGCCAGTGCATCTCTTCCACCAACATCTCTACCACCTCGACCACCTCTGGCACCACCACGCCTACTAGGCATCACTCTTGGAGGCATCTTTCTTGACCTCAACCCACAACCACGGTCCTGGTGCGAACTGCCTCATGATCAGCGATCTGTCCACACACTCAAGAAAACCCGCCTGATACCACTTGATGAGGGCACAATCCGAGAGACACGTAAATAACCCACAAACAAGAGAAATTTTATTATTAGAAAAATGGAGCTTCTTACATGCAAAGGATCTCAATCCCAAAGTTCTACACCACATGCAAGTTACATAAAGCTACAGAATAACCCTTTCGCAATATGCAAGCTTGTCCCCATAAAGTTACCCAAAAAATTAGAAACCCACCCATAAATAGAGCTCCTCTTTAGTTTGGAGCCAAAACAACATTAAAATTTGAGTTTAGGTGGTTTGGTGCCAAAAAATTACAACTTGAAGTTCAAATTTTAAAAGAACATTTGCAATTGTATCTTCTAGAAAGTGCGCCAACTTCCCGGGGCCATAACTTTTGATCCGGGGCTCTGATTTGCAAACCGTTTGAACCATTAGAAATGTCTCGAAGTCAAGAATGTGCATGAAATGTGCTATGCTAATTTTGGCAAGTTTTGGGGCCATTCTAGGTACTCTAAGTGCCTCAAATCTAACTCAGAAGATTTTTAGGTGCAAATCTAGGAAACTAAAACTGCAATATCTTTCAACTCAGGAATAGAAAATAAAAACCATAAGTTGGGAATTTCATTATGACGAAAAGGGTATCCAAAAATGCAAAAGCATCTAAAATTTAAGAAAATTGAAATTTAACTATTTTTGGGTGATGCAAGATTGCCCTTACACCACTAGATGCTCCTGCATCAGTCACATTCTATGCTTCACATACTATAGGATTAAAACAAATGAATTTCATGAAGTTTTGACCAAGCTAAGGTTGTCAGGCATACGATTTTTTATATTTTTTTAAAGTTGTAATAAAAAAATCACAATTAATTATTTACTCTAAATAAATTACAAAATATATGCATCACATTGGGACATGAGTCGTCTTTTCATTTCTAAATTATTATAAAACTATATTATCATTTTATTGTGGTTAGGGTGGTCAAATAGACACCTACTTATTCTTTAGCTGAAATTTAAGTACTACTACATTAAAATTTCAAATTTTCACCAAATAGGTTTTTTTTTATTTTAAATAAATCTAGTAGTTTAGAAAATACATTCAATTTGATATAGATTCTCTTACATATTTTTGAAGTAATATAGATAACTTTTCAAATTTTTACGTCAGGTTGCCTAACTCTTATTTTTTCTGAATTTTTTGCCATTTAAGGGCTTGTCTTTTCCATCATGATCCTACATGTACCCCTCGGTGGGACTCATTCACACAAGATGATGAATGAGTCCCAAATCACTAAATCTTATCCATTCAAACCTGAAAAACTTGAATTATGATTGGCTAATGATTTGTGTCAGGATTATGCTCGAAAAGATGCAATAAATGAGGCTTTTGGATGCAAAAAAGGACCAATTAAAGTATAAGGAAGCTAAATTATTAATGACAAGAATAGAAAAGTGTGAAAGTGTGTTACAAAAATTTATGACACTTAAAAATGAGGTAAGATTATGGTTTAGAAGAGGTTTATTATGTTCATCCAATTAATAAAACCTTAGACAGTGTGAAAGTGTGTTACAACACTTCACAAAAATTTAGAAAGCTAACATTTAAATCAATTAGTTCACAAGATCTCAAGACCTAATGTGAATGCATCAACATTACAAAACTAAATCAAGGTAATATTAAGTTCAATTTCATAAGGAGGGCCCAAAAAAGTGTGAAAATGTCCCTGATGACATTTTTTGACACTAAATTTAGCCCCCACTTTAGTGAGAGCATGAATTTTTTTCAAAATCACACTAAAGTGGAAAAACACAAATGAAGAGGGTTCCAAGTGTACCAATGCTAGTAAGATGGGATGAAAATGATCAAGAGGGGTCCAAGTGTACCAATGCCAGTAAGATTGGATGGAAATGATCAAGAGGGATGATCAAGCCTCTAGGATCAAGATCCATGACAAACAAACATAGACACAAAATAACACACATGAGAATGATAAAGAACAACAAAAAAAAACAAGCATTCACTATCAAAGATGAAAAAGAGAGAAAGTTAAAAGATAAAAGAGTCGGATCGAGCTTCAATCTTTTTTCCACCATGATGTGGATTAGATCTAGGTTGTTTCTATGAAAAATGCATACTCACTCTAAGGAAATGGAATTTCTGGTTGTCCATTGGGTGAGAATTCCTAGAAGGTCACAAACATACACTCATGCTTGGTATGCACTAACACAAACACAAGTGGCTATGGGGAAAGCCATGCCTCAGTTGTGCTTCCACCAAAACAATACCAAAGTTGTACCTCCTGATAAGTTTAATAAGGTGCCACAAAATGATTTTCGAGCTTCATGAGACAAGAAAAAATCCGTATGCTTGGAGCTCATGAACAAAAAAGATGGCTCTTTAGACATGCAAGTTGTGTGATGCAAGGTGGCCATATAAATGCAATAATAAGGAATACTCAAAGGAGTCTTGCTTAGTTCATGTGAGGTATTAATTTAGGGAACATTGTTCCTAATGTCTTAAAGAGAGGACCAATCAAAGAATAGAACATTCACAACTTAGGGAATGTAGTGTATCACATCAATGCACTAAGAGGAATGCAATATGCTAAGAGAGATCACATGATCTTGAAAGGAATCACACCCAATGTCATCCAAAAAGTGAAAAATGCATTGTATGGTGTAAGAAAATTTCACGATGAACCATGAAAAAATAAAATTAAAAAGAATAATTCCAATGTATGCCCCCACTATAAAGAAATTGCTAAACACCATGCTGCAAGCAATTACTTTAAAGTAGAAAATGATGAATGCTAACAAAAAGACATGAGATCCAACATGGAAAGCCCTATCACAAGTCATATGTTTCCAAGTAAAGCTACATCATGTAGGAGAAACAAAACATAAAGGGGTTGCCCCAAAAATTAAAATACAAAACACATAAGGGATCTATGGATTTGGGGTCAATATTTTCTTTCTGCAATGTTATTAGAGGGCTCAAAACTGTCAGTATTCCCCAAATACACATAGAACTGGAAGAATTAAACAATGAAAGTGAAATAAAAGAAAAACCTTTCATGTCAACATGGAAGAAACACAAATGTCTCGACACCTTGTGTCATCCCCAAAAGGAAAAATCAAGAAAAAGGAAAAGAGATAATTAAAAGAAAAGATTTTGGGTCAACATGGAAGAGATACGAATGTCTCAATGCCTCGTTTCATCCCTAAAATGAATACACAAGATAAATGACAAAGATAAAAAGTGAAAAGTAAGAGATTGATGACATAGTGAAGAATGAAGGTACAAATAGAGGAATGTCATGGGGGATCACATTACGCACATGTAGTTGGGTAAACCCACAATAGTGGGTTACAATTTTTTGAGCAAAGAGTAATTAGAAATGCTCATCAAAAAAATTAAAATGGTTTACCCCTTCTAATGAAGGGGGTTCGAATGAACCACCCCCCTTCTAATGAACCCCCCCTTCTAATGAATCCCCCTCCCTTCTAATGAACCCCCTTTTGCACATATAAGGGGGGTTGGAATGAAGCCCCTTCATTAGAAGGGGGGTTCTAATGAACCCCCTTTTTCACCTTCCCCTCCACCATTTCAAAATTTATACATTTTTTTGACTATCGAAGCTTGGGAAGGAGGTTCAAATGGAGTCAACTTGATAAACCAAGTTGGATGATTGTAGTGATCGAAACATGCTTTCCAACAATTATAAATTTAATATATTTTGTTTTTATTCTATATTTTATTTTTTAGTTTTACTGTACATAGGTTTTTCATTGAATGTCAAGTTTGATGAAAAATCATTGTGGAAAAATAGTAAATTTGGGGAAAAAAAAATTGAAAAATATATATCCACTAGGTATTGATGTCCTCATTCTAACAAAAAAAGAAAAATTGAATTTCAATACATACTAAAAAAATTATGCCAGCCGAAGTGCACCTATGTCTAAATTATAAATGTTTTGACTTCAAAACTTAATTAAAAGAAAAATATTTAGAAAAATGCTATTAAAAAAAATGAAAGCCCTAGATACTTGTGTTACCAACCTAAATTCAAAAGAATTGGAGTTTTATCCTTTGTAGAAAAAATTTATGCAAGCCGAAGTACACACCACTTTTTAAAAATGTTGTTTACTATTAAAACCTAGTTATCAAGGGAGACACAAAAAAAATTACAATTTAATTTCAATTTTTTTAAAAAAAATACATTTAAAATCTATAGAAAAAATCACACAAATCACTAGTTTACATCATTTCCAAATTCCTATACCTACTATAAGTGTCATAAAGTGAAGTTTTCTCTGAAAATGTTGACTTCAATGTCAAGTTCGGCCAAAAAGTGTAACCCATTATTGTGGGATGACCCAATCACACAAAAGAAAGGGAAATAATGCCAACCTAAAGAAGTTCATCTACCTTTCCTTGTATACCAAAGGTGGAAAATTAGTCAAAGAGACAATAGCAAGTGTCGAACTATGATTAGTACCAAGTTCACCACTATTTGTAGGAGATTCCTCATCTAAGATCATGGAAGAGGAAAAAAATATATTCAATTCATTCTAAACCTCTTCATCAATTTTCACAACCTCACCATCATAGTGTAATTTGATCACCACAAGAGGTCAAATGATAATTTACATGGAAGATTTCAACTCTTGTTGTGTTTCTTGTATTGGATTATTTTGGGTTGGTGTGAGAGTAGAGTCATTATGTGTTGCTTCATTCCATTTGGATCTTGATTTTTTTTGTTTAATTCCTCATGTAACCTATGAACAAGGGCACAATGTCTCTTCATACACTCATTAGCACCTCTATTTCTTTTAGTTTTATTTTCAATTTGTGTTTGTGTAGGAGCGGATTGATCAACCATAGGTTTGTTTTCCTCCTTAAGGGGAGGAACGAAAGGAACCACATGAGGTTGTTCAACCACATTCTCTTTGAATTTATATACTTGTTTTATTCTAGGTGGTGTGACGAGGTTGTTTTCATTGTTTCTTTCTCTTTTGTAGGAGGTAGCAGAAGGTTCTATATTGGGTTGATCTTGGTTGTTTGGAATTTATCTAGGTTCAAGCATGGTTTCATCAAGGATAGTAGGATTGGTTGTGGATGGGGACATGTTTCAAAGGGATATTTTTGCAATCTATTTTTCCTTGAACTTTTGATAGGAAAAGATAATGAAGCCTTCTTGTGGTTTTATAGGTTCCATAGGCTTGGGATAAAATAAATCTAAAGAAAATTTTCCCTTGGAGGAAAAAGGGTTAAAGCTACTCTGATGGATGATGAAAACTTAATTGTCAAAGGGAATCTTTAAGCATTTTTTTACAATCAAATGGACAACTTTTATGGAGCAAGGCCATCGATAGCTTCATATGAAACTAGTCCAACTGTGGGATGAAGAAGGATGAGATATCTAATGTTTTCAGTCCTATTTGCAAGGTAAGAGTGATTAAACCCATCATAGGGAAAGAAAAACCATTATGTGTCTTATTCCATGCTTTTTGACTTAATATATATATCTTGATAGAGGTCATAGAAAAGTAAGAATTCCTTGGTGATCACATTCTCTCCAAAGGAAGGATCTATTAGTATCCCATTAGTGGGCTTGTCATAGATATGACCAGCTATGTAAAGAGGACCATTGGGTGCATGTTTAAGTATTTCCTTTGAGGATAAGAAATGTCAAGAGGATTTTTAGTTTGGACCTTATGAGGAATGATGTCTATCACTCCTACCATGTTATCCATAGGATAATTATCTATAGAATCATGTTGAATATAATCATTGTTATCATCATCTGTATTAATCATCACATCATTCATTGTAGTTTTCCTAGATTTGGAAAATGAAATACTATATTTTGGCATGGGGTTGGTGAAAATTTGAAAGTTTTGGTTAGTAGGGGAAACAAAATTATTTCCTTGATCACTAACACCTCGAATAGAAAGATGGCAAAAAACAATGAGGTTTTGCACTAGATTTTTAAAACACTTGCAATGTTTCGTGTCATATCCATTTTGTTGGTGACAGTGGCAATAACCATTTCTTCTAAAGTTCGGGGATAAAGGCTTATTAGGTTCAAGTTTTTAGACAGGAGGCAAGGTAATCATTTTTTGTTCTAAAAGCTAGGTCATTGTGTTATGAAGGTTATCAAGTAAGGGAGTGAATTCCTTTTTTAGGTCCCCATGGGTAAAGGGCATCATGGCTTTAACAACAACTACTTGGTTATTAAAATTTTGAGTTGTTTGTTGAGGGGGATTGAATTGAAGGAATCCTTTGTTTTGTTTTGCGGGCTCAAATTTGTCAGTTTGGTTAGAAGTGGACTTTGCATCTCAACTACAAATAGAATTTTTATAATCACATAGGGTAGTACACAGGTGCATGAAGGATGGGAATTTCATCATGGTGAGCATTTCTTGGATATTTCTTTGCAAGTTTTCTATAAACATCTTTTAAAAGTGAGTATGAAGGACCTTAACATTAATTTAGGAATATATTGATTGGTAGAATGAGATAAAGTCGGTTATCTTTTAGTCTTCAAGTTTTTCTTGCATCTCATCAAATTGGACAAGTTCATCTTAGCAGTCATATAAACATGGAAACAACTTACAAGTGCCTCAACAAGTTCATTGAATGAATGAATTGAGTTGTTTTATAAAGAAGAAAACAATTCCAAGGTAGTATCTTTCAAGGACCTACGAAAGATCTTAGCCAAATTTTATCATCAAAGTCACTACATAAGGTGGAATAAGCATTAACATGGTTAGAAGGATCTCCTTTTCCTCCATATTTCTCGAATCTAGGCACCTCTATACCCTGTGGCATTGGTGTTCATAATATCTCGAAGGATAATGGTTTTCTTTTGAAATAATATGTAGGTGGACCATTTTGATTTTTATTGATGGTGGAAATCTACTTTTGAAGGGATGAAATGGTTTGGAAGAGTTGAGTTATGAGAGGGTCATTGTTTGTGTTATGATATGGAAGTGAAAATGCTGAAGGGGTGTATGTGTTCAAGGGATAAGTGAACAAAATTCTTATAGTTCATAAGGTAGTAGGAGATATAACATGCGATGACACATATGAACTAGGGATGCTAGCCAAAATACGAAAGGAAGGAATCACATTACTAGTTTGTTGCATTATTGTTGTAACTTGAGGGTTGGTATAGGTAGGTATTGAGGCAATTGTTGTGGAAGGAGGAATTTGAGTTCCTCCTTGGGTTGTGAAATTGCTTGTAGGTAAAGTACAACTAGTGGTTTGGGTGAGGTGCTTTCTAAATATTTGAACTATATTTTCACAAGGTCAAGTCCATCTTCACTTTCAAGCATGCAATGAATGTTGTCTATAGTAGGGATCACAATAGTTGAAATGTTGTCATTTTGCACTTGATGTTGGAAGTTTGCTAAGTCCTTATGAATGTGAATTATGTTTTCTTGTGGGACACTATCATTCCCTGTTTCAATTTTCATCACACTACTTGAAGGAAAGGAATTGTTAAGGGTATGATCTGTACGAAGTGTACTAGTGTCAATACTAGAAGTGAAAGAGCTAGACATCCTGAGATCCACAAGGATTGTGCTATTGCGGGATGACATGAATATCAAACTTCATCTCACCATAGTATTAGTAATAGCACACCAAATACTCATAGAAGGGTTACTAAATACAAGGTGAATGCAAATGCAATGTAAGCTAAGGACAATGAAATGCTTATAAAAAAATTCTGGGAATTGAAACAAAAAGACAATAACAATAAATAGAAACTTAGAAAAAAACTTTAAATGCCTATTACCCCAAAATTTTAAACTTGAAAATTTTAAATTTTTTCTAGTATTCACCTATACACCCCAAGCCTACCAAATCATGAAAATGTAATTAATTTTTGAAATTTGTGTGAGTTGATACAAATTCCTCTTATAGGCATGATCCTATTCCCATTTCATCCAATTTGGCAAGATTTAATGCTCATAGGCTTCACCATTTGTAAGATTTGTAGCTTCACATTTTCGGCTCATGATTCACAATCTAGGTCAAAAATTGAACTTTCTAGTTGTTGGAGATGAGATAGTTTATGGATTTTGTTTGAAGGCATCTAATTACTCTATTGTCAAAATTTTGCACAAAATAGAGCTACAATGAGGAAGTTTTGGAATTTTTCATCTTCAATTGAAGTATGCTTTCCAAAAACAAAAATTCCCAAATTATTCATAGGGTAAAATTTGGCTATGTTTTAAAGTTTAATCTGAACGTAAAAAAGAGTGGAGTAAAAGCATTGTTGAGGGATATGACTTTATTTATTCCCAATGATGGCCTAATTCCTCTTCATTGTCAGGAATTTTACAAGTTCCTAAACCCATCACTTCACTGATTAAAAGTTCAAAAGTTTCAATCTTTTCCAACTACCTGACTCTCTTAATAGTCAGAGGTTTTAGAGAGTTTTGAACCCCCAACACTTTGGTTTTGAAGTTAAAAGCTTGTGCCACCATACCTTCAGTATTATGATCTCTTTGGACTGCAATGGATATATGATACATGTAGATTGTATTCATTGACAGGTGTAGCGCCAGACTCAACAACCTTTTCCAGCATTCTCATCGTCAATGTAGGCTTTGGAATAAGTTATTTCCTGAGAGTTCAATGATCACAAGATGCGTATGGATTTTTTTGGAGATCATAGAAAATTTAAGGTAAATGAAACTAATGGATGAGACAACGTCAAGATTAAATGAAAATTTATTTTCTGAGTTGATCAGTGCTGATGAAGTGGTAGCTTGGAGGCGTTCCTGGAGATGTGACCCTCATCGAATGTCTTTTATATTTGTGTTTTATTTGTGGAATTTTATCATGCTTATCTAGAAGGCATTGGTCATACTCTTTACAAGGAAAATGGTTAGTTACAATTCTTCATACTCACCCAAATCAAATGTACCCTCATGGCAAGAAATTAGATGACAATTAGGTTAGAATCAGAAGTGTTGTAGCACATAAAGGGGCTTATAGCTACTTATATCTATGAACGAGCTTAATGATAATACTTGAAAAATAGTGGGAAACTATGGATAACCATCACATGAAGACTATACCATGTGAAGATTTTGGGAATAAAACATTCTTGAGTTTACCTATTATCAAGAATGCTAATCAGGACTGTTGTAATCAAGCTCAATGGTGGACTATTTCAAATGTTTGACCTAAGCGTGGATGCAGAAACCCAATAGTTGATGTTCATTCAACCTTTAATGGGAAACATAAAAGAAATATGGAATTAGAAGGTAGTGGCACAAGCTTTCGAGGAAATTTTAAGAACTTTGACCCAGAAGTGTGGTGTGAATTACAACATTGCAAGCAAATACTACTAATGGAGAAAAATTTTGTGATCCCAATAATTGTTGGTATCTACTGGATAATGTTGCCCAATTAGGAGATGTTTTGTTGCTGACAGGTAGGGCACTTAGTCATGTAATTGCAAGTCTCCATCATGTTGCTTCATATAGATTAATTCCAGATTTTCTTCCAGGATTTGTAATGGTTGGAAGGAAACTTTAATACGTGATGCAAGGAACTACTATGAATCAAGGTAGTCGCGGACTGATCTAGTAAAATAATACATTTTTCTTCAACGACGATTACCTAAACATTTGGTCTGATCAAATCTATAATACGATTCATAAAGACTTTAGCAATTTTTTAACTATACGGCTGTTATTGAACCAAATGGAAATCTGAAAAAGCATATGTTATAGAAATTATGTTAGTTACTTCTCCAGCTAGCTACTTTTCCACAAAATGGGAAAGTATGTGAATGGTTTTCTTTTTTGAAATGAATGCTTTTATGAAAGAATTTGAAGAGTCTTTCAATAAAAAGAGAATATTGATTCTTTGCAAAAGGAATCAATTTCAAGAAGCAGTTACGAAATAGTTACAACACCGAAAGAAGAGGCCTTTAAAAACTAATAAAAAGATATTATTTTGAGGGATCTTTTTCTACTATTCTTGAACAAGGGGAGCAGGGGCAGTAATAATTTCTTTCACACAATTTTTTTTTTGTAATTAGAGAGGCTTTGAACTTTTATTTATTTTGGAGAAATAAAGAAACTATTTCTAGGTATGTGCACTCCTTAATTTTCTCTTTTTATTGCTTATGTCTTTGTGCCTTTGTAATAATTCTCCAAAGTTCTATTTGTTGTAGGAAACTATGTATGTGATTGTTTATGAAGCTTTGAATTTAGAACAACTCATCTATTGAAGGGAATTTGTTGTCTTTTCCTTTAATTGTTTCTCATGTGTGGGTGTTGTTGGATGCAAGGAACACTAAGGGGGGGGGAGTGAATCAGTGTTCAATAATTTGATTTACAAATCATATCTAAAAACCATCAAAAACAATAATAGAGATTTATATAACATTAGCAGCATATAACATATGAAAACATGTAGTCACATCAATAATCACCATAACACCAGATATTTTATCATGGAAACCATCTTAGGGGAAAAACCACAGTGGAGATCAATCCACAAAATTTACTCTGTTAAAAGTAAAATAAAAGAGGGGAATGGACTTGCATTTAGGCGCACTAGTCAAAGAAAGAGGCTCACTACCTTACAATTATAATATAGATTACAACAAAATTTGAACTAAGAATATAACATCTACAAATTCTTGGATTTAGTTCCACTGAAGTGCACAATTTGACTTTGGACCTTTTCCTCATATTTTTTTGCTCTACTTTATTCTCCAACTGAAAAACCCTTTAGTAGTACAACTAATATTTGATCAATCAAATGATCTACTCTTTTTTGCACACATATAGATCTTCTCTTCACATCACGCTTACCATGCATATACAAAGTGAATTGTCGATCTTCCTTATATATCTGCTAACCCAAAAATTCAATACATGTTGGCCTTTAAACAAAATATAATATTCTTTGCTTATATCGGCCATGTCGGCCTTAAATATTCAACTAAAAATGAAGTGTACCTTCATAAGTCAGCTAGACTTATAGAAGGGACTTGCACCAAGGTTCTAAAGATAAGATATAGCAAAATAATTATTCTACATACATCTATGATCCACCACATCAAGCATGCCAACCACAATGAAAAATAGATCATAAAACATGCCATCGAACCTCTTAACTCGAGCTATGATTAATACAACACCACAAAAATTATTCAATAGAATAGTGTATGAGCTAAGAAAACTTCCTTGGAGATCAAAACTTCAAAATAGTGATCCAGTGATGTAGCCAGACCAACATACCAACTGGATGTCTTGTTCTTTACTTTCTATGCCGGTAGAATACAAAGACTTAGATTCTCTATCAGTAGAAGATAAAATGATACTGCAAATCAAACTATAGACTCAAGTTTCCATCAATGACAACACAAGTAGCCAAAGTCAACCTCATTAAAGCCATATGCCAACAATCTCCCCCTTTGGCATTGATGGCAACACTTAGTGAAAATTTGACTAAGTGTCAAAACCCCAAAAAAAATATCAAAGCCAAAACTACTTCTCCCCCTTTGGATGTCAGTAAAATTTTCACTTCATTCTCTCCCCCTTTGGCATCAATGAAAAATCTCTACTACATCCACTCTAAATTTCTCTTCCTTATCCTCTCCTTTAAAATATTTAACTACAATATCTCTTACTCCATTCTCTCCCCAAATAATGATGCAAAAATTGATCAAAATTTGACAACTGCTACAAAAATTTAGAAAATTATTTTATACTTATCTTTCAATTTCAGGAGGCTTTTCTTCTAGGAATCCACTACAATCCCAATGGCTATGATCAGACTATTGTTTTTTGAAATTATGTTGATTATTTGCACAAGAGACTCAGGAATAGTGATTACTGCTTCTAGTTCCTCTCCTAATTGAAGAGTCTCAATCATTTGTTCTAATCTTCGTTCAATTATATCTTTGACTTTGTAGAAAGCATCAATGAGAGCATTCTTAGTAGTATGAACTTTTGCATGCTCAATTTTTAAATCATAGACTTTCTTCTTCACATCTCCATTCTTATCCAAGAGCATACTATAATTTTGTCCAGTCTTACCAAGCTCACTTTCAATCTCTTCAAGCTTATCCTTGTACTTTCCTACCACATGAGGCCACTTGAGACAATAGTTAAATACTTTATTTGCAGAATCAATACATTGTCTGAACTCACTCTTTTTCTTCATGAATCTAGAAAGAGACAATCTAAAATACATTTTTAAATGAGAAATTACTTCTTCTTCCTTCTTTTCGATGGGAACAAACTCCATAGATATCTTGACACATTCAATGAGTTCTTCCAGGAGAACATCTTGCATACTTTCAAACTCAATATTGTTATCAATAAAGTACCTTGCTAGAGTGTTTTTATTAAAATCCTATTCATAATATGGAACATTTAGCCATATACTAGATATCTTTTGCATACCATCCACATCCTGAATGATTTGCATTATCTTTATCTTAAACAGAGCATTTTCCTCATCACTGTCTTCAACAATTATTGTTTCTAGTTCATCTCATTTTAGTTGATCTTTTGGAATAAATTCTTCAGAAACTTCATCTTCTACATCCACAACCACTTGAATTTTCCCTTTTTCTTCAATATTTATAGACTTTGGTGTTAGAGGAGTGACACCAGTCGTATCCCTTTTTCTCTCCTTTTCTAGAATATGATCCAACCTTAGATATTTTTGTCAGAATAGGAACGAAACCTTCTCCAAACCTTTCTAATACCTTTCTAAATAAACTTTCATACACTTGTTCACAATTTTCAAAATAATTGAAATTATTGAAGATTTACTTACAAATTAGTACATTCTCTCTCCACACTACATTGTCCTTCAATAGAAAATAGTTTAGAAAGTACATCATAATACATATTTCCAAAGTACCAAACCTGAATTGGTAGCCAATATCCTTTGTTAATTGAAAATTCTCCTATAGTTTCTCCTCCCTTAGACTACACAGATCAAAGTCCTCATTCTCAATTATCATTTTGTGGGTGATATATGTAGCACCTGCCGAGGTTGATCCTTCTTGGTTTCTAAAATACATTTTGTATGAAACTCCATAAAATACATACCTTTTTAAAGGTTCTTTAATCATTGAAATTATTAGAGCTCTCTCATATCCCCTTATTCCATTTAGGGCTTCAACCTCCACATTGGGAATCAACTTTTGGGTATGTGTAGCATCATCATGGAAAAATTAGGCCCTTAAGTGGCAAAAAAATTAGAAAAATTAGAGTTAGGCAACTTGACGTAAAAATTTGAATAAGTTATATATATTATTTCATATTTTGTAAGAATAGAATCTATAGAAAATTGAATGTAGTTTCTAAACTACTAGGTTTGTTTTAAAAAAAATGTATTTGGTAAAAATTTCAAATTTCAATGCAGTGGTACTTAAATTTCAGGAAAAACAAAAGAAGTAGGTGTCTATCTGACCACCCTAACCACAATAAAATGATAATAATTTTTTATAATATTTTATATATAATTAGAGAACTCATGCCCCACTATGATGCATATTTTTTTGTAATTTTTTTCCAAGTAAATAATTAATTATGAATTTTTTATTACAAATTTTTAAAAAATATAAAAAAATCGTATGTCTGACCACCTTAACTTGGTCAAAACTTCATGAAATTCAATCTTTCTTTTTTTAATCCTATAGTATGTGAAGTATAGAATGTGACACATTTTTGGATTCAAAAATGTGATATCATTAAGCTATTGTTGTTTTCAATCTGACTATTCATCCATACTTTAGTCATAATTTGAATAGAAAATGAATAATAATTACTTATTAGATTCAAAGTAAAGCATAATTTATATTGGTGGAAAGCTGAGAATCTCCTTTAAAATCCCTTTTTGTTTCATCAATTTTGGGTAAAAA